>JAAOMT010000659.1:446240-614277 GCA_016748015.1 Geosiphon pyriformis | reverse complement strand
GTAGGCACACCTCCAAAGGGTAAGAGTGCAAGCCAACCAGAAGAAAACCCCTTTTTCTTTTTTTTCTTAACTGATGATGACCATGACATGGATGAATTAGCAATCAACACTTCTGAATCAACCAGAAAAAAGAAGAAAGCCAAGGTTGATTTCGTTCTAGATCCCAACAAAGCCTCAACTTCCACTGCTGATAACAATGAGCCACCAAAAGCCAAAGTTTTTAAGAACCCTCCAAAGTTGGAACCCCCAGAAATTGTACAAAAATCTGGACCCTATTCTGTTGTCAAAGATCTTATGGAAACCCCAGCACACATTACCTTTGGCCAGCTAATAACCCATCCACAGTTCAGAAAAAATCTTCACAAATCTCTAATCTTCAAGAAGAAAACACCAAAGACCAATAAATGCCCTCACCAAGCTGGATTTGCTGACAACAGCAATGTCACTCCTCTAATTTGCAAAGCACAAGTGGCTGGTTACTTTATTGACTTGATTCTAGACAGTGGATCATCTGTTAGTGTAATTGCCAAACACTTCCTTGAAGCAATTGGTAGAAAAATTGATGAGCCTTCCACCCGACCAATGACTAATGTACATGGTGACAAGAAGAAAAGTCTGGGCATTGCCAAAGCTATTCCTGTCTGCATCAATAGCATCAGTATTAAAACTGACATGGAAGTTTCTGAAGCTAAAGAATACACCATCATTGTTGGCAATGAGTGGCTCAAGAAAGCAAAAGTCTTACTCGACTATGAACTTTGTGAGCTAACCATAAGATGTGATAAAAAACCCATTGTGGTTAAATGTTGCTATTGGACAACTCCTCTAGCAACCAAACAAAATCAAGAAGATAAGCAATCAGAGGAATCAGATGATGAAGAGAGTGATGAAGAAGATGAACAAGAAGAACAAGAAGAAACTGCTGAACTTGCCTACACCACTTTTACCAGCAATGGCAAGCCACTAGACAATGTTAAAGCTAATAGAAAGGGAATCATTGTAAATGGCAAGCTGATCTGCTGGCCCTACTATGATATCCTAAGAAGAACCTTTGACCAAAAGCCTGACAAGAAAGCCAAATACAGTTATTGGTGGCATGGCCCTTGTGCCCAGTGCTGGTGCAATAAACCTTTGTATTCTCCAAGTGATGAATGCAAATCATGCCTGATCTATTACAAAGATTGGAAACCAATTAGCCTAATACCAAGAGATGAATTAAAAGAAGTACAGAAGTCCTTTGAGAATAAACCACCTGAGATCCAATCATTAGTAGTAAAACAAAGAGAACCCTCCCCAGAAAAAAGAAAGATAGACATTGAAAATCTGTTGGCAAGAAACAGCCCAGTTATCTCAAAAAAAGGTGATACCCCTGGACGAACCCATGTGATACAACACACCATCACCACCAGAGAAACTTGTCCCATCCATTTAAAGCCTTACCAATCCAATTGCCGAAATAATGAGTTCATCAAGAAAGAAATAAACAGGATGAAAGAACTTGAATTCATACAAGAAACCAAGAGTGAATGGGCTTTCCCAGTTGTAGTGGTATCCAAGAAAGGTGAAACTCTATGCTTCTGTGTTGACTACTGCCAATTAAATGTCATCACTGAAAGAGACATGTATCTACTTCCCAAGATTAATGCAATACTGGACCAATTCAAAGATGCTGCTTTCTTTTCAACCATTGATCTAACTGCTGGATTCTGGCAAATAGAAATGGATTCAGAAAGCCAGAAGAAAACCGCTTTCATTACCAAGTATGGCACCTATGAATTCACAGTCATGTCTTTTGGTCTTATTAATGCCCCTCTCACTTTTTAATGCTTAATGGATAAAGTATTTGAATTAGTGAAAGAAAACTTTGTTCTGGTCTATCTAGACAATATAATAGTGTACTCAAAAACCTGGGATGAACATCTTAAACATTTGCAAAAGGTTTTTGATCTTCTCAGAAATGCAGGTCTCAAGATCAACCCAATTAAATCTTTCTTTGAAAGACAATCCACCCAATTCCTTGGTCATTTTATTACAAAAGATAGAATCTTTTCTGATCTAGCTAAAGTTGAAAAAGTCCAGAACATTAGACAACCAATGAATGTTCATGAACTACACTCTTTCCTTGGTTTGGCTTCCTATTATTGCAAATTTGTCAAGGATTTTTCCAAAATAGCTGCTCCACTTAATCAGCTACTATGGAAAAACGTCAACTACCATTGAAGCACACACCAACAAAAAGCTTTTGAAACTCTAAAGGAAAAACTAGTCACTGAACCAATTCTGAAGCAACCTGATCTAGATCAATCTTTCATTCTCCACACTGATGCATCTGGCTATGGACTTGGTGCTGTTCTATCCCAGAAAGATGAAGATGACAAAGAACATGCCATAGTATATGCCAGTAGAACTCTCTCACCAGCAGAGCAGAACTACTCAGTGACTGAACAAGAATGTCTGGCAGTAGTATGAGCTACTAGTTATTGGAACAAATATCTTCTTGGTGCCGAATTCCTGGTAGTAACAGATTACCAAGCTTTGGTTTGGCTGCACAACAAAAAGAAGCTGGAACACAAAAGATTAACTTACTGAATACTCCACTTGGATGAATTTGACTATGATATTCAACATCACAAAGGAGCTAATCATCAAAATGCCGATGCTCTCTCCAGACTTACCACCAAGTGACAGTACAACCATCTCAAACCAAACCAAACTAATTATTAGTAACTTTCCCACAAACAAACATGATAATGGACTTGGACAACTACTCTGCCTTAATAAAATTTTTGGGTAAAGGACAATACCCACTGGAATACAATTGACAGCAAAGAGAACATTTGCGCAAACAATCAAATTTTTATTTAATCTGCCAGAACCAATTATATAAAAAAAATAGAAAAGATCCTGACCATCCCCAAAGAGTCATAAGATTTGAAGAAAGAGAAATTGTGATCTATAACATGCACACTGATCCATTAGCTAGACATTTTGGAAAGACTAAAACAATTCAGAAAACTCTAGCTCACTATTATTGGCCTATCTTGGGAAAAGACATTGCTGAGTACATTAAAACCTGTGATACCTGCCAAAAAAGAGGAAAACCCAATAGAAAAGAAGATATTGTTACGGGTTGGAGTAACAAGCTAACAGATAGCAAGAGAGAACATTATTGTATGGTGATGGAAATAAACAAAGAGGAAATTACAATAAGGGAGCAAATTGAATAAGTAGGAATTCAATGTGCATGATCAGTCTCATAAAAATCACAGTCGCTAATCTTTTCTTAAATTTGAAGGTAAAGGAATAGTCCATGATTGTCAACAAGATAACACTGCTGCTATTATTCTATGCCTCAACTCGGCGATTCTTAGAATCAATAACAGGTATTATGATACTTTTTAATCGTTTTTTTATTCAATGAATTACAAGAGCAAGCCAATTGCTTCTCAGGCTAATTCTAACAAATACAAATCAAGAAGGGGAAAAGATAAGGTATGTGAATGCCAACAAGTAGATACTTGAAGGTAAGGAAAGGGGAATAAGTGATTATGAGAGGAAGTAATTGATATTGTTTATTTCGTTACTTTGATCATGTCTTTCTACAGCTAAGGGAATCATTGCTTATATAGCTATCTAAAGTGGTCAACAACAAGGTCAATGATCAGGTCAATGATCAGGTCAATGATTAGGTCAATGATTAGGTTAACGGTCAGGTCATTAATCAGGTCAACAATCACTATCTAAAAATAGGGTGGCTAATTATATGACATTAGTGGCTAATACATGTGATAACTAATAAAAACTTTGGGTTTCAACCATAACATCATTCTCTCCAAAGAGATTGAGCTCCAGCGAAATCAAGCTATTTATAGAATAGTCTATGTGAAGAGTTTTGTCTAACTCAAAACTAACTAGTTTGTTGAAGTCTTTTGTGGATAGAGTATATAGTACTTGAGGTGAAATAAGCTTTGTATCCAAGAGACCAAATCTTTGTATTAGAGTTCTGGCTCTTTTAGCAATGGTCAAAACTCTTGGGACATCCAATCATATAATGTCCAAAATTTCTACTTGTATCTCTGAAGTTGTTTTCTTCATGAGCTTCATGTCTTCTATGATTTCACCAAGATGACCATAAAGTTCTAATTGTCTTTTATATGACAAGTTTTTGTCTATGGGCAAGATTTTTTGTATTGTTTTTCCAATTGTGCTGGAAGGTGAAAGTATTGCTGCTGTTATGCTTTCCAGCAGGTATTTATCCATTTTGCCACCAATTTTTTCTCTTCTGGTAGTTGTTTTCTTTGGTCTAATAACAGTGTGAGTTCCACTGTTGTCTGTTATAGTGGTTTGTTTTCCGATAGTCAGAGTAGCATTTGGATAGTTCTTGATCCAGTACTCATGAAGAGTATAGAAAGCGTTTTGAATGTTTTGATCCAGGAAATAATTGTTTATGTCAATTGAAGATACCTCTGTTTTGGAAATAGTGCATTTATTTATATCTAATTTTTGCTAATCATTTGGGTCAGTATTACCACAACAGGTAACCAATCAGGTTGTTTGTAATATTTCTTGAGTCGCATGCCATGAACAGGGTGATCACTGAATATTGTTCCATATTGATTTTGTAAGATATAAGAACCATTGTTCAAAACTTTGTTGACTATAAAGGGTTCTTTTCACCGGCTAGAGAATTTATCACCATAGACATTGTCTCTGTCTGAATGGTATTCCAAAATTAAGTCACCAACACTTAAGGAAAGTGTTTTATAGGTCTTTTTCTTTTTGAGCTTCTCTTAGAACTGTTTTATCTTTTCAAAGGCAATTATCCATGCTTCTACTAATGAGTCAAGAATGGTACCAAGTCTTCTTTGCAAAATGTCTTTGTAATCTCCTATTGTTATTTCTTTAAAAGATATTGTTTCTATATCCGTTTCTATTGGTAGAGTTGCTATTCGTCCATAGAGCAGATAAAAGGGTTCATAATTTGTTATGTCATGATTCACAGTTCTGTAAGCAAACAAGGCTGAAGACAATACTTTGTCCCATAAGTTGGTTTCTTTACTGGTTTTGGCTAGAGTTTCACATAGTGTTCTATTGAAACGTTCCACTAAGCCATTTGTTTGGGGGTGATAAGGGGAAGAGAGTTTATGACGTATTCCCATTTTTCTGCAAAGTTCTTCAACCAGTGTACTGAGAAAAGCTCTTCCTCTATCAGATAAAAGTTCTTTGGGGCAGCCATGGTGACAGATAATATCTTCATAAATGAAATTGACAATTGAGACTGCTGTTTGATCTGGGGTGGCTCTTGCTTCTACCCACTTTGTAAGATAGTTGGTAGCTGTGATAATGTATCTGTTGCCATCAGGAGTTACTATTAAAGATCCAACAACATCTATACCAATTCTATCAAATGGTTGACCAACAGAAATTGGATGGATATCTTTCTTGTGATTGGGTTTTCCTCTTTTTTGGCAGGTATCACAGGTTTTGATGTATTCAGCAATGTCTTTTCCCAAGGTAGGCCAATAATAGCGAGCTAAAGTTTTCTGAATTGTTTTTGTTTTTTCAAAGTGTCCAGCTAATGGATCAGTGTGCATATTGTAGATCACAATTTTTCTTTCTTCAAATCTAATGACTCTCTGGGGGCGGTCAGGATCTTTTCTATTTCTTTTATATAACTGGTTCTGGTGAATCAAATAAAAATTTGATTGTTTGCACAAATGTTCTCTTTGCTGTCAAGTATAGTCCAGCAGGTATTGTCCTTTACCCAAAAATTTCATTAAAGCAGAGTAGTTGTCCAAGTTCATTATCGTGTTTGTTTGTGGGGGAGTTACAAATAATTAAGTTGGTTTGGTTTGAGAGAGTTTTACTATCACTAGATGGTAAGTCTGGAGAGAGTGTTGGTGTTTTGATGATTAGCTCCTTTGTGGTGTTGAATGTCATAGTCGAATTCGTCCAAGTGGAGTATTCAGCAAGTTATCCGTTTATGTTCCAGGTTTTTTTTGTTGCATAGCCAAACCAAAGCTTGGTGATCTGTTACCACCAAAAATTTCACACCCTTAAGATATTTGTCCCAGTAGCTGGTAGCCCAAACTACTGCTAAGCATTCTTGCTCAGTAATTGAGTAGTTCTTTTCTGCTGATGTAAGAGTTCTACTGGCATATGCTATGGCATGTTCTCTGTTATCTTCATCTTTTTGGAAAAAAACAGCACCAAGTCCATAGCCAAATGCATCAGTGTGGAGGATAAAAGGTTGATCCAAATTAGGTTACATGAAAATGGGTTCTGTAACCAGTTTTTCCTTCAGAATTTCAAATGCTTTTTGTTAATGAGTGCCCCAGTGATAATTGATGTTTTTCCTAAGTAGCTGATTGAGAGGAGCAGCAATTTTGGAAAAATCCTTGACAAACTTGCGATAATAAGAGGCCAAACCAAGAAAAGAGCGTAGTTCATGAACATTCATTGGTTGTCTAATGTTTTGAACTTTTTCAATTTTGGCTGGATCAGGGAAGATTCCATCTTTTGTAATAAGATGGCCAAGGAACTGGGTGGATTGACATCCAAAGAATGATTTGATTGGATTGATCTTGAGACCAGCATTTCTAAGGAGGTCAAAAACCTTTTACAAATGTTCAAGGTGTTCATCCCAGGTTTTTGAGTATACCATTATGTCATCCAAGTAGACTTGAACAAAGTTTTCTTTTACTGATTCAAATACTTTGTCCATTAAGCGTTGAAATGTGGGAGGAGTATTTGTGAGACCAAAAGGCATGACTGTGAATTTGTAGGTACCATACTTGGTGATGAAGGCAGTTTTCTTTCTGCTTTCTGGATCCATCTCTACTTGCCAGAATCCAGCAGTTAAGTCAATGGTTGAGAAAAAAGCGGCACCATGGAATTGGTCTAGCATTGCATCAATCTTGGGAAGTAGGTACATGTCTCTTTTAGTAATGGCATTTAATTGGCGATAGTCAACACAAAAGCATAGGGTTCCTCCTTTCTTGAATACCACTACAACTGGGAATGCCCATTCACTCTTGGTTTCCTGTATGAATCCAAGGGTTTTCATTCTGGTTATTTCCTTTTTTATAAACTCATCATTGTGCCTGTTGGATTGATAGGGCTTCAAATGGATGGGGCGAATTTCTTTGGTGATGATGGTGTGTTGTATCACATGTGTATGTCCAGGAGGTTCACCTTTTTTTGAGATAACTAGCCAGCAGGTTTTCAATGTCTACTTTTCTTTCTTCTGGAAAGGGTTCTCTTTGTTCTACAACCAGTGATTGGATTTCAGGTGGTTCGTTTTCAAAGAACTTTTGGACTTCTTTTATTTTCTCACAGGGTATCAAGCTGATTGGTTCCCAATCTTTGTAATAGATCAGGCAGGACATGCATTCATTGCTAGGAGAGTACAATGGTTTGTCGCACCAGTACCAGGCACAAGGACCATGCCACCAATAACTGTATTTGGCTTTCTTGCCTGGCTTTCTGTCAAAGGTTCTTCTGAGCATGTCATAATAAGGCCAGCAGATCAGCTTGCCATTGACAATAATTCCTTCTTTATCTGCCTTGACATTATCCAGTAGTTTGCCATTGCTAGTGAAGATGGTATAGGCAAGTTCAGCAGTTTTTTCTTGTTCTTTTTGTTCTTCTTCTTCCTCACTTTCTTCATCATCTGATTCATTTTCTTCTGGACTCTACTTGGGTACTGGGGGAGTTGTCCAATGGTGACACTTAACCACAATGGGTTTCTCACCACATCTGATGGTTAATTCACAGAGTTCATAATCAAGCAAAGCCTTTGCTTTCTTGAGCCATTCATTGCCAACAATGATGGTGTATTCTTTTGCTTCAGACACTTCCATATCAGTTTCAATGCTGATGCCATTGATGTGGACAGGAATAGCTTTGGCTATGCCAAGCCCTTTTTTCTTATTACCATGCACATTGGTCATTGGTCGTGTGGATGGTTCATCAATTTTTCTGCCAATTGCTTCAAAAAAGTGTTTGGCAATAACACTAACAGATGATCCACTGTCTAGGATCAAGTCAATAAAGTAACCAGCCACTTGTGCTTTGCAAATTAGAGGAGTGACATTGCTGTTGTCAGCAAATCTAGCTTGGTGAGAGCATTTATTGGTCTTTGGTGTTTTCTTCTTGGAGATTAGAGATTTGTGAAGATTTTTTCTGAACTGTGGATGGGTTATTAGCTGGCCAAAGGTAATGTGTGCTGGGGTTTCCATAAGATCTTTGACAACAGAATAGGGTCCAGATTTTTGTACAATTTCTGGGGGTTCCAACTTTGGAGGGTTCTTAAAAACTTTGGCTTTTGGTGGCTCATTGTTGTCAGCAGTTGATGTAGAAGCTTTATTGGGGTCTAGAACGAAATCAACTTTGGCTTTCTTCTTTTTTCTGGTTGATTCAGAAGTGTTGATTGCTAATTCATCCATGTTATGGTCATCATCAGTTAAGTTAAAAGTGTAAAAGAGGTTTTCTTCTGGTTGGCTTGCACTCTCACCCTTTGGAGGTGCACCTATCAGTTTAAAGGCTGATAAACAGTGGCTTCAACTAGGGGATCCTCTCCAAAAAAATTGATGTTGGCATGATTAGGTCTTTGGTTGGGCACATTGTTGTTGTTGATCCTGTTGTTCTGAGCATCATTGTTTCTGGGAACTGGTGGAGGCAGTGGAGGATTGTTGCAATCTCTTGAAAAGTGTTCAGTTAATTCACAGCAATAGCATACAGGTGGGCCACAATTTTGTTGTCTTTGATAAGGTGGTTGCTGGGGCTGATTGAAGTGTGGTTCAAATCTGGGTCTTTGTGGTTGCTGATTTTCTCTGACTGCTTGGGCTAAGGATTCTAATAACCGAGCAAGATTTGCTGTGAGTCTGTCTATTAACTGTTCATTTGGATCTTGAGTGTAAGTGGCAAAAGAAGTAGCAGCCATTTGAGGGGCAGAAGCCATGACAGGAACAGGAGCAAAAACTGATAGTGTGGATTCCAAGTGCATCCTTTGGTTGTCTTCAATTCTTTGTGCTAATTCAACGGCCATATCCATGGTGGAATTATCTTTCAGGGCCAGGAGGAGCCAAAGAGCATACGATAGATCAGTTCTCAATCTTTTTGTGAAGGAGTGAATTTTCTGCTCTTCTGTCCAATTTCTTCCAGTGTCTACTCGTTTGATTAACTTTCTGATTGCTTTGGCATATTCGGTTACAACTTCACTGGGACTTTGGGTTTTTTTTTCCAATTCCATACGCCATTTTGATATTAATATTGGGATTCTGAACTTGTTTTCAAACCGGATAGTGAAAGAAGTGTTGATTTCTCCCACAATTGCTGGTGTTCATCTAACAATTTTTTGCTGGGCATTGGCATCTGTTTCTTGTGAGAACCAGGTAGCAGGAGATCCTTGAAAGTAGCCACCAACAATTTGGAACTTGTACTCATCATCATATTGATTGGCTGTAGCGGCTCTTTCAAAGTCATCCAACCATTCAATTGGATCTTGTGCATCACCTCTAAATAATAGTATTGGGGTGTTGTTTCTTCACCCTAGAGCAGTTTGTATATCTTGGAGGGTGGCCAGAATGTTTGCTTGCATGGGGTCATTAGCCATTGGTTCAGGGGTAACTGTTTGTGTAGACGAGTCTGATTCGCTTGATAAAAGATCAAAAACAGGGGCAGTTTGGTAGCTTTCTTCTTCTGTTTCAAAGGGAGTTTCAGTTGCTTGATGGGCAGCAATCCAAATGTGGATTTGATGATTCAGATATTCGAAATCAGGGGGCTGTTGTTCAAAGATTGCAGAATATAAGAGCTGATTGATACTGTTGTTTCTTTCTTCAAAGTCGTTTTCAAAATAAGCTTGGTCAAAGTAATAGGTTATATAAGCTGTGTAGATTTCAGCTGAATGCTCATTTAGGAACCAGTTCCAAAAGTCTTGGAATTGTCTACTGGATTGTTTTTCAAGGGGGAAGCAGATCAAGCAGGAGGGCAGAGGATGAAGTTCAATAAAACTTTGGTCATTTCTGTTGTGTGCTGCAAAGTGTTCTTCTGATTGCTGTGGCAGATATGAGTAATCACCCATACAATGAGGAAATAAGTGAATTTTGACAACCTCACAGGGAGCACCACTTTTATGTTATGGATTGGAGTAACAAGCTAATGGATAACAAGGGAGAACAGTATTGTATGGTGATGGAAATAAACAAAGAGAGAACTACAATAAGAGAGCAAATTGAATAAGTAAGAATTCAATGTGTGTGATCAGTCTCATAAAAATCACAGTCGCTAATCTTTTCTTAAATCTGAAGGTAGAAGAATAGTCCATGATTGTCAACAAGATAACACCACTGCTATTATTCTATGCTTCAACTTAGTGATTCTTAGAATCAATAACAGGTATCGTTGTACTTTTTAATCGTTTCTTTATTCAATGAATTACAAGAGCAAGCCAATTGCTTCTCAGGCTAATTCTAACAAATACAAATCAAGAAGGGAAAAAGATAAGGTATGTGAATGCCAACAAGTAGATACTTGAAGATAAGGAAAGGGGAATAAGTGATTATGAGAGGAAGTAATTAATATTGTTTATTTTGTTACTTTGATTATGTCTTTCTACAGCTAAGGAAATCATCGCTTATATAGCTATCTAAAGTGGTCAATGACCAGGTCAATGATCACTATCTAAAAATAGGGTGGCTAATTATATGACATCAGTGGCTAATACATGTGATAATTAATAAAAACTATGTGTTTCAACCGTAACAATATTCATCCAATCTCTGTTGGCCAACCATTTGACAGGATTGGTATAGATGTTATTGAACCCTTAATAATAACCCCTGATGGCAACAGATACATTATCACAGCTACTGACTATTTTACAAAGTGGGTAGAAGCAAGAGCCACTTCAGACCAAACAGCAGTTTTAATAGCCAATTTCATTTATGAAGATATTATCTGCCATCATGGCTGCCCCAAAGAACTTTTATCTGATAGAAGAAAAGCTTTTCTCAGTACACTGGTTGAAAAACTTTGTAGAAAAATGGGAATATGTCACAAACTTTCCTCCCTTTATCACCCCCAAACAAATGGCCTAGTGAAACATTTCAATAGAACACTGTGTGAAACCTTAGCCAAAACAAGTAAAGAAACAAACTTATGAGACAAAATACTGCCTTCAGTTTTGTTTGCTTATAGAACTGTGAATCATGACATAACAAGTTATGAACCTTTTTATTTGCTCTATGGACACATGACAACACTACCAATAGAAACTAACATTGAGACAATATCCTTCGAAGAGATCACAATAGCAAATTACAAAAACATTTTGTAAAGAAAACTTGGTACTATTCTTGATTCATTGGTAGAAGCACAAATAGTTGCTTTAGAAAAGATAAAACAGTTTCAAAAAAAGCTTAAAAAGAAGAAAACCTATAAAACACTTTCTTTAAGTGTTGGTGACTTGGTATTAAAATACCATTCAGACAGAGACAATGTTTATGGTGATAAATTTTCTAGCCGGTGGAAAGGACCTTTTATAGTCAACAAAGTTTTGAACAATGGTTCTTATATTCTTTAAGATCAATTTGGAACAATCTTTAATGATTGACCTGTTCATGGCGCACGACTCAAGAAATATCACAAACGACCTGATTGGTTACCAGTTGTGGTAATACCAACCCAAATGATCAGCAAAAACCAAGTATAAATAAATACACTATTCCCAAAACAGAGGATGATATTATGGTTGAAACCCATAATTTTTATTAGTTATCACATGTATTAGTCACTGATGTCATATAATTAGCCACTCTATTTTTAGATAGTGATCATTGACCTGATCAATGACCTAACCGTTGACCTAATCATTGACCTGATCATTGACCTGATCAATGACCTGATTGTTGACCTGATCATTGACTTGATCATTGACCTAGTCATTGACCTGGTTATTGACCACTTTCAATAGCTATATAAGCAATGAGTCTCTTAGCTGTAGAAAATCATCTCTCAGACAAGAATCAAATAAATAAAAATAACAACTTTCATCTCAATCACTCTCTTATTACTAATTTCCCTTTCTCTACCTTCAAGTATCCAAACATCTTAGGATAAAAGATTACTTGTTGGCCATTTCCTGTTTGAATAATTGTAGTATTTGAAGACTATTTGTATAAACATGACTGAAAAGCACAAGTTGATACCTGATATTGAATTTTAAGAGCACTAACGTGAAGGCATAGAATTAATACTAGTGGTGATCAATTGTTGACAGTACAGACTATTCCTCTACCTTCAGATTCCCCAGTTACTTTTGAAAAGAATAGCGACTGAGATATTTTATGAGACTGATCTTGCACATTGAATCCATACTCATTCAATTTGCTCTTAAAGTTGAATTTCCCTTTGATTATTTTCATTACTCTACAATTTTGTTCTCCCTTGCTATCCATTAGCTTGTTACTTTAACCTGTAACATAAAAATGGTGCTTCCTGTGAGGTTGTCAAAATTCACTTGTTTTCTTATTATATGGGTGATTATTCATACCTACCACAACAATCAGCAGAACACTTTGAAGCACACAACAGAAACGATCTAGACTTTATTGAACTCAATCCTTTGCCATCCTGCTTGATTTGCTTCCCCCTTGAAGAACAATTCAGTAGACAATTCCAAGACTTTTGGAACTGGTTCCTGAACGAGCATTCAGCTGAAACTTATACAGCATATACAACTTATTACTTTGACCAAGCTTACTTTGAAAACAACTTTGAAGAAAGAAACAACAATATCAATCAGCTCTTATATTCAGCAACCTTTGAACAACAACTTCCTGAATTCAAATATCTAAATTACCAAATTCACATCTGGATTGCTGCCCATCAATCAGCTGAAACCTTTTTTGAAACAGAAAAAGAAAGTTACTAAACTGCTCTTATTTTTGATTTCTTCCCAAGTGATTCAGATCATTCCACTCAAACAGTAACTCCTGAACCAATGGCCCAAGACCCAATGCAAGCAAACATCCTAGCCGCTCTCCAAGGCATACAAACTGCTTTGGGACAAAGAAACAACACCCCATTACCATTATTCAGAGGTGATGCACAAAATCCAATTGAATAGTTGGACAATTTTGAAAGAGCAGCCACTGCCAACCAATATGATGATGAGTACAAGTTCCAAATCATTGGTGGCTACCTTCAAGGCTCTCCTGCCACATGGTTTTCACAAGAAACCAATGCTAATGTCCAGCACAGAATTATCAGATGGACTCCAGCAGATACAGGAAAAAACAATACCTCTTTCACTACCCGGTTTGAAAACAAGTTCAGAACCCCAATCTTAATATCTAAATGGCGCATGGAACTGAAAAGAAGAACCCAAGGTCCTGGTAAAGTTGTAACTAAATATGCCAAAGCAATCAGAAAGTTAATCAAGTGAATAGACTCTGGAAGGAACTGGACAGAAGAACAAAAGATTCACTTCTTTATAAAAGGATTGAGAACTGACTTATCTTATGCTCTTTGGCCTCTCTTGGCTCTGAAAGACAACCCTATAATGGATATGGCTATTGAACTCGCCCAAAAGATTGAAGATAACCAAAGGATGCATCTGGGATCCACACTTCCAGTTTTCACTCCTGCTCCTGTCATGGCCTCTGCTCCTCAAGTAGCTGCTACTTCTTTTGCTGCCCAAAACCAAGACCCAAATGAACAATTGATAGATAGACTCACAGCTAACCTTGCCTGGTTATTAGAACCATTGGCACAAGCAGTCAGAGATAACCAGCAACTACCAAGACCTAAATATGAACCTCATTTTAACCAGCCCCAGCAACCTCCCTATCAAAGACAGCAAAATCGTGGCCCATCTGTGTGCTATCATTGTGAATTAACCGAACATTATTCAAGAGATTGTAACAATCTTCCACTGCCTCCTCCAGCTCCCAGAAACAATGATAACCAAAACAACAGACCCAACAACAACAACAATGTCCCCAATCAAAGACTCAATCATGCCAACATCAATTTTTTTGGAGAGGATCCCCTAGTTGAAGCCACTGTTTATCAGTCTTTAAACTAGTTGGCGCACCTCCAAAGGGTGAGAGTGCAAGCCAACAGAAGAAAACCCCTTTTTCGCTTTTAACTTAACTAATGATGACCATGACATGGATGAACTAGCAATCAACACTTCAGAACCAACCAAAAAGAAGAAGAAAGCCAAGATTGATTTTGTTCTAGACCACAACAAAGTCTCAACTTCTGCTGCTGATAACAATGAGCTGCCAAAGATGAAAGTTTTTAAGAATCCTTCAAAGTTGGAACCCCCAGAAATTGTACAAAAATCTGGACCCTATTCCATTGTCAAAGACCTCATGAAAACTTCAGCACATATTACCTTTGGCCAGTTAATGACCCACCCACAGTTCAGAAAGAATCTTCGCAAATTCTTGATTCCAAAGAAAAAGACACCAAAAACCAACAAGCACCCTCACCTAGCTGAACTTGTTGATAACAGCAATGTCACTCCTCTGATTTGTAAAGCCCAAGTGGTTGGATACTTTATTGACCTAATTCTAGACAGTGGATTATCTGTTAGTATCATTGCCAAACACTTCTTGGAAGCAATTGGTAGAAAGATTGATAAATCTTCTACCAGACCAATGACCAACATACATGGTGACAAAAAGAAAGGACTGGGTATTGCCAAAGCTGTTCCTGTCTGCATCAATAAAATCAGCATTGAAACTGACATAGAAGTTTTTGAAGCCAAGGAATACACCATCATTGTTGACAATAAATGGCTCAAGAAAGCAAAAGCTTTGCTTGATTATGAACTTTGTGAATTAACCATCAGATGTGGTGAGAAACCCATTGTGGTTAAGTGTTGCCATTGGACAACTCCCCCAGTACCTAAACAAAACCAAGAAGAAGAACAATCAGATGAATCAGATGATGAAGAGAGCAATAAAGAAGAAAAACAAGAAGAGCAAAAAGAAACTGTTGAACTTGCCTATACTACCTTTACCAGCAATGGCAAACCACTGGACAATGTTAAAGCAGACAAAGAAAGAATTATTGTAAATGGCAAGCTGATCTGCTAGCCTTATTATGATATTCTTAGAAGAACCTTTGAAAGAAAACCTGGCAAGAAAGCCAAATACAGTTTTTGGTGACATGGTCCTTGTGCCCAGTGTTGGTGCAACAAATCCTTATATTCTCTAAGCGATGAATGCAAATCATGCCTGATCTATTACAGAGATTGGGAACCAATCAGTTTGATACCCAGAGAAGAATTGAAAGAAGTACAGAAGTCCTTTGAGAATGCACCACTTGAAATCCAATCACTAGTTGTAGAACAAAAAAAACCTTCCCCAAAAAAAAGAAAAATAGACATTGAAAATTTGCTGGCTAGAAATAGCCCAGTTATCTCAAAAGAAGGTGATACCCCTAGACGTACCCATGTGATACAACACACCATCACCACCAGAGAAACTCGACCCATCTATTTGAAGCCTTATCAATCCAATCAGCACAATGCTGAGTTTATCAAGAAAGAGATAAACCGAATGAAAAAACTTGGATTCATACAAAAAACCAAGAGTAAATAGGCTTTTCCAGTTGTAGTGATATCCAAGAAAGATGGAACACTACACTTCTGTGTTGACTACTGCCAATTAAATGCCATCACTGAAAGAGACATGTACCCACTTCTCAAGATTGATGCAATGTTAGACCAATTCAAAGATGCTGCTTTCTTCTCAACCATTGACTTAACTGCTGGATTCTGGCAAGTAGAGATGGATTCAGAAAGCAGAAAAAAAACTGCCTTCATCACCAAGTATGGCATCTATGAATTCACAGTCATGCCTTTTGGTCTCACCAACACCCCTCTCACCTTTCAATGCTTAATGAATAAAGTATTTGAATCAGTCAAAAAAAACTTTGTTCTAGTCTATTTGGACAACATAATAGTATACTCAAAAATCTGGGATGAACACCTGGAACATTTGCAAAAGATTTTTGACCTCCTCAGAAATGCTGGCCTCAAGATCAACCCAATCAAATCTTTTTTTGGAAGACAATCCACCCAGTTCCTTGGTTATCTTATCACAAAAGATGGAATCTTTCCTGACCCAGCCAAAGTTGAAAAAGTCCAAAACATCAAACAACCAATAAACATTCATGAACTATGCTCTTTTCTTGGTTTGGTCTCTTATTATCGCAAATTTGTTAAGGATTTCTCCAAAATCGCCTCTCCTTTCAATCAGCTATTTAAGAAAAATGTCAATTACCATTGGGGAATACATTAGCAAAAAGCCTTTGAAACTTAAAGGAAAAACTGGTTACAGAATCCATCCTCAAGCAACCTAATCTAGATCGACCCTTTATCCTCCACACTAATGCATCTGGCTTTGGACTTGGTGCTGTTCTCTCTCAGAAAGATAAAGATGGCAAAGAACATGTCATAGCCTATGCCAGTAGAACCCTTTCCCCAGCAGAACAAAACTATTCAGTCACTGAACAAGAATGCTTAGCAGTAGTATGGTTCACCAGTTACTGGAGTAAGTATCTTCTTGGTGTGAAGTTTTTGGTGATAACAGATCACCAAGCTTTGGTTTGGCTGCACAACAAAAAAAGGCTAGAACACAAACAAATAACTTGCTGGATACTCCACTTGGATGAATTCGACTATAATATTCAATATCACAAAGGAGCTAATCATCAAAATGCCAATGTTCTCTTCAGACTTACTATCCAGTGACAGAACAACCCTCTCAAACCAAACCAACTTAATTATTAGTAATTCCTCCTTTTGACAAACACGATAATGGACTTAGACAACTACTCTGTCTTAATAGAATTTTTGGGTAAAGGACAATACCCACCGAAATACACATGACAACAAAGAGAACATTTGCACAAACAATCAAATTTCTATTTGATTCGCCAAAACCAACTTTATAAAAGAAATAGAAAAAATCCTAACTGCCCCCAGAGAGTCATCAGATTTGAAGAAAGAGAAATGGTGATCTACAATATGCACACTGATTCATTAGCTGGACACTTTGGAAAAACAAAAACAATTCAGAAAATTCTAGCTCACTATTATTGGCCTATCTTGGGAAAAGACATTGCTGAATACATCAAAACCTGTGATATCTGCCAAAGAAGAAGAAAACCCAATCGCAAAGAAGATATCCATCCAATCTCTGTTGGTCAACCCTTTGACAGAATTGGTATAGATGTTGTTGGACCCTTAACAATAACTCCTGATGGCAACAGATACATTATCACAGCTACCGACTATCTTACAAAGTGGGTAGAAGCAAGAGTCACTCCAGACCAAATAGCAGTCTCAATAGCCAATTTCATTTATGAAGATATTATTTGTCACCATGGCTGCCCCAAAGAACTTTTATCTGACAGAGGAAGAGCTTTTCTCAGTATATTTGTTGAAGAACTTTGCAAAAAAATGGGAATACATCACAAACTTTTCTCTTCTTATCACTCCCAAACAAATGGCCTAGTGGAATGTTTCAATAGAACATTATGTGAAACCCTAGCCAAAATCAGTGAAGAAACAAACTTATGGGACAAAGTACTGCCTTCAGCTTTGTTTGCTTATAGAACTGTAAATCATGACATAACAAGTTATGAATTCTTTTATCTACTCTATGGACAAATGACAACCCTACCAATAGAAACTGACATTGAGACAATACTCTTTGAAGAAATAACAATAGAGAATTACAAAGACATTTTGCAAAGAAGACTTGGTACCATTCTTGACTCATTAGTAGAAGCACAGATAATTGCCTTTGAAAAGATAAAACAATTTCAAGAGAAGCTTAAGAAAAAGAAAACCTATAAAACACTTTCTTTAAGTGTTGGTAACTTAGTTTTAGAATACCGTTCAGACAGAAACAATGTTTATGGTAATAAATTTTCTAGCCAATGGAAAAGACTCTTTATAGTCAACAAAGTTTTGAACAATGGTTCTTATATCTTACAAGATCAATATGGAACAATCTTTAATGATCACACTGTTTATGGCACATGACTCAAGAAATATTACAAACGACCTGATTGGTTACCTGTTGTAGTAATACTGACTCAAATGATCAGCAAAAACCAAGTATAAATAAATGCACCATTCCCAAAACAGAGATATTTTCAATTAACATGAACAATTATTTCCTAGATCAAAACATTTAAAACGCTTTCTACACTCTACATAAGTATTGGATCAAAAATTATCCAAATGCTACTCTGACTATTGGAAAACAAATCACCATAACTGATAACAGTAGAATGCATACTGTTATTAGACCAAAGAAAACCACTACCAGAAGAGAAAGAATTGGTAGCAAAATAGATAAGTATTTGCTAGAAAGCATAACAGCAGCAATACTTATACCTTCCATGACAATTGGAAAAATGATTAAAGAAATCTTGCTCATAGACAAAAACTTGTCATATGGAAGACAACTAGAACTCTATAGTCATCTTGGTGAAATCATAGAAGAAATGAAGCTCATGAAGAAAACAACTTCAGAAATACAAGTGGAAATTTTGGGCATTATATGTTTAGATGTCCCAAGAGTTTTAACCATTGCAAGAAGAGCCAAAACTCTTATACAAAGATTTGGTCTCTTGGATACAAAACTTATTTTGCCTCAAGTACTATACACTTTATCCACAAAAGACTTCAACAAACTAGTTAGTTTTGAGTTAGACAAAACCCTTCAATTAGAATACCTGATAAATAGCTTGATTTTGCCAGAGCTCAATCTCTTTGGAGAGGATGATGTTATGGTTGAAATTCATAATTTTTATTAGTTATCACATGTATTAGTCATTGATGTCATATAATTAGCCATTCTATTTTTAGATAGTGATCATTGACCTGATCAATGACCTGACCGTTAACCTGATCATTGACCTGATCATTAACTTGATCAATGACCTGATCATTGACCTGATCATTGACTTGATCATTGACTTAGTCGTTGATTTGATCGTTGACCACTTTCAATAGCTATAGAAAATCATTTTTTTTTTATTTTTTTTTTATTTTTTATTTTTTATTTTTTATTTTGTTAATGTGTAGCCACGCTGGTCATTTATTAGTTATTTCACAGTAATGTGGTGGTTTCATAAAGCCAGCTCACCCAATAATACAAATTACAAGATGCGGCTAACCACAAGCAGAAAGCCCTAACTACACGCTAGTACTACCTTTGCTATCTAATGTATTAAACATATCTTATTCATACATCTTACCCATAATGCATACAAGTTCATGACTACTCTTAACAAGACTGCTCATCCACTTAGCCATCTGATCTGGATCAGACTTGATATTAGAGGATTGAACCTCCCATAACTCCATCATCAAATCAAATGTATCATCATAGACTGAAAAATCTTTAGCCTCACTATCATCATCATCATCATTATTATCATCCATGTTATTATCATCAGATAAGTTATAGTGTACTTTCCCACTCCTCAACTTGAGAGCCCCCACTTTTTTGCAGCACAGAAGCCACAGCACAAACAGCTTCAATTTGGTTTCCCAATCCAATCACACTTTCCTTTATTGCCTCTGCCATAACTGGTGGAGTAGACAATAACGTAGTAACCAATGCAACCAAAGAACTCACAGGCTCAACTATAGATTTGATCAACAAAGACAGTTCACTAAGTTGGGTTTTCAGAGAAGCCAATCTAGCATTAATAGCAACATCTAAACCAGAGGAAGCAACCGGCAACAGTGGCACCACAACTTTGGGGGAGGTAGTGAAAGCCAAACCTGTATCAGCAGCAGCAGCAACAGGAGGAACCACAGAGATGGCAGCTTTGGCATAAGATTTAGTTCCAACAAGAGATGACTTGAAAAAGATGGGACCACCAGCAGAATTAGAAGAGAGTTTGGGAGGGAGAGGTGGCAACACCTTGCAGTCCACAGCCAAATAATCCAAACTTTGACATCTATAGCAGCGATGACATCCAGGAGTTTTCCACCAGATGCAGCAGCCACATAAGGTACCAGTTTTTGAAACAGCAGCATTTAAAAATTCCAAGGAATCAAAGGTCATTACAGCAAAGCATTGACATCAATAGGAATCAGGGGAGCAGGGAATGAAACACATACAGCCACCAACTTAAGAGACCAGATCACTTATTTCAAATGCAGTGCAGCCAAATAAAAGATTAATCAGCTTAGCTTTGAAAGCATCTCTTGAGAAGATAATCTCCTTTTGGTTGGCAATGGGAAGAATCCTAACACTATCTTTCCTGACCAACACAGACCAGTTAGAGAGAGCAGCAGCAGCAGAAGAAATGTCTTTAAAGTTAATCACAGCATATTGCCATAAGCCAGCAGACTCTAACTTAACAGAAGTGACAACACCAAAAATGCCAAAAGCAGATTTGATGTCATCAGAAGAGGCTCTCAAGAGTATGTCCCGCAGTGCAACTGACAAAAAAGGGAAAGAAACAAAGGCCACTCCTGAAAACTGTGTAATCTTAAGAATAGTCAAAAAAACTTCATCACCAATGGCCACTTTGGTAGCACCATTTAGACACTTCTGAGACACAAATTCTATACAGAACAACTTGACAGCATCTTGTAAAACAAATTTAAGCCCAATACAACCAGGCAGCAACTGAAACAAAAAACTGAGCAAAGCCATCTTGATCTTAAATGTAGCACCAGGTACAAGATTGGAGGCCACCCAACCAGAGAACCTTTGACATTCAGTCACATTCACCCAAGCACTAGCATCAGATGCACCAGAAACTGGGAGGGGAACAGTTGATTCCATTTCCATCTGATTAGCCCAATTTTTGAGATCATCTGGATTGATGGACTGTTTTGCTACTGGGATTGGCAATGATCTGCCAGAGAATACCACATCAGGCAACACAGCCAGTGGTTAATCTTGGCCCATCTTGGGAGATGTGCTGCTGCTGTTGCCATCCATATCAGAAATAAGGTTGGCTGCTGCTGTAAAGATCTTACTGAAGATCTCATCTGGAACCACAAAGGAGTTTGGTGTGACTATAGCAGTTGCGACTGCCTGCTGCTGTTTTTTGGGATTTTTTACTTTTGTGGCCATTTGTGAAGCAGTAGTAGTAGAAGTAGTAGTGGAAGTAGTGAAAGCAGGAAAGACCAACTTGTTGACTGGTCTGTTATTAAAAATCTTTGGGCTTTTCGAAGTGGTAGAGACAACACTGGGACTAATCCAAGTGTATCTTTTTGAAGGAACTTTGACTGGAGAAGAACTTCCAGCCAAAGGAGAAGAAAGTGAACCAGAAGCTGCTAAAGGCAGCTTATTACTATTATTTTTTAAAAGAAATGTTGCCAGAACGTTTTGTCTAGCTGCTTCAATAACAGAGAGACCCTCTCATGTTAAAACTTTATTAGTTATTATAGGAAAAGTAATGTTTGCAATTTTTTTACTCTTAGCTCTATTCATGGTCATGAAATTTAGGAGAAAAAGAGTTTTTTTTATTGTAGAAAATCATCTCTCAGACAAGAATCAAATAAATAAAAATAACAACTTTCATCTCAATCACTCTCTTATTGCTAATTTCCCTTTTCCTACCTTTAAGTATCCAAACATCTTAGGATAAAAGATTATTTGTTGGTCTTTTTTTGTTTGAATAATTGTAGTATTTGAAGACTATTTGTATAAATGTGACTGAAGAGCACAAGTTAATACCTGATATTAAATTCTAAAAGTGCTGACGTAAAGGCATAGAATTAATACTAGCAGTAATCAATTGTTGACAATACGGACTATTTTTTTACCTTCAGATTCTCCAGTTACTTTTAAAAAGAATAGTGACTGAGATATTTTATGAGACTGATCTCGCACATTGAATCCATACTCATTCAATTCACTCTTAAAGTTGAATTCCCTTTTGATTATTTTCATCACCCTACAATCCTGTTCTTCCTTGCTATCTATTAGTTTGTTACTCCAATCTGTAACAGTATCTTCAATTGATATGAACAATTATTTTTTGGATCAAAACATTCAAAATGCTTTCTATACTCTCTATGAGTATTGGATCAAAAACTATCCAAATGCTATCCTGACTATTAGAAAACAGACCACAATAACTGACAACAGTAGAACTTATACTGTTATCAGACCAAAAAAAACAACTACCAGAAGAGAAAAAATTGGTAGCAAAATGGATAAGTATCTGTTGGAAAGCATAATGGCAGCAATACTTGTACCTTTCACCACAATTGGAAAAATGATTAAAGAAATCTTGCCCATAGACAAAAACTTGTCATATGGAAGACAACTAAAGCTCTATGGTCACCTTGGTGAAATCATAGAAGACATGAAGCTCATGAAGAAAACAACTTCTGAGATACAAGTGGAAATTTTGAGCATTATATGGTTGGATGTCCCAAGAGTTTTAACCATTGCCAGAAGAGCCAAAACTCTTATACAAATGTTTGGTCTCTTGGATACAAAGCTCATTTCACCTCAAGTGCTATACACTTTATCCACAAAAAACTTTAACAAACTAGTTAGTTTTGAGTTAGATAAAACCTTTCAATTAGAATATCCTATAAATAGTTTGATTTTGCCAGAGCTCAATCTCTTTAGAGAGGATGATGTTATGGTTGAATCTCATAGTTTTTATTAGTTATTACATGTATTAGCCACTGATGTTATATGATTAGCCACACTATTTTTAGAAAGTGATCATTGACTTGATTAATGATCTGACCGTTAACCTGACCATTGACCTGATCATTGACCTGATCAATAACCTGATCATTGACCTAATCATTGACCTGATCATTGACCATTTTTGACAGCTATATAAGCAATGAATCTCTTAGCTGTAGAAAAGTATATAATAACAAGCATCTGAATAATCAAGAATAAATAAAATAACAACTTTTATCTCAATCCTTTTCTTATCGCTAATTTCTCTTTCCCTACCTTTAAGTATCTGAACATCTTAAAAGATAAAAGATTACTTGTTGACCTTTTCCTGACATATATAATTGTAGCATTTGAAGATTATTTGAATAAACGTGACTGAAAAGCACAAGTTGATACCTGATATTGAATTCTAAGAGCACTGACGTGAGACATAGAATTATACCAGTGATGATCAATTGTTGACAGTATGGACTATCCCTTTACCTTCAAATTTCCCAGTTACCTTTGAAAAGAATAGTGACTGAGATATTTTATGAGACTGATCTTGCATATTGAATCCATACTCATTCAATTTGCTCTTTAAAGTTGAATTCTTCTTTGATTATTTCCATCACCCTACAATCCTGTTCTCTCTTGCTATCTGTTAGCTTGTTACTCCAACCTGTAACAATATTGTCCACTATCTGTTTCTGCTGTTGTAGTCTGATTTTAGCACACAGTGTTGATCTGTATTCTTTTTTAATACTAAGTAATTCTGTAATACGCTTATTCTTTGGAAGAGTCATCAGATATGTATTAACTGCCTCAGGTTTTAACTGTTTCCATTTAGCCAACAACTGCATAACATTGTTATTATGCATATCTGCATTGTTTACTCTTATATGTTTGATTATATCAGCAACAATCTTAACAAGCTTGTGATTCATGCATTCTTTCTTTGTGTATGCAGATCAGGCTTCTACTTTCCTCTTTGGTAGGCAATCAGCAGCTTGTAGTACAGTCTTCTTGATTGTAAGCCACATCAAGTTTAGATTATCATTGCTGTTATCTACTGATTTTCTTTGTGCTTCATCAATCAATCAATCAGTTTCTTTTGCATAGATTTCGCACTGCATCCTAGATGCTTTTTTAACATTAATCATAATGTTATGGTTGAAACTTATACTTCTTATTAATTATTACATGTATTAGCCACTAATGTCACATAAATTAGCCACTCTATTTTTAGTAAGTGATCATTAACCTGACTATTGACTACTTTTAATAGCTATATAAGTAATGAATCTCTTAGCTGTAGAAAAGCATGAAGAAATCAAGGAAATAAAATAAATAAAATAACAACTTTCATCTTAATCTCTCTTTTATCACTAATTTCCCTTTCCCTACTTTCAAGTATCTGAACATCTTAAAGATAAAAAATTATTTGTTAGTTATTTCCTACCCTTTTCCTAAAACATGTAATTATAGCATTTGAAAATTATTAAATAAAATGTGACTGAAGAGTACATCTGATACCTGATATTGAATTCTAAGAGTGCTGATGTGAAGCATAGAATTATACCAGGTGTGATCATTTGTTGACAGTATAGACTATTCTTCTATCTTCAAATTCCCTGGTTATCTTTGAAAAGAATAGCAACTGAGATATTTTATGAGACTAATCTTGCACATTGAATTCATACTTATTCAATTCACTCATTGAAGTTGAATTCCCTTTAATTGTTTCTATTACCTTACAATTCTGTTCTCCCTTGCTATCCATTAGCTTGTTACTCCAATCCATACCATAAAAGTGGTGCTTCCTGTGAGGTTGTCAAAATCCACTTTGTTTCTTATTGTATGAGTGATTATTCATATCTGCCACAACAATCAAAAGAACACTTTGAAACACACAACAAAAATAATTTAGACTTTATTGAACTCAATTTTTTGTTCTCCTGCTTGATTTGCTTTCCCATTGAAAAACAATCCAGCAGACAATTCTAAGACTTTTGGAACTGGTTTCTGAATGAGCATTCAGCTGAAACTTACACAGCTTATACAATCTATTACTTTGACCAAGCTTATCTTGAAGATGACTTTAAAGAAAGAAACAACAGTATCAATTAGCTCTTATATTCTACAATCTTTGAACAACAGCCTCCTGATTTCGAATATTTGAATTATCAAATCCACATTTGGATTGCTGCCTATCAATCAACAGAAACTTCTCTTGAAACAGAAGAAGAAAGCTATCAAACTGCTCCTGTTTTTGATCTCTTTTCAAGTGAATCAGAACACTCCACATAAACAGTTACACCTGAACCAATGGCTCAAGACCCTCTGTAACAAAACATTTTGATCGTCCTTTAAGGTATACAGACTGCTTTAGGACAAAAAAACAACACACCATTATTGTTATTCAAAGGTAATGCCTAAGATCCAATCAAATGGCTGGATAATTTTGAGAGAGCTGCCACAGCAAACCAATATGATAATGAATACAAGTTCCAAATTGTTGGTGGCTACCTTCAAGGCTCTCCTGCTACTTGGTTCTTACAAGAAACCAATGCCAATGTTCAGCAAAAAATCATTAGATGGGCACCAGCAAATGCTGGAGAAGACAACACCTCTTTTACTACCCAGTTTGAAACAAAATTTAGAACTTCTATCTTAATTTCAAAATGGCATATGGAATTAGAAAAAAGAACTCAAGGCCCTGATGAAGTTGTAACAGAATATGTCAAAGCAATAAAAAAACTCATTAAATAGATAGACTCTGAAAGAAATTGGACAGAAGAGCAGAAAATACATTTCTTCACAAAAGGACTGAGAACTGATCTATCATATGCTCTTTGGCCCCTCCTGGCCTTGAAAGATAATCCCACAATAGATATGGCCATTGAACTTGCTCAAAGAATAGAAGACAATCAAAGAATGCACCTAGGATCCACACTTCCAGTTTTTGCTTCTGCTCCCCAAATGGCTGCTACCTCTTTTGCTGCCCAAACTCATGATCCAAATGAACAGTTAATAGATAAACTTACAGCTAATTTTGTCTGGCTATTAGAACCATTAGCCCAAGCAGTCAGAGACAACCAACAATTCCAAAGATCCAGATTTGAACCCTGTTTCAATCAGCCTTAGCAATCATCATATCAAAGACAACAAAATCATGGCCCACCTGTGTGCTATCACTGTGAACTAACTGGATTCTTTTCCAAAGACTGTAACAATCCTCTATTGTCTTCTCCAGCTCCCAGAAATAATGATACCCAGAATAACAGACCCAACAATAATAATGTTTCCAATCAAAGACCCAATCATGCCAACATCAATTTTTTTGGAGAGGATCTCTTAGTTAAAGCTACTGTTTATCAGCCTTTAAACTGGTAGGCACACCTCCAAAGGGTGAGAGTACAAACCAACTAGAAGAAAACTCTTTTTATGCTTTTAATCTAATTAATGATGATCATGATATGGATGAACTAGCAATCAACACCTCTGAATCAACCAGAAAGAAAAAGAAAGCCAAGGTTGATTTTGTCTTGAACCCAAATAAAGCATCCAAATTATCTGCTGATAACAATGAGCCACCAAAGACTAAGATTTTTAAAAATTCTCCAAAGTTGGAACCCTCAGAAATTGTACAAAAATTTGGACCCTATTCTGTTGTTAAAGATTTTATAGAAACCCCAACACACATTACATTTGGCTAACTAATGACCCATCTACAGTTTAGAAAAGATCTTCATAAATTATTGATACCAAAGAAGAAGACACCAAAGACCAACAAATGTCCTCGCCAAGCTGGACTTGCTAATAACAGCAATGTTACCTCTCTGATTTGTAAAGCCCAAGTGGCTGGTTACTTCATTAATCTGATCCTAGACAGTAGATTATCTGTTAGTGTAATTGCCAAACATTTTCTTGAAGCAATTGGCAGAAAAATTGATGAGCCTTTCACAAGACCAATGACCAATATACATGGTGACAAGAAGAAAGGCCTGGACATAGCCAAAGCTATTTCTGTCTGTATCAATGATATCAGCATTGAAACTAATATGGAAGTATCTGAAGCAAAAGAGTACACCATCATTGTTAGTAATGAATGGCTTAAAAAAGCCAAAGCACTATTTGACTATAAACTTTGTGAGCTAACCATCAGATGTGGTGAAAAACCCATTGTGGTTAAATGCTGTCATTGGACAACTTCTCCAGCAACCAAACAGAACCAAGAAGAAAAACAATCAAATGAATCAGATGATGATGAAAGTGATGATGAAAATCAAGAAGAACCAGAAAAAACTGCTGAACTCACTTATACCATCTTTACCAGCAATGGCAAGCCACTGGATAATGTTAAAGCTGACAAAAAAAGAATCATGGTAAATGACAAGGTGATTTGCTGGTTCTACTATGATATTCTCAGAAGAACCTTTGACAGAAAACCTAGCAAAAAAGCAAAATACAGTTATTGGTGGCATGGCCCTTGTGCATGGTGCTGGTGTAATAAACCTTTGTATTCACCAAGTGATGAATGCAAATCCTGCCTAATCTATTATAAAGATTGGGAACCAATTAGCTTGATACCTCAAGAAGAACTTAAAGAAGTACAAAAGTCTTTTGAGAATGAACCACCTGAAATCCAATCACTAGTTGTAGAACAAAGAGAACTTTTCCCTGAAGAAAGAAAAATAGACATTGAAAATCTGTTGGCTAGAAATAGCCCAGTTATTTCAAAAAAAGAAGACACCCCTGGATGAACCCATGTAATACAACATATCATTACCACAAAAGAAACTCACCCCATCCATTTAAAGCCTTATCAATCCAATCAACACAATGATGAGTTTATCAAGAAAGAGATAAACTGGATGAAAAATCTTGGATTCATACAAAAAACCAAGAATGAATGGGCTTTCCCAGTTGTAGTGATATCCAAGAAAGATGGAACCCTACACTTCTGTGTTGACTACCACCAACTAAATGCCATTACTATAAGAAACATGTACTCACTTCTCAAAATTGATGCAATGCTAAATAAATTTAATGGTGCTGCTTTCTTCTCAATCATTAATTTAAATGCTGAATTCTGGCAAGTAGAGATGAATCCAGAAAGCAGAAAAAAAACTGCCTTCATCACCAAGTATAGCACCTATAAATTTACAGTCATGCTTTTTGGTCTCACCAATGCTCTTTCCATTTTTTAATGTTTAATAGATAAAGTGTTTGAATCAGTAAAAAAAAACTTTGTTCTGGTTTACTTGGACGACATAATGGTATATTCAAAAACTTGGAATGAACACCTTGAACATTTACAGAAGGTTTTTGACCTGCTCAGAAATGCTGGCCTCAAGATAAACCCAATCAAATCTTTCTTTGGATGCCAATCCATTCAGTTTCTTGGTCATCTTGTCACAAAAAATGGAATCTTCCCTGACCCAGCTAAAGTTCAAAAAGTTCAGAACATTAGACAACCAATAAATATTCCTAAATTACACTCTTTCCTTGGTTTGGCCTCTTACTATTGCAAATTTAACAAAAATTGCTCCAAAATTGCTTTTCCTCTCAATTAGCTACTCAGAAAAAATGTCAATTATCACTGGGGCACTCATCAACAAAAAGCTTTTGAAATTCTGAAGAAAAAACTTGTTACTGAACCAATTCTCAAACAACCTGATCTGGACCAATCTTTTATTCTCCACACTGATGCATCTGGTTATGAACCTGGTGCTGTCTTTTCACAAAAAGATGAAAATAGCAGAGAACATGTCATAGCATATGCCAGTAGATCACTCACATTAGCAGAAAAGAACTATTCAGTTACTAAACAAGAATGTCTAGCAGTAGTTTGGACTACCAACTACTGGGATCAATATCTTCTTGGTGCAAAATTTTTAGTGATAACAGATCATCAAGCCTTGGTTTGGCTGCACAAAAAAAAGAAGCTGGAACACAAACGAATAACTTGCTGGATACTCCACTTAGATGAATTCGACTATGATATTCAATATCACAAAGGAGCAAATCATTAAAACACCAACACTCTATCTAGACTTACCATCCAGTAACAATACAATCTCTTAGACCAAACCAACTTAATTATTAGTAACTCTTTTATAAACAAACATGATAATGGACTTGGACAACTACTCTGTCTTAATGGAATTTTTGGGTAAAGGACAATACCCATCCGAATACACTCAACAGTAAAGAGAACATTTGCACAAACAATCAAATTTCTATTTGATCCACCAAAACCAATTATACAAAAGAAACAAAAAAGATCCTGACTGTTCCCAGAGAGTCATCTCTTTTGAAGAAAAAAAAATTGTAATATACAACATGCATACTGACCTATTAGCTAGACACTTTGGAAAAACAAAAACAATTCAAAAAACTTTAGCTTGTTATTATTGGCCTATCTTGGGAAAAAACATTGCTGAATACATCAAAATCTGTAATATCTGCCAAAGAAAAGGCAAATCCAATCGCAAAGAAGATATCCATCCAATCTCTGTTGGTCAACCATTTGACAGAATTGGTATAGATATTGTTGGACCTTTAATAATTACTCCTAATGGCAACAGATATATTATCACAGCTACCAACTATCTTACAAAGTAGGTAGAAGCAAGAGCCACTTCAGATCAAACAGCAGTCTCAATAACCAATTTCATTTATGAAGATATCATTTGCCATCATGGCTGCCCCAAAGAACTTTTATTTGATAGAAAAAGAGCTTTTTTTAGTATACTGGTTGAAAAACTTTGTAGAAAAATGGGAATACATCATAAACTTTCCTCCCCTTATCACCCTCAAACAAATGGCCTAGTGGAATGTTTTAATAAAACATTATGTGAAACCCTAGCCAAAACCAGTGAAGAAACAAACTTATGGGACAAAGTACTGCCTTCAGTTTTGTTTGCTTATAAAACTGTGAATCATAATGTTATGATTGAAATGAATAGTTTTTATTAGTTATCACATGTATTAGCCACTGATGTTATGTAATTAGCCAACCTATTTTTAGATAGTAATCATTGACCTGATCAATGACCTGATTGTTGACCTGATCATTGATCTGATCATTGACCTGATCAATGACCTGACCATTGATCTGATCATTGACCTGATCATTAACCTGGTCATTGACCACTTTTCATAGCTATATAAGCAATGAATCTCTTAGCTGTAGAAAAGTATGTTTCCAACAATTAAAGAAATATAATAAAACAACTTTCATCTTAAACATTCTCTTATCGCTAAATTCTCTTTCCCTACTTTCAAGTATCTGAACATCTTTTGGATAAAAGATCCCTTGTTGGTGTTTATCTACCTTTTCCTGAAACAATTAAACAAAGTATTTGAAGATTATTGAATAAAATGTGACTGAAGAGCATATTTGATACTTGATATTGAATTCTAAGAGCGCTAATGTGAGACATAGAATTATACCAAATGTGATTATTTGTTGACAGTACAGACTATCCCTCTACCTTCAGATTCTCCAGTTATCTTTGAAAAAAATAGTGACTAAGATATTTTATGAGACTGATCTCACACATTGAATCCATACTTATTCAATTTGCTCTTTAAAGTTGAATTCTCCTTTGATTATTTCCATCACCCTACAATTCTGTTCTCTTTTGCTATCCGTTAGCTTGTTACTCCAACCCATAACATAAAAGTGGTGCTCCCTGTGAGGTTGTTAAAATCTACTTTGTTTCCTATTGTATAGGTGATTATTTATACTTGCCACAACAATCAGAAGAATACTTTGAAGCACACAACAAAAATGATCTAGACTTTATTGAACTCAATTTTTTGCCCTCCTGCTTGATTTGCTTTCCCATTGAAAAACAATCCAGCAGACAATTCCAAGACTTTTGGAACTGGTTTCTGAATGAGCATTCAGCTGAAACCTATACAGCTTATACAATCTATTACTTTGACCAAGCTTATTTTGAAGACAACTGTAAAGAAAGAAACAACAGCATTAATTAACTTTTATACTCAACAATTTTTGAACAACAGCCCTCTGATTTTGAATATCTGAATCATCAAATTCACATTTGGATTGCTGTTTATTAATCAACTGAAACTTCTCTTAAAACAGAAGAAGAAAGCTATCAAACCACTCTTGTTTTTGATCTCTTTTCAAGTAAATCAGAACACTCAACACAAACAGTTACACCTGAACCAATGGCTTAAGACCCTCTACAACAAAACATTTTGATCACTCTCTAAGACATACAGACTGCTTTAGAGCAAAAAAACAACATCCTATTACCATTATTTAGAAGTGATGCCCAAGATCCAATAGAATGGTTGGATGATTTTGAGAGAGCTGCCACAGCAAACCAATATGATAATGAATACAAATTCTAAATTGTTGATGGCTATCTTCAAGGCTTTTCTGCTACTTGGTTCTCACAAAAAACCAATGCCAATGCTCAACAAAGAATTATTAGATGGTCACCAGCAAATGCTGGAGAAGACAACACTTCTTTCACTACCCAGTTTGAAATGAAATTTAGAACTCCCATCTTAATCTCAAAATGGCATATGAAATTAGAAAGAAGAACTCAAGGCCCTGGTGAGGTTGTGACAGAATATGCCAAAGCAATAAGAAAATTCATTAAACGAGTAGACTCTGGAAGAAATTAGACAGAAAAGCAGAAAATTTATTCCTTCACAAAAGGATTGAGAACCAATTTATCTTATGCTCTTTGGTCTCTCTTGGTCCTGAAAGACAATCCTACAATGGATATGGTCATTGAAATTGTCCAACAAATTAAAAACAACTAAAGAATACATTTGGGATCTATACTTCCAGTTTTTGCTTCTGCTTCTGTTATGGCTCCTGCCCCTCAAATGGCTGCTGCCTCTTTTGCTGCCCAAACTCAAGATCCAAATAAACAATTAATTGATAGACTTACAGCCAATCTTGCCTGGTTATTAGAATCTTTGGCACAAGCAGTTAGAAATAACCAACAACCACAAAAACCCAGATATGAATCACGTTTTAATCAGCTTCAGCAACCTCCTTATTAAAGACAACAAAATTGTGGTCCTCTGTATGTTATAGATGTGGATTAACTGGATATTTCTTAAGAGATTGCAACAATCCTCCTTTACTTCCTCCAGTTCCTAGAAATAATGACAATTAAAACAATAGACCTATTAACAATAATGCTTTTAATCAAAAACCCAACCATGCCAACATCAATTTCTTTGGAGAGGATCCTCTAGTTGAAGCCACAGTCTATCAGCCTTTAAACTGGTAGACACACCTCCAAAGGGTGAGAGTACAAGCTAATCAGAAGAAAACCCCTTTTTTGCTTTTAACTTAATTGATGATAACTATGACATGGATAAATTAGCAATTAACACTTCTGAATCAACCAGAAAAAGAAGAAAGCCAAGGTTGATTTCGTTCTAAATCCCAACAAAGTCTCAATTTCCACTGCTGATAGCAAAGAGCCACCAAAAGCCAAAGTTTTTAAGAACCCTTCAAAGTTGAAATCCCCAGAAATTGTACAAAAATCTGGATCCTATTCTGTTGTTAAAGATCTTATGGAAACTCCAGTACACATTACCTTTGACCAGTTAATGACTTATTTACAGTTCAGAAAAGATCTCCACAAATCTTTAATTCTCAAGAAAAAAACACCAAAGACCAATAAATGCCCTTGCCAAGCTGGACTTGCTGACAACAGCAATGTCATTCCTTTAATTTGCAAAACACAAGTGGCTGGTTATTTCATTGACTTGATTCTAGACAGTAGATCATCTGTTAGTGTAATTGCCAAACACTTTCTTGAAGCAATTGGCAGAAAAATTGATGAGCCTTCCACCTGACCAATGACCAATGTACATGGTAACAAGAAAAAAAGTCTGGGCATTGTCAAAGCTATTCCTGTTCACATCAATGGCATCAGTATTGAAACTAACATAAAAGTTTCTGAAGCAAAGGAATGCACCATCATTGTTGGCAATGAGTGGCTCAAGAAAGCAAAAGCCTTACTTGACTATGAACTATGTAAATTAACTATCAGATGTGGTGAGAAGTCCATAGTGGTTAAATGCCACCATTGGACAACTTCTCCAGCAAACAAACAGGATCAAGAAGAAAAACAATCAGACAAATCAGATGATAAAGAGAGTGATAAAGAAAAAGAACAAAAGGAACAAGAAGAAACCACTGAACTCGCATACACTATCTTCACCAGCAATGGCAAGCCACTGGACAATGTCAAAGCTGACAAAAAAAGAATCATTGTGAATGGCAAGCTGATCTGTTGGCCCTACTATAATATCCTTAGAAGAATCTTTGACCAAAAACCTGACAAGAAAGCCAAGTACTGTTATTGGTAACATAGTCCTTGTGCCTGGTGCAGGTGCAACCAACCCTTATATTCTCTAAGTGATGAATGCAAATCATGTCTGATCTATTACAAAGATTGGGAACCAATCAGTTTAATACCTAGAGAAGAATTGAAAGAAGTCCAAAAGTCCTTTGAAAATGAACCACCTGAGATCCAATCACTAGTTGTAGAACAAAGAGAATCTTTTTCAGAAGAAAGAAAAATAGACATTGAAAATCTGCTGGTTAGAAACAGCCCAGTTATCTTAAAAGAAGGTGATACTTCTGAACAAACTCATGTGATACAACACACCATTACCACTAGAGAAACTCACCCCATCTATTTAAAGCCATATTAATTCAATTAGCACAATAATGAGTTCATCAAGAAAGAGATAAACCGGATGAAAGAACTTGAATTCATACAAAAAACCAAGAGTGAATAGGCTTTTCCAGTTGTAGTGATATTCAAGAAAGGTGGAATCCTACACTTCTGTGTTGACTACCACCAATTAAATGCCAACACTGAAAGAGACATGTACTCACTTCTTAAGATTGATGCAATGCTGAACCAATTCAAAGATGCTGCTTTCTTTTTAACCATTAATCTAACTGCTGAATTCTGGCAAATAGAGATGGATCCAGAAAGCAGAAAGAAAACTGCCTTCATCACCAAGTATGACACTTATGAATTCACAGTCATGGCTTTTGGTCTCACCAATGCCCCTCTCATCTTTCAATGCTTAATGGATAAAGTATTTAAATCAGTGAAAGAAAACTTTTGTTTTGGTCTATCTAGATGATATAATAGTGTACTCAAAAACCTGGAATGAACACCTTGTACATTTGCAAAAAGTTTTTGATCTTCTTAGAAATGCAGGTCTTAAGATCAACCCAATCAAATCTTTCTTTGGAAGACAATCCACCCAATTTCTTGGTCATTTTATTATAAAAGATGGAATTTTTCCTGACCCAGCTAAGGTTGAAAAAGTCTAAAACATTAGACAATCAATGAATGTTCATGAACTATGCTCTTTTTTTGGTTTGGCTTCCTATTATCACAAATTTGTCAAAAATTTCTCCAAAATAGCTGCTTCACTTAATCAGCTACTCAGGAAAAATGTCAACTATCATTGGGACACACACCAACAAAAAGTTTTTAAAACTCTAAAGAAAAAACTAGTTACTGAACCAATTCTGAAGCAATCTGATCTAGATCAACCTTTTATCTTTTACACTGATACATCTGGCTATGGACTTGGAGCTGTTTTATCCCAGAAAGATGAAAATGGCAAAGAACATGCCATAGCATATGCCAGTAAAACTCTCTTACCAGCAGAGTAGAATTACTCAGTAACTGAACAAGAATGCCTGGCAGTAGTATGGGCTACTAGTTATTGAAACAAATATCTTCTTCCTTATAGTAACAGATCACCAAGCTTTGGTTTGGCTGTACAACAAAAAGAAGCTAGAACACAAAAGATTAACTTGCTAAATACTCCACTTGGATGAATTCAACTAGTGATATTCAATATTGCAAAGGAGCTAATCATCAAAATGCTGATGCTCTCTCCAGACTTACCACCAAGTAACAGTACAACCACCTCAAACCAAACTAATTATTAGTAACTCTCCTACAAACAAACATGATAATGGACTTGAACAACTACTCTGCCTTAATGGAATTTTTGGGTAAAAGACAATACCCACTGGAATACAATCGACAGTAAAAAGAACATTTGCGCAAACAATCAAAATTCTATTTGATTCACCAAAACCAATTATACAAAAAAAATAAAAAAGATCCTGACTGTCCTCAGAGAGTCATAAAATTTAAAGAAAGAGAAATTGTGATCTACAATATGCACACTGATCCATTAGCTGGACACTTTAGAAAAACAAAAACAATTCAGAAAACCTTACCTCGCTATTATTGGCCTACCTTGGGAAAAGACATTGCTAAATACATTAAAACCTGTGGTACCTGCCAAAGAAAAGGAAAACCCAATCACAAAAAAGATATCCATCCAATCTCTGTTGGTCAACCATTTGACAGAATTGGTATAGATGTTGTTGGATCTTTAACAGTAACTCCTGATGGCAACAGATATATCATCACAGCTACCGACTATCTTACAAAATGGGTAAAAGCAAGAGCCACCCCAGATCAAACAGCAGTCTCAATAGCCAATTTCATTTATAAAGATATTATTTGTTGTCATGACTGCTCCAAAGAACTATTATCTGATAAAAGAAGAGCTTTTTTCAGTACACTGGTTGAAGAACTTTGTAGAAAAATGGGAATACATCACAAACTTTCTTCTCTCTATTACTCCCAAACAAATGGCCTAGTAGAACGTTTCAATAGAACACTGTGTGAAACCCTAGCCAAAACAAGTAAAGAAACAAACTTATGGGACAAAGTACTGCCTTCAGCTTTGTTTGCTTATAGAACTGTAAATCATAACATAACAAGTTATGAACTTTTTTATCTGCTCTATAGACAAATGGCAATACTACCAATAGAAACTGATATTGAGACAATATTCTTTGAAAAGATCACAATAGCAAATTACAAAAACATTTTGCAAAAAAGACTTGGTATTATTCTTGACTCACTTGTAGAAGCATGAATAATTGCCTTTAAAAAGATAAAACAGTTTCAAGAAAAGCTTAAAAAGAAGAAAACTTATAAAACACTTTCTTTAAGTATTGGTGACTTAGTTTTGGAATACCACTCAGACAGAGACAATGTCTATGGTGATAAATTCTCTAGCTGGTGAAAAGGTCCCTTTATAGTCAACAAAGTTTTGAACAATGGTTCTTATATTCTTCAAGATCAATTCGGAACAATCTTTAATAATCGTCCTATTTATGACACATAATTCAAGAAATATCACAAACGACCTGATTGGTTACCAGTTGTGGTAATACTGACCCAAATGATTAGCAAAAACCAAGTATAAATAAATGCACCATTCCCAAAACAGAGATATTTTCAATCAACATGAACAATTATTTTCTGGATCAAAACATTCAAAACACTTTCTATACTCTTCATAAGTATTGAATCAAAAACTATCCAAATGCTACCCTAACTATTGAAAAACAGACCACAATAACTGACAACAGTGGAACTCATATTGTTATCAGACCAAAGAAAACAACTACAAGAAGAGAAAAAATTGGTAGCAAAATGGATAAGTATCTGTTAGAAAGCATAACAGCAGCAATACTTGTATCTTCTACCACAATTAAAAAAACAATTAAAGAAATCTTGCCCATAGACAAAAACTTGTCATATGGAAGACAACTAGAGCTCTATAGTCGTCTTGGTGAAATCATAGAAGACATGAAGCTCATGAAGAAAACAACTTCTGAGATACAAGTGGAAATTTTGGACATTATATGGTTGAATGTCCCAAGAGTTTTGACCATTGCCAGAAGAGCCAAAACTCTTATACAAATGTTTGGTCTCTTGAATACAAAGCTCATTTTGTCTCAAGTACTATACACTTTATTCACAAAAAACTTTAACAAATTAGTTAGTTTTGAGTTAGATAAAACCTTTCAATTAGAATATCCCATAAATAGTTTGATTTCGCCAAAGCTCAATCTCTTTGGAGAGGATAATGTTATGGTTGAAACTCATAGTTTTTATTAGTTATCACATGTATTAGCCACTGATGTCATATAATTAGCCAACTTATTTTTAGATAGTAATCATTGACCTGACCATTGACCTAATTATTGATCTGATCATTAACCTGATCAATAACTTGACTGTTGACCTAATCATTGACCTGATCATTGATCTGATCATTGACCTGGTTGTTGACCATTTTTCATAGCTAGATAAACAATAAGTCTTTTAGCTGTAGAAAAGTATGTTTCCAACAATCAAAGAAATATAATAAAACAACTTTCATCTTAAACATTCTCTTATTGCTAAATTTTTTTTCCCTACCTTTAAATATCTGAACATCTTTTGGATAAAAGATCTTTTGTTGGTGTTTATCTGTCTTTTCCTGAAACAATTAAATGAAGTATTTGAAGATTATTGAATAAAACATGACTGAAGAGCACATCTGATACTTGATATTGAATTCTAAGAGTGTTGATATGAGGCATAGAATTATACCAAGTGTGATCATTTGTTGATAGTATGAACTATCCCTCTACCTTCAGATTCTTCAGTTACCTTTGAAAAGTATAGTGACTGAGATATTTTATGAGACTGATCTCACACATTGAATCCATACTCATTCAATTCGCTCTTTAAAGTTGAATTCCCCTTTAATTATTTTCATTACCCTACAATCCTGTTCTCTCTTGCTATTCATTAGCTTGTTACTCCAATCTGTAACACTATTATCAAAGAGAATTTTAAAGTGATCTTATACTATAAAATATACCAGCTCATAGAAATATTAAAAAATAATTGTAGCACAGCAGCTGACAACATTAGTAATGCTCAGAAACAACAAAAAAAAGACATAACAAACACTTATCTAAACAACCAATGGAATTCAAGATTGAAAACCAAGTATTATTACATTATACAAAAGCTGAGAAACAGTAGAATAGAAAGTTTGATCCAAAGTGAGATGGTTTATTCTATGTACACAAAGTTTTAAGCAATAGAGCTTACAAATTATGATTAAGAAACAGGATTTTAAATAAAGTAGTGCATAAAAATCAGTTAAAAATTTATCATGCAAAACAAGAATCATCATTATCAATACCTTAACTAAAAACACAAATTTTATTAATCAGACCAAAAAATATACCACAAGATCTAAAACCAATTATTGCCATTGTACTATAAACAATAAGCAGCAAATTAAATTAAGAAATTCAAATATATATAATATTCAAAAAAACAGCAAAAAAACAATAAAACTTTCAGCATGGATCTGTCAGATCAAATTTTATAACTTTTAAAACAACTATTTGACACAATTCAGCAATCTTTTGCTCAAATAAAAATAACAATTAATAGAAAAGAAATATGATATAAAGATAAGAACAAAAAAAAGAAGAGTAAGAGTTTAACTAAAACTAAATAGTCCTACTTTTATTCAATGCCTGAAAGAAAAAATTGGAGAAAAGATTTCTCTCAGGTAGAACAGGGAATAAAAGAAGTTTATAAAAAATATTTGGTTTCTGAACTCAAAGAAATAAAAAAAGCATTAACTTATGGAATTAATCTTTTTGAAACAGAAGAATAGACACCAAACAATGCCCAAAAATGAAAAAAAAACTTCCACCAGCATATTGATTCTATAAAATTGGTGAAAAATTAGATTTAAAGACATCATATAGAGACCTCAGCCAAAAAATTTTTAACAAAAAAGCTATACAACAAGTAGAAAAATTTGTAGGAAAAAGCAATCTGACTCTATATTACAAAGCAACATACTAATTATATGCAGCCTTTTAATATTATTTAAACATACTGTTATATGGATCCATGAAGACTATAACAGTTAACAACATAGGATAAATAACTAATCAACAATTCAAAAATTTAAGAAAAACAATACTTGACACAACCATCAAACATTATATAAACAAAGCCATAATAACAAATATATACAATTTTACAGGAGCTCAATTCTAAAAAAAAGAGATAATGTTACCCAAGTAGAAAAAACTGATCTAAAGTTATAAAGAAACATGACCAAAACATGATATAACACAAAATAATATGCAATAACATTGGATAATATGTTATAGCTTAGAATAATGCAAAATAATGTGTTATAACATGAAATAACACAGAATAACATGTAATAATACCAGATAACATATTATAATATAGGATAACTAATGATAACATAGAAAAACAAAGCAATAACAAAAATAGCAAAGCAATAGCTAGTAATAACAAAACAATTGAAAGCAATCCTATAAAACCAAAAGAATATATAAAAGCAAGTAGTTGTAGAAGATAAAAAAAACAGACAGCTAAATACAAACTACTAAACAAGAAGCAATTTTTTTATTCTCTATTATCTTTTATCTGCTCTCAGATTTTAAAATAAATCAATTATTAAAAGTCAAACCCACAAATATATATTCTTAAAACTTTTATGTTCAAATTAAATTGAGTTATTTTTTTGTATTTTTGTTTTAAAACAGATGCTATTAGCATAATTATCTCAAACCATTAATAATCTGAAACAATCACTCTTAATTATGGCAATTGATGAGAACTAATTTTTTTCTTTTTTTTTTCTTTTTTTATTTTTTTTTTTATTTTTTTTTTTCATTATTTGTGAAGTGGCAACATAAAAAAATTGACTGTCTGAAAATAGACTTCATAATAGCCTAATAAAAGAAGAAAGCTTTCTCTAAATTTTGGATATTAATATTATCTTAATAGTTTACCAGAAGAGTGAAAAGACAATGTCAGACTTTAATGACTGCACTTATTAGCTTAGAGAAAATAGCTTATATTTATAAGAAGTTGTAATCAATGAAAGCCAAATTTCTGTGTCTTATAACCAAAGAACTCAATAGGTAAATTCACATTCAGAAAAAAACCTTTAGAGACTAATAAACATCAATTCTGTGAAAAACATACAACTTTAGAACACTAAATTAGAGCACCAAATATTACTATTATACCCCACCAAATTTATCTGTAACAGCAGCAATCCAAATGTAAATTTGGTGATTTAGGTATTCAAAATCAGGAGGCTGTTGTTCAAAGGTTGTGGAATATAAAAACTAATTAATGCTGTTGTTTCTTTTTTTAAAGTTGTTTTCAAAATAAGCTTGGTCAAAGTAATAGGTTGTATAAGCTGTGTAGGTTTCAGCTGAATGCTTATTTAGGAACTAGTTCCAAAAGTCTTGAAATTGTTTGCTGGATTGTTCTTTAATGTAGAAGCAAATCAAGCAAGAGGACAAAGAATTAAGTTCAATAAAGTCTAGATTGTTTTTATTGTATGCTTCAAAGTGTTTTTCTAATTGTTGTGGCAGGTATAAATAATCACCCATATAATAAGAAACAAAGTGAATTTTGACAACCTTACAGGAAGCACTATTTTTATGTTATGAGTTAAAATAACAAGCTAATAAATAGCAAGGGAGAACAGGATTGTAGAGTAATGAAAAGAATCAAAGAGAATTCAATTTCAAAGAATGAATTAAATGAGTATAAATTTAATGTGCAAAATCAGTCTCATAAAATATTTCAGTTACTATACTTTTCAAAAGATAACCAGAAAATCTGAAAGTAAAGGGATAGTCTATACTGTCAACAAATGATTACACTCTGGTATAATTCTATGTCTCATATTAGCACTCTTAAAATACAATATTAAGTATCAAATATACTCTTTAGTCATGTTTTAATAATCTTCAAATGCTTCAATTATATGTTTCAGGAAAAGGTTAGGAAATAACCAATAAGTAATTTTTTATCTTTAAGATGTTTAAATACTTAAAGGTAAGAAAAGAGAAATTAGCAATAAGAAAAGGATTGAGGTAAAGTTGTTATTTTATTTCTTTATTTTTTTGATTTTTATATGCTTTTCTACAGCTAAAAGATTCATTGCTTATATAGTTATCAAAAGTGGCCAATGATTAGATCAATGATTAGGTCAATGATCAAGTCAACAATCAGGTCATTAATCAGTTCAATAATCACTATCTAAAAATAGAATGGCTAATTATATGATATTAATGGCTAATACATATGATAATTAATAAGAAGTATAGATTTCAATCATAACAATAAGAAGAAATAATTGATAGTAGATTTTATTTTATTATTTTGATTATGTTTTTCTATAGTTAAGAGACTTATTGCTTATATAGTTATTGAAAATAGTCAATAACTAAGTTAATAATTAGATCAATAATCAAGTTAATGATCAGGTTATTGATCAAATTAATGATTACTATCTAAAAATAGGATGACTAATTATATGACATCAATGGCTAATACATATGATAACTAATAAAAAATATGAGTTTTAACTATAACAATATTATTTGCCCTTATGACTGTTCTAAAAAACTTTTATCTAATAGAAAAAGAGCTTTTCTTGATATACTGGTTGAAAAACTTTGTAGAAAAATGAGAATATGTTATAAACTCTTTTCTCTTTACTACTTTCAAACAAATGACTTAGTGGAATGTTTTAACAGAACACTATATATAACATTAATTAAAACAAGTAAAAAAACAAATTTATAAAACAAAGTGCTGTCTTTGGTTTTGTTTATTTATAAGATTATAAATTATGACATAACAAGTTATGAACTTTTTTTTTGCTCTATAAACAAATAAAGAATTTGAAAACAGTTTTTGGTTGCTAAGAATACTGCTGTATTTGGTAATACTCATTATTTTGTTTGTGATCTGTACCAGTTAATTTGCCATGCTCATTGGGAGATTAGTCCTAGTTTTAATGTTGTTTCAAGTATTATGATTAAAGAAATAAATTGAACTACTACTATGATAATTTAGCATTCTAACTCACATATGCTCTCTAAATTTACTAATAAAAAATCAGCTAATCTGTACACATATATAATGAAAGCAGTACATAGACAACTGCCAGTAGCAATTAAGAAGAAGTTATATAATAAAAATTATCCTGAAGTACTGTGCTTGCTGTATGGCAAGATGGAGTTGTCTGATCATGTTTTTACTTGTTTTGATAACATTGGTCTTCATGAAAACATTTTAGCTAAAGCTGCTAAAAAATAGGTGTCATTGACAGATTTTTTTTGCTTGTCTACTTCTGTTGTTTTGCATTTACTTTCAATGTGTGCTTCAAATATGATTTTGTACACTGCAATTTGCAAAAACTTTGTATTAAGAGATTAATATGCTGAAACTGTTCTGGTTTTTGAGAAAAAAAAAAGATTTTTCTGGCTTTGGTTAATTATATTTAGTTTGTAGTGGAGTTATATCACACAAAAGTGTGGCTAATTAAGTCTAAACATAGGGTAGATATAAAAAAGACTAGTTTGGTCAAAAATAATGGCTTAATTATGGGCTTGTCTTACTGTGTAATGTCTATATTGTTAGATGGGGTGATTCATATGCTTGGTATTATGGAATCTTTTGCTGTTAGTTTTGGTAAACACAAGATATGTTATTTTTTTTCTGGTTTAGATGGTGATACTTTTATTAATATAGACATATAATATTGCCTTGACTGGCTTAAGTGAGTGGTCATATATAGTTAATGTGTGAACTGTATTTAGTTTGATTTACTTAGTCTGGTTCTATATACTAGATAGCAGTTGGACTTTATTCATTAAATCTTATAATAATAATAAAATAATATTTGGTTTATAATATTTATAAGTTTATTTGTTATATTTATTAAAAAATTAGATTTGGTGTTAATATTATTAATAAATTTATAATCTGTATTGCAAATCATATTTAAGTATAAGATATATATTTTACAATGAAATTAACACTTATAATTATGCTTTTGAGTGTAATTCTAATAGTTTTATTTATAGCAGTGTCTTATCTAAGTTTAGTTAAAAGTGGTTGTCTGTACTTGGTATTGATGTGCCTTCTTCTAATGTTATCCAGGATTTGTCTTACTGTGGAAAAAATACTGGTTTGTATTTTTTTTTGGTTAGGAGTTTGGTGCCTACAAGTTAATATCATGAAATTGTAATAATTTTTGGTGAATCTAAATTAGCTAATGCCCAAATTGTAGTATTTGTAAGATGTCTGGCATTAACCTACAGGTTTGAAATATGGTGCCACAGAACCAAATGCAGGATAAATGTTGAGAAAAAAGAGTTTTTAGCTGTCAATAATAATGTTTTCCCTAATAATACCAAAGGTATAAGCAATTTGAATAATAGAGTAATTATGTTACTTAGTGTTGATAAGATTTAGGGTGTGTATTCTGGTTTGTGCTGTAAATGTCTGTTCTTTTCAGGTTTGGATGATAAGTAGATGGTAATGACAAATACATAGTGTAGTTTTGTTCAGTTTAAGTGGCTGATTATATGTAACAAGTGCATAAATTGTATTTAGTTTATAATGTATATATGTTGTATATCTCTAAATAGTAATTGGATCTTACTCATTAAACCATAATAATAATAATAATAAAATTTATAATTAAAGATATTAATTAAATTTATATGTTTTTAATATAATATTTTAATAAACATATAATATTTAATTTTATAAATAAATTTTTAAATAATTTATATACTTATATTATAAAAATAATATATATAAAATTACTTATTTTAGTTTATAAATAATTGTTTAACAAGTTGTATTTTAATATTTAATATATATATTGTAATAAAATAATTAAGAATTTACTTTAATTTTAAAAAGTTTATGATTAATATATTTTATTCTTTTTAATATTACAAATATTATTTTTTAATATATTTAATAATAAGATATATATAGTTTTATATAAGAATATTATTTTTAAAAAATAATTATTTAATTTTTAATAATATTAAAATTAATATTTTTAAATTAATTGTGTTTATTTACAATTTAATAATTAGTTATTAAAGCAAAATTTGGGACCAAAGAAATTTTGTTAAAAAAATAAATAGACTTCTTTCTCTCGTTCCTCCACAAATCCCAAAAAAGAGTCAAAAGTTTTTTGAAAGAAGTTTTTTACCATTCAGTACGATAAATCCAAACTGTTTCTGCTTGATTATGAGACCGTTGTTGGCCCTAGTATTGCTGCCATGAAAAAGATAGTTGAAAGTTCTGGCTCTGTGAGTGGTTTCAAGGCTGTTCTGTCAAGAAAAAAGAGAAAAGGCAGTGTTCTTGAAGACAATGCTGGTGCTAAAGAGGATTCTGCTAAGATGCAAAGTGGTCATTCATGGGGTTCGGAGACTGGTGATACCACAGAATCTGACAGTGTTGATATGGAAGAGGAGTGTCTTGTAGAGAAAACAAGTTTCGATTATGGTGAAGGTGGTGCGCTCGTTGGTGGAAATTTGGATCAAATGCCAAAAGGTTTGCGGGTGACAACTAGGAAAACATTGGGAAAGCCTTTGGGAAAAATCAACTTCCTGGATGGCAATGATGATGATGATGTTCTTCTGGATGTCCCTCTGGTGCTTCCCCCTCCTCTTAAGAATCTGGTCAATGTTTCTATTAGAAAGTTGTTTGCTTTGGATTTGGATCTGAAAGTAGTAGAAGGAAATTTGGCCCAGGAAAAGCTCAAAAAGATCAGAAATTTATTTTCAGGAATTAATGGTTTTGGAGGGGCATCTACCCCCTCAAAATTCTCAGGGATCATCAAAGTGACATTCACTTCCGAATCGGGTCTAATGAAGGCCACTGAAAAAGCTACTGGTGTGAATATCTTGGTAAACACTGATCTTAAGAGATCATCTGAATGATCAGATCGGGCTGTGGTCATGAAAGAAATTCCAGTTGGGACATCGGCTGAGGCTGTGCGTGCTGCGCTATCCAAGTTTGGAGTTATTAAGGCGATCAAGATGCAGTTAATCAGGCTGTGACAGAAGGCGATAGTGGAATTCGAACGATCGGATCAAGCTGATTTGGCTGCAGCTGAGTGGTCCATCTTAATCGGGAAAGATGCTGTACATGTGGCTAGGGCTGATTCAGACAAGGAAGCATGAGATGTAAGGGACCAACATAGGGCGCTGCTCTACACATTGCCAATGGGGACCACCACTTATGATATCTGAGACTTTGTTAGATCTGTAGGTGGAAAAACGTGCGTCATTGATCATCATTCTGTTACATATGCTTGGGCCAGGTGTGCTGTTGTTTGTTTTGACTCTGCTGAATCATTGAATGCTGCTGTGGGAACCACGCCAGTACTCAGAAACACCAATCTCCGCTGGTCTTGCCTCATTTCTGCTAAATACGCCAAGTGTAAAAAATTGGGTCACATGTTATTGGGTTGTGCAATTGGTGGGAAATTTTCTTCTAGTAGTTCACTGCGTAGGGTTTTCTCAGATACAGATAAAAGCAGGCTAGCAACCATCTATGCCAAATGCTCGGCTCCAGTTGCCCATCCGGTCTCTTTTGGTGGTTTCTCTTAGACAAAGGTTGCTCGCAGGTGTTTTTCGCCCCCCCTCTCTAGTCAGAATGTTGTGGTGAATAATGGCTCCTCTTCAGAGATGAAGCTGTCCCAACAGGTTGCGATGGAAGTCAATGATAGGTTTGCCGCTCTTGAGCGCAGTCTTGCCAGTCTCGCGGAGCAAGTTGGTAAGCTGGCTAAAAGGTTGAATGTATTCGGGCCAATGGTTCTCCAGCCTAGCCCTGGATGTCAGCCATTGGTGACCTCTTCATCACAGGATCAAGGGGTGGATGTAGTGATGAGTGAGAGTTCGGGTGTGTCCACTAGTGGTAGGAATGTCATGGGGGCGGTGTCTTTTGATATGTCTTCAGTGTCTAAGCTGGAAGACAGCATGAAGTGTCTAATGGAGACAGTTCTGGGTCTTTTGGCCAAAGTGGATAGTATAGGTGTGTTTTCGGTTTCTTTACCCCTCACCCAATGAGCAGTTTAGTCTGGAAAGTTGCTACGTGCAACGTCAGAGGCATGAACAATCTCACTAAGCAAGAGGACATTATTAGGTGGCATAAGGAAATAAACAATTTGGTCACTATCATTACTGAAATGAAATTAAGAAGTAGGGTTTGTCTGTGGATTGCAAACAAGTTCGATGGTGTCCGAGTGTTCACTTCTGGTTTGGACTCTGGTCACTTGGGTGCGGGTGTTGCTGTTATCATGGACGTTTCTTTGGCTTGTTATGTGTGCAAAATTTCTGAGGTGCCTGGTCGGCTCCTTTCCATTAAATTACTTTTCAAGGGCAAACTTTCTGTGTTAATTTTGGGGCTTTATGCTGGTGCTTCTTTGGTGGTTTGGTTCTTTCAAGCTGGTGAAATCAATTCTCTTATTGCAAAGGCTGTCAACGAATCTTCTTTCATCATTCTCGGTGGTGATTTTAATGAAGACAGCTCTCATAAATGTGCAAGTTTCAAAAGATGCTTTGATTTGGGTCTAGTCAATTTTTTAGTTGATAGCCTGGCTGCAAAAATGCCCACTTGGGAAAATTCTAGGGGTGTTAAGAAAACAATTGATTACGTGTTTGTCTCCTCGAGTCTTGTCAATGCAATAGTGCATCGTGAAGTTTTGAATGTCAGTGAGCATTTTGACACAGACCATCAAGCTGTTTCAGTGGATTTGGGTTTGGGTGGGCTCTTGGATACGTGTTTGAATTCTCTTCGCAAGCAAGCAAATAAAGACCGTTGGAAGTTTGACATCAAAAGTGCCAGTAAAGCTAAGTGGTTGGAGTTCAGAGATGCCTCAGCTGCTAATGTCTCCATGTTCTCGGATGTTTTTGGTGTGGCAGTAAGATTTTCAGATGTGGACACTATGTGGGACATTGTTCACAAGATTTTGGTTCTTTCAGCGGGTGGTATATTTAAGAAAAAATGGTTCAAAGGTTTTGATAACGTGTTTACTAAGACTTTTTCTAGGTTTCACAAGCTAGAGCTGCTGGTTTCTAAGTTGGTCAAGGCTTCGCATTTGGCTTCTAGTGATGGTTTTGCTTCTTTGTTGGAGGTGTGGCACAGACTCGACTCCCCTGGCACATTGGTGGTTAAGTCTCTGTTTCTTTCAGATTCTAATTTTGATCTTATTTGTTCTGCGCTGGCCAAAGCAAGAAAATCATACCACTTTCTTAAATTATCGGAATCTAAGCGCGCTGAGGAATTTTCTATCAAGCAGACTATTAATAGGAGAATGGAGAGTTTTGAGCTGAACAAGGGTCACACCATTAGGAGTGTCTTGGAGCATCCATTTCACAAGGTGGTCCTGGATCATTTGGTTGTGGATGATGAGTTGATTTTGGAGCCTGATTTGGTTAAGTCTAAGATGGATGATATTATGGAGGGATGGACCAGAAAATGTGAGGTAGTGTTTGACTTATCTGAGGATTGGGCTCGTTAATATCGGCCTCTGGAGTACATGTTCGATGGTGCTTTTTCTAATGTCATGTGTTCAATTAGTTTTGATGAGTTGTCAGCTGTTGTTGAGGATCTTCCTGATGGAAAAGCGGCTGGTCTTTCTGGTATCTCCAACGAATAATAAAAACATTGTGACAAATCTGTTTTGGATATGCTTTTGGTGCTCTTGAATTTCTGTTTGGTTGACGAGTCAGTCCCTGGGCCTTGGAAAGAAGCCTGAGTTTCAATGATTCCTAAACCATATGAATGAGAAAGAGTTCTCACAAACACCCATCCTATAGCTTTAATTGAAACGGCCTACAAGATTCTCTCCAAGATTCTTTTAGATAAGATCTTTCTGGCTTGCAGCATTTTTGATGTTTTTTGTGGGGACAATTTTTCGGTTTTGAAGGGTACGATGACGCAATCTCCCATTTTTGCTATCAGTTCTGTGGTTGAGGATGCCTTGGAGAAGAACTGTAAACTTTGGCTGGTTTTACAGGACATGCACAAGGCTTATGACTCAGTGGATTGGAAACATCTTAGGAGAAATCTAGTCAGGATCAAAATGTGTGACAGATTTATTAGATTTTTTGGCAGTATTTACAATGGTTGCATCAACAGAGTGATGACTGACTTTGGCTTGACTAATGAGTATTGTGTCCATGATGGGCTGGATCAGGGAGAAGTCTTCTCACCTCTTCTCTAGCATATTTTTTATGATTCACTTTTGTGCAAGGTCAAGAAACAGGATAGTGTGTATAGCTACAAGTTGAATTCTCATTTCATATCAAGAACTGGCCAGGTGGATTCTCAAGCTGGACTGTCTTTGTTTCTTGCTGCTGGTGCTTTTGTCGATGATACTATTTGGGTTGGTAGCAGCCAGGCTGCTACACAACGCATCCTTGATATTGCTAGTGAGTTTTTTAGATTTAAAAAACGGTGGCCATCTCCATCAATTGCTGGGTGCTGGATTCTTATTTAACTATCAGTGGTGCGCCTATTTCCATTGCCAAAAGAGGGGAATCTCATCGCTATTTGGGTATTTTTTTGTCTTCTGAGGGTCTTTCGAAGCCTAGCTTGGCTAAAGCTCAGGCTAATGTACGGTTTTTTGTGAATCTTGTTTTGAGAAAGGCGATTTCGGACAAACAGTGTGCATATTTGGTGTCTGCAGTTCTCTTTCCTATCATCTGCTACAGAACTCAGTTCAGTTTCGTTTCTGTTGGTATTTGTAGTAAATGGGATGCTTTGGTATGCAAGGTCTTAAAGTCCAAGTCTGGATTGCCACATGATTTCCCCAGTGATGCATTTCATCACCCCTCTTTGTACAATTTAAAAACTTTCGAACAGATCCAGGCTGAAAGTAAATCGGCCTTCGTTGTTGCTTTTGCAAATTCTACTGGTGTCTTGGGTCACTTGTTTTCTCATAGGTCTCATAACCTCCAGATTCTCAGCTGGCATCCTCGTCATCCCTTGCTGTTTCCGGCTCGTGTTGGTATTAGTCTCTCGGATAATTTTTTGGCAGGTGTGGTTCACATTTTTTCTGGGTGTGATTTGTCTTTGGAAGGCCTTCTAGCTTGTGCTTTTCGTCGTCAGTGTGGTACTCCTATGTCTTTGGTTCTTGGTAAATCCTGTTTTTTCAAGTGCATCTCTTTGCTCAGGCGTTATAGAATTGTTTTCGTGGAACAGCTTCGTGACTGTAATGGTGATGTTTTCAGTTGGGGGACCTTCAAGCATTGGAAGAGGCTGGACCCTCATGGCCCAGTCTCTTTCTGGTTTAAACTTTCCATTCGCTTTCTTGGTAGCGTTGTGTCTTTCTCCTCAAGTTCTTCTTTGGTGGATGGTCATGCTGTGTCTGATATTCATCTTTCTCATGATTTTGGTGTGATTTATGACACTTTGCCGACCATTGATGCTGCCCGCCTTTCTGTGTATACGGATGGATCTTTTTCTGGTCTGGGCACTGTTGACATGAAAGCAGGTGCTGCCATTTTTTTTGAGGACATTAACTTGGGTTTGGATGTTGGGATGTCTGGTTTGGTTTCTTCTACTCTTACAGAACTGCAGGCCATAGCTTTGGCCTTTGAGTGTGTTCCTTTTTCTCGTTTGATTGACTTGTTCTCAGATAGCCAGGCTGCGTTGGATGCATGTAGGTCAGAGTCTTTGCTGGTTCGTCCGGATTTCAGGAACCGCTGTTGGATCAAGCGTCATCACATTGCCACCATCATTCATCAAAAAAATTTGGATGTGAACTGGGTTAAGGTGAAAAATCATTCAGGTGTCTCAGACAATGAGCATGCTGATGCACTTGCCAAAGGTGCTGCTCTCTCTGCTTGGTGCCTACCTTATTTAGTCAGTAAACATTTTCTGTGTGCTGGTGGTACAGCAGTTTTTGGTAATTCTAGACACTTTGTTCGTGATGTTTTCCGGTCAGTTCATTGAGCTCGTTGGGAGATTGGAGTGGGTTCTTGTGTTGTGGATGATAGTTTGCGTGCTAATATCAATTGGTCTAAGTCTTTTATGGTGTGGCACCCTGATTCTCACTTGGCATCTGGTTTTACCAGCATGTGCACGGCAGGCTGTCGTACTTACTTTATGAAGGCTCTCCATCATCAGCTTCCTGTTGCTGTGCACAAGCATTTATATAATAGGAGATACCCCAGTGTGGTCTGTCTGTTTTGTGGTGACGTTGAGACCTCGGATCATGTTTTTTCATGTTCTCAGGATGCCGTTGGCCGTGTTCGGTTGTTGGGTGCACATGCTTCAGCTTGGGAGGCTCTTTCTGGTCTGTCTCGCTCTTCTTTATGTGTTTCACAGGCCTTGGCTTCTTGTGTTTCTGAGGTTGGAGTTGGTGTTGCTCTGTGTAAGGGCTTTGTTTTTGATGAATGGTTTCGTGAGTCTGTCTCGGTCTTTAAAGATTCTAAGGAGGGTGCTAAGAGGATTGTAAGCTTTGTGCATGAGTTTTGTCTAGCATTTCGGGATGATGTTTGGTTAGTTCAGGCCAAACACTGAGCATTTATGGAAAAGCACAGTTTGATTCCACGTGATGGCTCCACTCCTGCTTCAGTTTCTGGTTTGCCTATGGTGTTCTCGGCTGGTGTGGTCAGATTGCTGGGGGTGGCTGAGGCTTTTGGAGTTGGTTTCGGGTTTCGTAAGTTTTTTCTATTTTTTTCAGGTATTGAAGATTCAGTTTTTGTGCATATAGGTGTGTAGTGTAGTTCTGACTGGCCCGAGTGGCTGGTCACATGTAGAAAGTACATGATTTGCACCTAGTTTAGATCATTTGTATGGTGTATAGCACTAGGTCATGTTTAGACCTCACTCGTAAAATAAAATAAAATAAAAAAAATTTGGTTAATTAGATCTAAATTTAAAATTAAAATAGAAAAAAATAGTTAAATAAATAATATTAATTTTGTGTTTTTTCTGATTTATAGTTTATTAATAATTTTGTCTATTAAAATAGTTTATATGTTTAGTATTATTAAAATATTTGAAATTTTTTTATGCTATATAAATTTTGTTTATTTTTTTTGGTTTAAATAATAATATTATAATTAATATAAATATATAATATAATTTTTTTTTATTAAAATTTAACAAGCAAAGCCCAACTACTATCTAGAAATTAGAAACAAACTAAGTATTCCAGTACTAAATATAATTTATGTACTTTCTATATGTAATCAGCTATTTAAGTCAGTTTAAACTATACTATATTGATACTCTAAAAGAAAACTTACTCAAAGAAAACATTCTCTAAACAACTCTAAATAATATAGTACTATTATTAACTAATATAATTAACCACTCAGCTATTTTAAAAGCATCAATCTTAACAGTAACAGATTTATGTTCCCAGAAAGACATCAAATTAGAAAACATATTATTATCAATAGAAAACAAACTTATATAAAGGCCAGACATATCAACATTTTCATAACTACACTCAGTTTTCAAAGCAACCATCTCATATTTCAGCTTACCAACAACTTTGTTGAAAGAATTTATATGTACTAAAACTTCATTGACCTTAAAACCAAGAGCACTACTTAAAACCAAATTTCCATTAACAAATTGTTTAAACACTTTTACCATGGAACCAACAGGCTTAACAATAAAATTGACCAAAGTAGAAAGCTTGGCTAACTCCAATTCCAAAAAAGTCAAATAAGAAAAGACCATAAAATTATCAAATTTTACATTAGCAGAAAAAGCTGAACCAATCAAAAGAGACACAGAAGCAACAGCTTTGGCATACAATGTATTACTAATAACACAAGAGATAAACATCTTAAGAATTTTAAGAAAGAGATGTAAAGACACTTTACAATCCAAAGCCAAATAATCTGAATCTTGGCACTGAAAACAGTACCAATTTTCAGAAGTTTTTTACCAGATACAGCACTTCTTTAGCATACCAATCTTAAGTACTACAGTATCCAAATTAATCTGAGAACCAAATATAACTAGAGCAAACTGAAAACACTGACAAAACTCAAGAAAACAAAAAATAAAACATGTTTGACCTCCAACCTGAAAAATCATATTACTAATTTCAAAAACTGTGCAGCCAGAAAGAAGATTGATCAACTTGGTTTTAAATCTATTATAAAACAGAATAGTTTTATTTTGATTTACCAAAAAGAGGATTCTAATACTATTTTTGTTTACTAAAACTAACCAATAATTTAAAGCAGACATAACAGAATCTAACTTTTCAAAATAAACAATCACATATTACCAAATGTCAACAGGCTTTAACACAACATGAATAATACTACTAAACATACTGAAAGCTGTCTTAATGTTAGCAGCAGATATATTCAAAAACACATTACATAGTATAATAGTAACAGAAAGGGAACCAAACTTAAAAACCATCAGAAACTTGGCAATTTTAAAGAAGATTAAATGAACAAAATCTGTAAGCTCAACCAAAAATGCAGCTTTTAAAGACACTTAGGAAGCAAACTCTACAAAAAAGCTTCACATTGTCCTTTAACACTGACTTTACACCTAAAAAATCATGTACAGACTGAAAAACAGCCTTAATATAAGTCAATTTAATCTTAAAAGTAGCTTTAGACACCAAAGTAAAGACCACCTACTTAATGAATTTTTGATAACTAGCAATAATTTCCCAAGCACCACTAATAACAATACCAAAAACCAGAAGAAAAAATAATTTAGTTTCCATTTAGTCAGTCCAGTTTTCAAGAACAGGTGACACTACAGAAAATAATTGTTTTGCTTCTAAAACTGGTAATGATCTATCAGAAAATGCTATATTTAGCAACACAGCTAATAGTTAATCTTGGCTTATCTTGAATGATATACTAGATGATGCTATAAAAATTTTAGGTAAGATTTTATTGAAAACCACAAAAAGGTTTGGTGTAACAATAACAGAGACAAGTAACTGCTTCCACTTTTCTAAACTCTTGGTTTTTTTGACCATTTTTTTTGAAAAAGAGATGCTAATAACACTTGGTATAGAAGCTATGAAAAAAAAATCAATTTGTTGACTAATCTGTTATTAAAAATTTTTGGGCTTTTTAAGAAGGTAGAGACAACATTAAAACTAATCCAATTGTGTTTCTTTAAAAGAACTTTGACTGGTGAAAGACTAATCAAAGATGAAAAAGTTGCTTTAGTAGCTACTAAAAACAGCTTTTTATAATTACTAGATAAAAAAAAGATTTTTGAAACATTCTGTTTAGTTGTTTTTACAACAGAAAAAGCTTTTTTGGTTGAAATTTTATTAGATATTTCAGGAAAGATATCAGATACAGCTTTTTTACTCTTTGTTTTGGTTATGATTATAAAATTAGAGAAACAAAAAAATGTAATTAAATTATAATTTTAATTAGTTTAAGTAATTAATTATATGTAAATAATATATAAGTTATATTTAATTTTAAAATATTTGGTTTTTGATTTATACTAAATAATAATTAAGTTTTATTTATTACATAAATAAATAAATTGTTTTTTTGGCTTTTTTGGCTATTTAAGCTTTATTATTATTAAAACTAATATTAATTAGTTATTTAAAAAAAATTTTTTAAAATAATTACATTAGTAAAAACTATAAAAAAAATAAAAATTGTTTTTTTACTTTTTATTCTAATTGTAATTATAAAAATACAAACAAAAAATATGTGATTAAAAAAATTTATAATATTTTTATGATTAAAAATCATAAATTTTATTAATTATTACATGTATTAATTATTAATATTATATAATTAGCCACTTTATTTTCAGATAATAATTATTAATTTAATCAATAATCTGGTTATTGATCTAATTATTAATTTAATTATTGATTTATTTTAAATAGATATATAAGTAATAAGTTTTTTAGCTATAAAAAAACATGTAAAAAATCAAAAAAATCAAAAAATTTTTAAATATTCAATTTTTTCATATTGCTTATTTTTTTTTCTCAATTTCTTTAAATATCTAAACATTTGTAAATAAAAAATTACTTGTTGGTATTTACATATTTTATTCTTTTTTAATTTATATAAACTGTTAATCTTAAAGATTATTGAATAAATGTTTATTAAAAAGTACAACTAATACCTAATATTGAATACAAAGAGTGCTAATATAAAACATAAAATTATACTAGTGTGTATTTTTTGTTAACAATACAGATTATCCTTTTACCTTCAGATTCTTTTGTTATTTTTGGAAAGAATAGCAACTGAAATATTTATGAAACTGATCTTACACATTGAATCCTTACCAATTCAATTTACTCTTTAAAGATTGAATTACTCTTTTATTAATTTCATTATCATACAATACTGTTCTCTTTTGCTATCTATTAGCTTGTTACTTCAATCTATAACAACATTTTTTATTCAAATATTATTATTTGTCAGTTTATATAAATCCCATTGTGTCCAAATATTCAAAACCAAAGAGCCACGAAATTCTTCCAAAAACCAAGATATGTCAAAAAGAAAACCCTGTTTTTTATCCAAAATAAGATTATAAATACAAGTTAACGATTACTGCTTTAGATATCATCCTAATAAGAAATGTGCCTCAATTGATCACTCTTCTCGTAGCATTAATCATGGAATATCTGGTAGAGATATATCAAGTCACAAGCTACGAGGGCGAAATTAGCAGCGATAAATGAAGCTGAGAAAATAAACGGAAAATGACAAAACAGCAAAAAAAAAGCTAAAGCCGGCCGTCGAAAAATGAGAAATGAATTGTGATAAAGCATATGGGAAGTCATGATTTAGATTATCGTGTATTCAATAATTTTAATTATTTCACAGTACTAAATCAAAGTATATTTGAGCTCTGGTTCTTCAATATTTTTGAGGCATCCAAACATCCCTATTATACAGCATGAAGTAATTTTATTTCGTTTATAAATAACAAGGTTTTTAGCCTATTTCATTTTGCATGGTTTGAGGAGAAATAAGGGGATAATTTTATGTTAAAATAGCGTGTGGTATATGAATTAACTGATAGGATGATGAATGAAAAAAGGTAAAGTAATAAGCGAAGCAGATAACATAATCATATTCTCGAAAATATATGGTTGGCTTTTTGAAGATATGCAGCTGCTGCTTTATAGTTGTGTACATAATCCTTACAAAGGTAAGGCTCTACGTATTGAAACATATCAATAATAGAAAATGTACTGTAGCAAAGGAGAGAAAAGAAGGATAGGGAGGATGAACAAAGAAAATATCTACAGTGAAATAAAATCATAAAATGTGTAAGAGAATGTTCCAATAGTGAATCTCAAGACCAGCTTGCCCGCAAGAAAAAATATTAAACCCATAATTCCAATATCCAAATGTCTTTTAGTAATGAACATTCAAAACTATAAATAGCATTGATTTTCAACACTATCTGTTCCGTTGGGATGACCAGGGGTTTCACCTCCTTCACTTCCCCTATCACCATGACCCATATCTCTATCATTCACGTTGTTAGTTTCATTCCTAATATCACCATTATTTTCGACCTCAGTTTCTGGCGGTGTCAGCGTTCTTTTTTGGAAAGAAGCGGTGCTACTGTTTGACAGGCTTCTTCTCAATTCTTGACCGTCATCACCAGTGTCGTATTTTGATGAGCCAAAATTGTGATTTCTATTAACGTATTGCCTTTCCAAAACGCTATCCTTGGAAAAATAAGAGTTGCCATGACCATTTTCTAGTCCCTCATTACCAACAGTTCGTCGCTCATACCGCCTCTCATATTCTGGATGAGCGCCTTCATATTGATAGCGGCGCGTATAATCTTGTGTACGTGTTTGAGCCCTTGTTACTGGTGTTTCGTTGCTGGAAGGCATCTCTAAATTAAGCTGCGCGTGATATCCATGTTGAAAGGAGCTAGATGAGGGCTCTTCTTTTCGAACCAGGGAAGATGGAACTCGTGAAGCTATTCTTGATTGAGCTGTGATAGGAGATGAAACATTAGTATAGCCAGTCGTTGAAGAAATACTGTAGCGATGTGTAAATCTTCGATCACGATCAAGCAAAGGGTTTATATTTGAATAAGGTTGTTCTTGATGATTGGCATTATTCGGCGAAGGTAATGAGTGAGGGGGCGGTGAAGGTGATGATGATGGAAGAGTTCCAGAAAATGATCCTTGAGATTCATGAGAGCCACCAGAAGACCGTCTTGGTCGTCCTTGATTCTGGTGTATTCGTGAATTTGTGGATAGCAAATCGCTTACATGTTCAGAAGCTAAGCGTGGTTGTTGAGACATTGAATTCCGGGTAATATTACTTTGACGTGAATTTCTTGCAGCACCATAATAGGAATGATTAGAGGACGATTGATCGTTTGGTAAATTTTGGGATATTCTTTGCATGGAAGGCTCGATTGTCAAATTGGATTCTTTTAGTGACAAATGGCCATCCGTTCTAGATGATGTGGAGACAGGAGAAACTGATCTAGCTGATCTACTAACATTGGTTGGTATTCTTAGGCGTGTTGTGTCATGAGAACTTTGCAAGTGCCTTGAATTTTGTTGATATTCTCGCTCCCCTGCCATTCTTCTTGATGATGATGATGATGATGATGATGATAATGATGTCTGGCTTGGTACCAATGTTGGTAATGCCAAGAGACATTCTGTTAAACTACGAATTTGTTCATCACTTGTTTTAAGCAATTCTTTGATTGTCCATTCAGGAAATTGTCGATCTGATTCTGTCTGAGACAGAAGTCCGCGTAATTTAAAATTTAATTGTTGTGCAGCCGATACAACCATTGCCATGGAGTGAGAAGGTGGTGGTGAACCATCATCAACAGGTACTTTTGTCATTGTAAATGATTTTTCAAAAAACTCGAAAGCATTTTGTAGATGCTTTTGATGCTGTACTGTTAAGGCAAAAGAATGATGGAGTGAAGTAGTTGAACTAGATCCACCTGCTGAACTACCGCCAGGTGAAATAAGGCTAGAAGATTCAATCGTATTAGCATTTTGTGGTTGGCGTCGGCGAGCAAGACGTTGATTAATGGAAGCGGCTGTTAGAAAAGTAAAGGTAAAAATAATTTAATCGATATTAACAGTTTAAAAGACCATTTGCTTCTAGCTACAAAATTCATACAATTTACCATCATCCATGTCTGATCGCTCATTTTCCAATTTTTTGATTCGTGTTTTTAAAGCACCCAATTCTTCAAGTAAAGAGTTATCAGAACGTATACTAATATTATCATCAACAATCTCCCCTCCATTATATGATGATTCATCTGATCCACGGTGAGTTATTTTATTTACTTTGGAGTTATTTCTTCCAGTTGTGTAACTATCCAAAAACTCTTTGGTTGAACTGTGGTTTCTATCATTGAGCAATGTTGAGGTTTTCCCTAATAAACGGCCATCATTTTTATTGAACCCTCCATTCATCTGGGGTAAATCTGCAGCGTCTGATAATAATCCAGCTTCTTCTTCAATTACTTCATCAACTGAAGAGAAGATTATGTTTGACGAACCATGACGTCTACCACTGATTCCAACACCTGATTCAGACATGGTCCTAGCACGAATACGTACAGAATTTTTACCACCAAATAATGATGGTGAAAAAGCAATATGAGAATTTGAAAGATCAAAATCTGAATCTGAATCTGATGCTTCTGGGGTTAATAGACGTCGATTCGGTGGCACCGTTGTTTTCATATTAATGGTTAATGTTGGATGACGTGAATTTTTTCTACGTCCAAGAACATCTAAATCATCAGCAGCATCATCACCATCATCATCATCATCATCATCACCACTACCTTCTTTTTCTTCGAGATTACTAAAATTCTCGTTGGCGTTTTCCGATTCGGAATTATTAGTTTCAGCGGATAGATATTTCCAATCCAATTCACGTCCATTAAAATTCAATTCCGATTTTGAATCTTTATTGTGAACCGTTTTATTTTTTGCAGACCTAGTGTTGGAGGAAATTTCTTCAAAATTTTCCTCTGGAGAATCATAAAGATTTTTTGTATTGGCAGATAAATCTACGCGTAGAAGAGACGAGTTTTGTCGCTGAAAGCTATTTCGGCGTGATTTGAATTTTAAGCCGTTAACCAAATTATCGATATGATTCTCTCCACCTTCTAAATGTGGCGATATTGTTTCTAGCTGACTATTTATTGCAGAAAGTGCTTGAGACTGCTTTTGGGATAACTTATTCAAGTCATCTAATATCTATGGGAAGTTGGTTTAACATATATATTTTGTCAAAAAAAAAAAAGACCATCAATTTTAAATTTCATTCCTTCTCGAGACAAGAGACACAAATTCAACGCTCAAAATAGTAAACAACAAGCCTCCAAGTCTTCCCAGGGCATTTTAGTGATATAGCAATTTGATCTTACCTCTTTATTTTTACTTGATAGTGAGGCGATCCTATTTTTGGTATGTCGAATAAAAGGATCCCCATGTTCGATAGGAACTGCAGGTGCAGAGGCAGTTGTCATTATCATGAATTTTTTCCAAGGCCACTACTTTTGATTTTGTAAAGGATAGGGTTTTATTTTTTGGTTTATCAGGAAACCCGTGTTAAAGTTTCAAACATCAACAACAATAGATAAACCTTTGCTGGTGTATTTAAATAAGACTGAAGCCAAAGGAAAATTTTAAGGTAGCTCTATAACCACTGTTCAGACAAAAAGCTTTTAAAAGCGAAATATTTAATAATTTGTAAAGAGATGGCAGAGCAAAGAAGAAAATAGAAGCGAGTCGTGACACACAAAGGATGAATAGGAAGGAGGAACCGGGTTCTAAACGACTTTCGCTTTAAAAAGGCAAAGATAATGTAGGACTGATAAAACTCTGAAGTTTTTCAGAATAAAATTTGTATGTGGATTATACAAAGAAAGAGAGGAATTTAAAAAAAATGTTTCAAGTACTATGAAATCAAATAAGAATGGAGATATTAAGTCCAAAAAAAAAAAAACAAAAAAATAAGTACAGACGATGCACGCATCACAGTGTTTCTGCACGCAAAGAGAAGGAAACTATTTAATAACAAGTTACAGGATCGCGATCTTTATTGATGATTAAATGATAATTTCGTTTAATCATAGGAAAATCTGGTAAATTTTTTTATCTGTTATCGAAAACTGACGTTTTAGTTCGACATTAACGCGTTGTGAAATTTCCGACATTTTTTATGGTATTCAAAAAGGTTAGATTTTTATTTTTTTTTTAAAAAGTTGAACATCTTCAACGAAGCAATTGAATAAAAGATACATGCATTTTGTAAGGATTTTACCCAGATTGCATATACATAATTTTCTCAATCTGTTTAAAAGACTGCTACACAAAGAAACAGTCAGCTAACATGCACTTTGGGGATTATTTTTTGCCACAAACAAACCTAAAAACATTAAAAGGAATTTTGATTAACAAGGCTACAATCTAAAGATTTGTTCATTCTTCCTCTGCTGCATGTTACGTATAATTAGTGGTTGCTTACAATTAGTCATTACTTACAATTAGTCGTTACTTTGAATTACAATTAGTCGTTACTTACGAGTTGAAAGTTCATGTAAGAATAAACCAAGGATAGAAAATATTTTTTGAAAGAATTTCAAACTTTTTTGATAAAACTCAGTCGCTATTAAACCATGGTATTTTTTGATTCAGCACAAGATGTTTGGCAAATTCAAATTTTTTTTTGAGGGGGGGGGGAGGGGAAATTTGGGATACTTTTTTATAGATGAGTTTCGGATTAATTTCTCATAATTCCGTCACTCGAAAATTTGCATGGCAAATATTTGTTAGTTTTTATGGTAAAAAAAGATGTCGATGAGAGTACAAGTTCTATTAATTTTTCAATTTTCCCTCGCACAAATTGAAATTTCCCAATATTTGGAATGATTAAACATAGAAAAACTTTATTTTTGTTTCCAAGATCATTGGCTATCATTAATTAGGTGAAATATCTTTAGTGATTTTTTGATATTTCAATAAATTTTTTTAAAATTTTTGAAGAATGGAAAACTTATTCATAATATATATAAAAACTGATCTTGATAAAAATTCAGTAGAAAATAATAAAAATTATTATTTTAATATTTTTTTAACATATAAAATTTTAATTATTAATATTTTTGGAATAATTTTAATTTTTTAATAATTAATTAATATTTGTGTTTATGATTAAATATGCGCACAATTAATAATTTATTTAATATATAATATAAAAATTATGTTTAAAACTTTAAAAAATTATTATATGTTTTTATTTTAACTTATTATTATTATTATTATTTTACATATAAATAATTATAATGAATAAAATAATAATAAAATTTTAATTATATATATTATTTTTACATTTAATTAATAATAAATAAAAATAAAAAAAGAAACAAAGCATTAATATATATAATAAGCTATTTAATGACATTAAAAGCCAAAACTTTAATTTATATTACTTTTTTAAAATTGAATTTTTATAAAACTTTATTTTTTTAACCGATAATTTTAATAAATTCAATTAATGAACTATTAAGAAAATTGTTTCATTCATGTAATTTCAAAATCGCAAATTGAAACCTGCAGCTTATCAGTAAAAAGACATCTGAAATGATATATTTGTTATCAAGCATGATTCTTTTCTTTTCTTTCGTTCGGTTCTGGAAGATTCCAAAAGATTTGTGTGATTTTTCGAAAAGTAATCACATGAAAATGAGGAAAAATATGTGTGTGGGAGAAACCAAACTACTGCAAATCTTTTCTTTGGAAATCAATGGGAATTTTTTAAAGAAGCAAAAGATTAAAGTTGTTATTATTATTTCACTTTTGAATTCCAAGCAAAAGAAACTTGGCCAAGATTGTGTAGAAAATAATTTCAAGAATAGACCCAATTTGTCTACTACTAAGTTGACGATAATCGTGAGAAATCCTAAAGGACTCGAACCGAAGAACCTTCTTAGATTCAAGCATGTGAAATTTCCAGAATTTACTAGAAATCCCAGCGGGATTATGGCGCTATTATTATTATTATTATTATTGGGGAAATTTCAATGATCTCACTTTCTGACTTTAATTCGCCCAAGAAAGACAGACATGTAATATTTCTCATCAGCTTTGATGATCCTATTGGGGAAAATCTTTGCACAAATAAAGAAATCATATGATCAAAAGGAGGTTTAACTCGTTTTCTGGGGATATCTGGTAGCGCATAATGTCCTTCATCCATGTTTCATTTAGGACAATGGGAAAAAAATGTAACACAGGTTTTGGGTGATTCCCTATTTAAAATGTGGGAACATTTTTTGTGGCGATAAACTAATCTATGCTCACCCTACAATTTACCTTAAAAAGTAACGATCATCAAAAAAATTTGAACCAATTTTCTGTATTTCTTTCACAATAAACAATTTGGTCATCTCCGAAATATTTTTTTTACCAATTTCTTTATTGTACACTCTTAATTACCTTTTGCAGTACAAGGTAACTCAAAATGTGACGACACGTGATCTTAAAATAAGCAGTCTTACTTCTCCACTTTTTTGCCTTACTTTTTCTACAATGGGAAATCCTTTGAAAGATCGCTTTAACGTTATACAACATTCACTTGTGGTTTGTCGTAAGTATTTAAAGGTGTGTATTGTATTCTGCGGTGAACCATAACACCATAAGTAACTTTTTCATGTTGTGTGGTGGTGATGATGATGATGATGATGATTAATTTTTTGTTATTTATTATTTATGATTACATTTTTTTCTGCCTCGTCAAATAAAAAAAAGTTTTTTTTATTTTATTTTTCTCAAATGTCAAAAAATGAGATATTCAAAACGATCTTTTTTAAATTTCATTTGGCCAAAAGCGGCTAGCTAAGGGAAAAAAAAGATATATTAACCTTTCGCTTGTTTCTTTCATCATGCAATTTCTGCTTTGGGAATATTTTTTCTTCATTCGCCACTCTGCATTATATTCTAACTTCGATAATGTTTAACTGTTCTGACCAGAAAAGTCTTATTTTCTCCCACGAGAGATTTATGCAATTGAACTAATGATAAAAGATAAATCTTTCGTTCAATGATGAGTTAGGAAATTCAATTCGTGATATTATTATTAGTATTAAATATAGATAATGCTTCATGACGTACAAAAAAGTTTAAACAAGATCTATTTGCTGACATTTTTTGCAGCCTTTAGCATAATCTTGTCAACGGGTTTTGGTTTTCCAAAAATCATTTTTCTATTAAGAAATAATGAAAATGAATTAATGTTTTTAGTCTTTTATATATATATATATATATATATATTATAAAGTTATCTGATCATTCATTCATTCATTCATTGTAGACTATTATTGCTCCCACGCACACCATCTTGTACTACGTATAACAATATTCACATTTCCTATTTCCCTACTAAATCGCGTTCAAATAATTTCCCACCAAAATGAAACTTTGAAAATTAAAAATCCCCAACCTAAAATTTAATGGTCAAATGGTCAGCTGGTCTTTTGTTAACAGGCTTTGTCCTTTCAGGTCGGTTGTTGTTGTTGTTGGAGGTGTAATATGCAATTATTTTTTAATCTGCTCACAAACTAACATAATACTAATAGATAACGTAAAATAATGCACAACAATCTTTTCCTGTTCATTTGATATTTTTGCTTAATTATTATAAAAGCAAGGTCCGTTTGTCGTAAAAATTTCTGGTTAACCCACCTTCCCAATCTCACTCTCTTTTATCTTCTTCTTCTTCTTCTTCTTGTATTGCAAGTATTTTTTTCGCTCTCTGGCACGAAATAAAAAGAACATTTCACTAATAATTAATAAATTTTGTCTTGGATTAATATCATTTTTACAATAAACGACTGATAAATATCCATTCCATCCATTCATCCATCACTTACTGTTACTACTATTATTCTATCGCTTTTGCTCACTTTGCACAAATCATATTTACGACATATTCGTATTGATAAATATTTTTTTCAACTATATACCATATAATTAATATAATTCACACGGTTCAGTTAAAAGTATTATTTTTTTTTCTTGACTCGCCGTCTTTCCAAGATTGACTCTTGTCTCAACGACGACTCAACTTCTTATAAACAGTCTTTTTTTTTCTTGATTATTTCGTTTTGTATATCTATCACCATCAATACCATTTTTCACTTGTAAATTTTTTTCTTTTCCAATTTTTGAATTTGTATATATTCTTTTGAGTTCGTTCTTGAAAAAACAAAAAAAGGCCCCTCTCCCCTTTACAAGTTTTTAATACCACCACCACCACCACTACTACTACTACTACTACCATGCCGTCACGTTTAGGCGAAACACTTATCTCACTTATGGGGTTTTCTACTGTTCACAACAGTTTCGAACAAGACAACACTAGCAATAACTCTGTGGGAACAGAACATCATAGTCATGCTCTTCGCATACGCTCAAACTCATTGGTTGATAACAGCAATAATAGTCTTAGTAGCAGTAGCAATAGCGAAAGTCCATTATCCCTCTCACCAACCAGCTTTGCTTCTTTCCTTCTCCCTCCTTTCCTCACTACTTCAAATCCAAACAATAACAACAACAACAATAACAACAATAATAATAATAAAACTAAAAATGTTGCATTCAAAGAACACGATATTTCTACTTTTAATCCTCATCGTCGTGCCTCAGAGTCGGTAGCTGAAGCAAGTCTCCAAGGAAGGCATATTCCAACTCGGCGATATACCCTTCCTTCCTCACGAGTCTTTCCTTTTGGCGGTGAAAACGTGAATAATGATAAAATTGACTCAGGTGCTACTGCTTATCGAATTCCTACTGCTCGCTTTTGGGAGGCCGGTGGTCGGGAAGACTCCTCCGTTCAAGTGGCAATGGTAATTACTGAAATTTTATTTTTTTATAGAGAATTTAGAGATTATCACCCCCCCCCCCGTTCCAGATATGGATTCTAATACAAATTTCTTGCTTCCTTTCATAATAGGAACATGTTCAATTCGGTTTGTAACTTCTCTCGACCGATGAAACTTGTGTGTCATTGCCAATTTCCTAATTTCCGAGGTACAAAATTATAACATCCCATTGCTACCATTACTCGGAACAAATATAAAACAGTCTGGATATAAAGTCAACAACAAATTGTTCATTTGCATATGGTTTTTTTTACCCAAAAGATAGTAAATCTTCTTTCATTGTTCAAAACTGCGTATACCCTTCATTTTCAAAAGTATAATTCATCTATCACAGTAACCCTCCTAAAATTTAAGAGACTAAAGTTCTAAACTTTTTCAATTTTGGGCGTCAAAGCTTGCATAGTTATACCTGACTTAAATTCATGGAGTGTCTTGTATAGAGTTCTACACAATTATAGTTTTAGAAATTTACTCACTCACAATCACTCAAGTCTTGCTTTGCTCCAAAGAGCTTGACTCGCTCATTGTTTTCCCTCAAAAACATTACAACCACTTTTGTACCCGGAAACCTTGGGAAACCTGTCCATATTTATCATTTATAAACTTTTTTGTACATAACATACTTCGCAATTTTTATTTTTCCTTTTTTTGCTTTTTTTTGAAAATTGTAATTTATCAAGTTTATTAGTTAGGGTTATTATCTGAAAATTTTACTTTTTGATCAAATAAACATATATGATATTGTTTTCAAGGTTGAAGTTTTCGAAAATTTTTAAACCTTGGTTTAATTATAATCTATGTTTGCTCTTGTGAAACCACCACTTGCCCACTCGGACAAACACTTCTCACTGTTTAATTCAAACTTGAATAAAATTTTACAAATAAATCTTTTTAAAACCATATACATGAGTGTAAAAGACTCGACTCCAACTGCCAATATAAAGTCCAGTTCATCTTCAAACACAATCGTTCTCAAAGGCCAATGTATGGAAGGCATAACTGTGGTTACAATAAATAATCGAACTTATCGATTACCAACTCAAACAATCCCAGAAAGTTTTCTCAAAGAGAAGACTACTGAAATTTTTGTTGGTAAATTTTTATTAAGGCTCGTTTCGTTTCTTGAAGAGTTGAAAATTTGTCAAACTTTCCATTGAAAACGTTACATTTAGAAGCTCCTTCAAAGAATTCCAGCTTTCCAGAGGATCAACTTAAAAAACCAGCACCCCCGGATAATAATAAAACTCAAGAGGAATATAACACCCTTGAACTTAACATCCCTCAAATCTATCACAAGTTCATTATTGGTAACGATTGATGATATATCGTCGAACTGTTAAAGGTTTTATTCCTTTTTGGATTTTCTTTGATTTTGAATCTATAGGAAAAGGGGGTAGTTCATTGAACGCCATTCAACGTGAAACCTCGACAAATATAAAATGTACACGTGGAGCGAATATAATTGGTATTTTTTAAGGGGACAAACTTTTTTATGGAAACCTAACCTGAAAAATATTAACCTCACTTTTTCCCCACAGTCATTAAAGGAACGTCTAAGAGCGTGGAATTGGCCAAAAATCGGCTCCAAGATATTGTAAAAGTGGTAAGTTATACCTTATGAATTTTCAATTTCATTGTTTTTTCATTTGAATTTTTAAATTTTTAAAAAATTTAATCTCATTTTCAAGTCTACTCCAAAATTACCGCCAAACTATTTCCTATCCTTACCAATTGCCGACCCACGCGTTAATGAAAAAATTAATGCCTTCCATTCGGGTATCATGTCGATGTCGTTATCTGATATCTACCGATCCACCCTGATTCGACCAGTAAGGCTTCATATCACACTTGGCACTTTGAGGCTGTATCGACAAGAAGAGGTTGAAGGTGCTGTTCGATTATTGAAAGATTTGTCGACAGAAATTTCTGATCTGATCGGTACCAAGCCAGTGCTGGCCAAGTTGTCTGGATTGTCTGTCATGGAAGAGGAACAAAGTGAAGGAGTTAAAACTTTTTGAAATTGAACGAGGAATTGAATTTGATAATGTGTTTTTATAAATTTTATTGTTTCGTTAAAAATAGCCAAGGCCCAGACTTTATATGCGAGAGTTGAAGAGCCTGAAGATCAAGAAGTTTTAAAGAGTTTATATGGTAAGTGTTTTGGAATAAGAGTAAAATATTTTCCCAAGAACTTGCTCAAGTGAATTATTAACCAAGTCTGATTTTATTAACCAGAATTTTTGAAGGAAAAATTTACGAAAGCCGGGTATTACAAGAATGAAAATAGACCCATGAAGGTAACTACTAAATTTCTTAATAAACTGTTTTTTTTCTGGAAGAGGAAACGACTTTTTAATTGGGATACATTTTAATATCATTTTCTAATAACTTGAGCTTCACGTAACTCTGATCAAAACGAGCTTTTCGGATAAGAGTCGAGGAGGTGGTAACAAATCTTCATCTCGAAATACATTCTCCGCCCTACCGATTCTTGAAAATTTCGGTCAAATTGATTTCGGCACATGTCTAATAGATAAACTCCATATTTGTCAGATGGGTGGTTCTAATGAAAAAGAATATAGATCTATTGGATCTATCAATTTATCCTAATTAATTAATATGCCAGAGATTTGGGCTTTAATTCGATGCCATAATTTAACAAAGCTATCAGTCCGATAGTAAATATTACAATCAAAAGAAGCGTAGTTTTAGCCGTGACCATTTAAATCAATGGAACATAAAAGTTTTCAATGAATTCTTGAACATATACGTATATCAATAAACATTTTCTTTTACCCCTTAATAATAATAATAATAATAATAAGAAGCATTTCAATTGAGCATACTAAAAACTTTTTTTATCGGTATTTTGATATTTCCATTACCAGACTACTACAACTTTTTCTTTATCATCATTGGTTGCTGCTTTTGATCCTGTATGCAGAATCAACTCCATCATCATCACCCATATGTATCGAATAACTGCTTGCAAAAATATTTCGTTCAAAACGCCAATAAAAAATATATAGAATAAATAATTATTCGTTTTCCTTAGTTTTCCAAGTCGTCGCGATCAGTGGTAAGGTTTCCATCATGCGTGGTGTAATAGAATCAGCATCTTTATAAACCTTACCACCACTTAAACGGCACACATGCATAAAAGTACGAGATTTGATTCATGTGATTTGTGGGTTTCAAACAGTAATTTTATTGGAGTGGAGTGATAAAAGATAATCAATACTGATTTATATGATTGAATCTATCTTGGAAGATGCTTTTTCTTTGAGCTAAACTACTCGTATATATACATATTTTCAGTTCTATGAGATAGCTTCTAAAAGCTTGCTATTTCTACTATTTCCCTATGCTATCTGCTATTTTTAGTTATAATCCGTTATTTTATGTTATTCGATGCTATTCTATTCTTTGTTATTTGATGTTACTACTAGTTCTTCGTTATTGTGTGCTATTTTGCATTATTGCGTGTTATTTCACATTATCGTGTATTATTTCACGTTATCATTTGCTATTTATCTATTTTTAAATCACGTATCTTTTTTCTCTTGATTTTAGTGTTATTCGGATAACATCTTTCTTGAAATACAAAACAACTTTGTAAAAATACTATTTTGTTAAACTTTAATTATAGCTTATTATTACTAGTTATTTTATATTATGCTAATTATTTTAACTATTTTGCATTATTGTTAATTATTATATGTTTTTGTTATATTGTCACAGCTAAAAATTATAGTTTTTATTAATATTATATGTATTAACTACTTAATATTATATAATTAGCTATTTTATTTTTAGATAGAGTTATTAATCTGATCATTAATTTAATTATTAACTTAGTTATTGACTTAGTTATTAATTTGATTATAAACTTTTTTCAACAATTATATAAACAAAAAATTTTCAACAGTAAAAAAACAATCAAGTAACAAAATTTAAATACAAGATCGAAGTAATAAATAAAGTAATTAATTAGTTAAAAAATCTTATAAAAAACTCTTTGTCTCCTTAATTTTATGACCATAATTAGAGCAAAAAGTAAGAAAGCTGTACCTAATATCTTTCCTAAGATATTTAATAAAATTTCAACCAGAAGAGCTCTCTTTGTTGTAAAAGCAACTAGACAGAACGTTTTAAAAGCCTTTTTTTTATCCAATAATTGTGAAAAGCTGTCTTTGATAGTTACTGAAGCAACTTTCTTATTTTTGGCTGGTTTTTTATCAGTCAAAGTTCTTTCAAAGAGACACACTTGAATTAGTCTCAGTATTGTCTTCACTCTTACTAAAAGCCCAAAATAAACCAGTAAACAAATTAGTATTCTTTTCTATAGCTTTAATATCTGGTGTTACTTAACATCATCTTTTCAAAAAAAATGATTAAAAAGACCAAAAGTTCAGAAAAGTGGAGGCAGTTGCTTGTCTCTGCTATTGTTACACCAAACTTCTTTGTGGTTTTAACTGAGATCTTAGGTGAAATTTTTACTACATTATTTAACATATTATCTAAAATAGGCCAAAATCAACCATTGGTTGTGTTACCAAATTTAGTGCCTTCTAACAAATTTTTATCAGTTTTGGAAGCAAAACAATCATCTCCTATTAGATTACCTATTCTTGAAAACTGAGTTGATTAGATAAAAACTGAATTATTTTCTCTGGTTTTTGGTGCTGTTACTAGTAGTAATTGGGAAACCATTATTAGTTGTTAAAGATTTGCTGGATGAATGGCTTCTATTTTGATGTCTGGTGTTATTTTTAAGATTAAATTGGCTTATATTAAGGCTGTTTTTCAGTCTATTGTTACCAGAGGTTTTTGGTCTCCTTTTCTTGAATGTTGTTGATGCCTGTTCACTGTGAATTCACGTTTTCTGGATGTGGTTGAACCTCCAGTAACTGAATTTATCTTTAAATTATCTTTTATAATTTGAACTTGCTGGGCTTATGAGTGGAATGGCCAATTCTGTGCCAGTTGCTTTATGTAGTTATGTTGTAGTAAACGTCAACTTTTTCTTAGGAATTGTTTGTCTGGAAGCTCACTAAAATGTGTAGTTACTTTGCTGTGAAAGTCAACTTTTCTACAAGAATCTCGTCTGTAGGCTACCTTAATGATTGTAAATAAAAAAAGAAAAGAAAAATAAAAGAAATATAAAAGAAATAGAATTTTGTCAAAGGGAATATTTTCTATCCAGGCCTGGAGTCACTAACAGTTTACTAAAATTGGTAGCTAATCAATTTCAAAATGTTAGTTGGGTTCTTGGAGATTTTTTAAGTGCAAATAATTAAAGAATTTGGTTTTTCGAATTATTTGATATTTATTTCTTTTTGTGTGTAAGAATGGTTCTAAATAATAAAACTAAAGTAAGATACATTTTTCGAAGAGAGAAGCTCTTCTTTTATACAACTTGTTGTAATACTATTTTATGAACTTGAACTTTGCTATTTTCTATAATTTTGCTGAATTAAAGATATATTTTGGCAAACTACAAGTTATTTCTGTGAATTATTAGATATTTCGGTGAACTATCAATTATTTCGGCAAATTTCTACAAATTTTGGCGAACTTTTTAATGTTACATAGTTTGGGGTATTGCATGATTGATTATTGCAATTAGGTTATATTTGTGTTGTATACAAATTGGATTATTAATTAAATGATAATTTCAGACATTTTGCTAATGTAATAAGTAATAATTTGAAACGATAATATATGCTAATTAATGATAAGATAATTTCATGCTAAATAATATCTCTAATTTTGTCTGGTAACATAACCTCCTCCTCAAGACTGAGCTCTGTTGAAGTCCAAGTACTGTCTGTTATTTCCAGATAATAATCCAAAATTATTGAAGAAATTTGGTCTGAAAATTGTTGAAATTTCAGTTCTGTGAGCTTTCCAATGTATTGAATCTTCAAAGGTTGAAAAATTGGGTTTTGTAGTATGTTTTCACAGGTGTGAAATAGGTCATAAAGTCTAAGAGCAGCTCTGAGCCTGTAGCGACTGTTTGTTAATCCAGCTGTTGTCTTGAATTCATTGTGGAGTTGTTTCTGAATGGCTTCTTTTGTGAGGTTTGCTGTTGTAAGTTCCAGTTTTCATTCATAGAGTGTTTTTTCAATGTAGAAATATCTATAGATTGGAGAATATTCAGTGTTTTCTTCCTTGAGACACAGTTGAAGTCTTTGTTGAATTGTAGCATTTGGTGGAATACTAATTGGAGTGAGCATTAAGTTTTCTCTTAAAGCAAGCTTTAAAAGTTTTGGCAGGTGAATTCCAGAATAACTTCTTGTATTCTTCTTATATGGGTGATATTTTCGTGAATTTGGGACTAAATTTGTAACTACTTCTGTTTGGGTATAATTAATGTGGTTTCCAGTAACAGTAATAGATAATTTGGGTATTGTTTTTAAAGCTAACATTAGTTTTTGGGATAATTGTTGAATGTTTTGAGGAATAGTCATTATAAGAGATTTTGAAATAAAAGAAAATTATTTTTGGTGTATGGATTTTTATGTTATTTTTATTTTGATTGTTTCTAAATTATAAGGGAATAACTAGTAAAATTTAAGTGTTTAGGTTGGAAGGTTGTTCAATGACAACTATTGGTTCTAAGTTTTGGGGAATATTTTCGGGATTGACTAAAGGGGAATGTGTACCAATTTGTGGAATTAATGGTTCAGGATTGTTTCTGGAATTATAGTGTTTCAAACGATCTTCATGTGCAACTTTTGCTAAGATTTTGTTATCAAGTCTTAGCTTATATGATCCATTGTCTAAGACTTCATGGATAAAGAATGGTCTATCCCATTTATTTTCAAATTTTCCACTCCATTGTTTTTCAGCTTTAGTTCTGTGTAAGAGAACTTTGTTTCTGATTTTAAATTCATTGGTGACTGGAGGCAATTTGTCATCATGCTGTTCTTTTTGTCAAGCTTGGGAATGTTCAATATGGGTGGCTGCTATTCGTTGTTTTCCTTTTAATGTGCTAAGCAGAGTGTAGACTCTTTGCTGAAATGTTTCTTAGAAATTGTTTTCATCAATTGGTTGTGCTGGGTATGTTTCCACTGTGAAACTAATTGGTAATGTTACTGTTCTTCCGTAAGTTAAATCAAATGGTGTGTGTTTTGTGGTATCTTGTTTTAGTGTTCTGTATGCTAGCAACACTGATGGAATAAAGATATCCCACTCTTGCTCAAAATTGGTTAAAACTTTGGCTAATGACTCACACAATGTTCTGTTAAAATGTTCCACAAGTCTGTTTGTTTGTGAATAGTAGGGCAAAGACAGAGGTCTTTTGACATTAAATTGTTCGCAAATTTCTTGTATCAGGTTGTTCACAAAGTGTGTCCCCTGATCGGATAAAAGTTCAATTGGACATCTGTGTCTACAAATAATGTCTTCGTAGATGAATTTTGCTACTGATTTCACATCTGCTCATTGAATGGCTCTGGCTTTGGGCCATTTAGTAAGATAATCTACAGCTACTACAATATAACGGTTTCCTTGAGTGGTAATAGATAGTGGTCCGACTAAATTGATACCAACTCAATTAAAGGGTTGTCTAACTTTGATTGGATTTAATGGTTCAATAGGGCGTATTTCTCCTTTTCTTTGACAACTATCACAAGATTCGACATATTCGTGAATGTCTTTTTTTATTTGAGGCCAAAAGTAGTATTCTAGTGTTCTTTGGGTGGTGTTATCTTTTCCAAAGTGTGCTGATAAAGGATCTGAGTGCATGTTGTATAATATGGTTTCTTTTTCCTGTTTTTGTATTAATTTGAGTGGTTTGTTTAGATTTTTGAAATTTTGATGATAAATAATGTTGTTGTGTATAAAATATTGTTTGGCTTGTTGTTGTAGTCGATGTTTTTCATCTGGAGACCAATCTGTTGGGATTGTTAATGTTTCCAAATATTGTTTGAGATTGTTGTAGTTTTCTGAATTCATTGTTTGTTGGTTCTTTTGGTTGGTTAAGTTGAGTGTTGGTTTTTGTGTTTTCTAATCTTGTCTCATTCTGGAGAGACAGTCAACATTGGTGTGGAGTTTTCCTGGTTTGTGATGTACTATGTATCAATAGTTTGCTAAAAATCCTGTTCATCGGGTTTGTTTTGCATTCAGCTGAGTATTTTTGTTCTGAAGCCATTTGAGTCCAATATTATCAATGATAATATCGAATTTTTTAGGCCTGAGATAAAGATTAAAGTGATGTAGGGCCCAAATTACAGCTGCTGTTTCTAATTCTGTGGTAGGATAATTTTTCTCAGCTGGTTTTAATGTTCTGCTGGCATAGGCAATTACTTTCTCATTTCCATTGTCATCCAATTGTGATAGGATAGCACCAAAAGCAGTATAAAAGGCATCTGTTGCTAATCAGAATTGGCTGCTGAAATCCAGGTAGGCAAGAATTGAAGCTGTTGTCAGTTTTTTCTTGAGAATTTCAAAAGCTTTTTGGTATTCAGTAGTCCATTTATATTCAATGTTTTTGGTAGTGAGCTGGTTGAGGGGTTTTGCAATTTCCAAGAATCCTTTGATAAACTTCTGATAGTAAGATGCTAATCCTATAAATCCTCTTAGTTCTGTAGTATTTCGAGGAGTTTTGAAGTTTTTGACAACACTGATTTTTCCAGGGTCCAGTTTAATTCCATCTTTACTAACAATATGCCCAAGGAAGGCCAAGCTTGTTTTTCCAAAGTAGCATTTTTTGATGTTGAGTTTTAGTCCTGCTTTTCGTAATCGTTGAAAAACTTTTCACAGGTGTTTTAAGTGTAATTCGAACGATGGAGAATAAACATCAGTATTGTCAAGATAAATGACTACTGACTTCCAAAGAAGTCCTTGGTATACAACATCTATTAATCTTTGAAACGTTGCTGGTGCATTGCATAATCCGAAAGACATTACATTGAACTCGTAATTTCTACCTTGAGTGGTGAATGCTGTTTTGGGGTGATCTTTGGGATCCATAGCAACTTGTCAGTAACCACTTTCTAAATCTAGTGTTGAGAAGTATTTGGATTTTCCAAGAGCATCTAACATGTCATCAATCTAGGGAAGGGGGTAGGCATCTCCAATTGTAACACTGTTGAGTTGTTGATAATCAACACAAAATTGGATCTTTCCATTTTTCTTTTTAACTAGCACTACAGATAAAGCCCAAAGACTCATGGAGGGTTGGATGAACTCATTGTTAAGCATTCATTGTACTTCTTCTCGGATGAATTGGTGGCTTTCTGAAGCAACTTGATATGCTTGTTGTCTTCTTGGTTTGGCATCTCCTATATAAATTTGGTGTTGGACCAAATCAGTTCTTCCTAAGTCATTGTTGTTTTCAGCGAAGATATCGGCAAATTCTGCAATTAGCTTTTTGAGCTGGGTCTGTTGTTGTGGTTCAAATTGTCCTATGTTGATTTGAGATAGTTTTTCCATGACAACATGGTAGTTTTCGGAGCTGGAGTTTGGGTTGATTTTTAGTAGTGAATGTTCAATAATCTCAGAGAAATCGGGAACTGTTTGGGGTAATTTTTGTTGAAATATATTACTGTGAATAACTCCAATTTTTAAATTATTTAATAAAATTATGGGGTAATTATTGGGGTTGTAAAAAGTAACTTGGACTTTCTTTGTTCCTTCTGAAATATAAATATTTGGGATCGAAATATTATGTTCCAAGCAGACTTGTTTATTGGACTCAAAAATTTGTTGTGTAGTTGTTGGCTTTGGGCAGGTGTAGATTTCCAGATGTTCTCCAAAGGGTGAGATGGTAACTGGTTGTGGGAGTCTGAGAATCTGGTGGGATTTATTCTGTGTGTTAAGGGCTATATTAACTGGAACTGTGAATTGTCCCGTTGAACCAAAACCTTGGGTTCCTCTATCACTTTTTCCTAATTGTTCTCTTTAATTGACTAGTTGCAAACCTGAAATGTTGATTAAGGGTAGGTAAATAGCTTGGGCAATTTTTTCAGCATGTTCAATCTTGAATAGTTTGTCTGTTTTGTTTTGAAGCATTACTGCAATGTCTCCAGTATATCCAGCATTGATTATTCCTCCTCTGACATTGATTTTTTTGCTTGCCAGAGAGGACTGGGAGGTGATTTGAACTATTGCTTCTGGCGGAATTTTGAGTGCAATTTTGAGGTTGATTTTTGTGAGAGATTTGGGTTTGAGAACAAGAATATCCTTATCTGAATATTTTAGGTCATATCCAGCATCAATTGCATGTGCTTTTTTGGGTTTTATTTCTTGTCCATTGTTGTTGAAGTATTTAAGTTGTAAGACAGGCTGATTTTTGATAAGATAGATGAGTGTTGTTTCAATTTCTTCTGTTGCTTCAGATTCTCCAAATTCAATTTTGTTCTCATCATTTTTGCTGGGCAAGGGAATACTAAGAGCGTAGCATTCAAGACACCACTGTTTATCACAAGACATAATGCATTCTTCACATAGCCTAATGTTCATTTGCTCTAATCGTTGAATTTGAGCTTTTTGGGTTGAGTAGGTGTGACTTGCAATTTGGTGGTAGACTTCCACTTCGTCTTCATAATTGAGTCCAGCTAATTCCATGGTATATTCAATGTATTCTGCTTCCTTCATTTGACGAACATTTTTTTTGGTAGCTCTATTAATTAATGCCATTGCTAGGTCGAAAATCATCTTGGCATCATGGGAGTAGTGATAAAGTTTGTTGAAAGCACTGTTGTATGCTGCATTAAAGGGTGTTCCTCTTTTTACTTTTTCTGAAATTGATAAAGCATATTGGCAGGTCTGATCACAGACTCCTCTTCTCATTGTTACATCAATCCAATTGCATTCTTCTGGTAGCATATCTCCACAAGTCAAACAAAGGGTGTTATCCTATTTTCCACTCTTTTTTATTAGATGGTCCTATTGTTCTCTGTGGCAAGCCTTGCAGTAATAACAAGTATGATTTTCATATTCTTCTTCAGGTGAAATGCAGGCTCCCATTGATGATAGTTTCTTGTGACAGTTCTTACATCCAAGGGGAATATAAGGGCGTTGTTTCTTTGGTTCAGGTTTTGAGTAAGAGATATTTCATTCAGAGGTTTTGGGTTTAGAGTGTAGGGTAAAATGTTCTTGTTCTGTTTTATCGGCCCAATTGGACGTTGATCCAAGAGCCATGAATGTTTTGATGAGGGGTTTTTTCTCTTCTGGTTCAAATTCAAAAGCCAGGGCTTTTTCAGAGCATTTGTTGAATGTACCACAAGTGGCAGGTACCTGGGCATGTTGTCCTTGGTAGGAGATTGTTAACTCTTGTGTTTCCCAATTCAGATTAGCATTGGCTTTTTGAAGCCAATCATTTCCGACAAGAGCTTGGTACTGGGGTACGTCCATTACAAGAACTTTGACTGGAATGGTGATTCCATCAAGAGTGAATGGAAAATTGTCAATTTCTCCTACTGGGGTTTTTTTCATGCTATCGGCAGTGACGATTACTGTTTGAGCTGGTCGGTTGATATTTTTTTTCAACTGTTGTATTAACTGGTAGGTGATAATGCTTCCAGTGGATCCACTGTTTAGGATCAAGCGAATTGTCTTTCCTTTAACTTCTGCTTCAGTGTACATAGTCATGATTGCTTTTTGTTCATTGGCAGCTGTATTGCTAAACAGGAATGGTGACTCATTTGCTTCGAACTCAAAAAGGAATATATCTGAAAGGTTAGCATTTTCAGCGATTCTGGCTAGTGGGAGTATAGAAAGAGTTTTGTTGTTGTGCTGCAATTCTACCTTCCAAGGATGAAGTATAGTGAAAATCCTGTTCTTCTGGCATTGTTAAATAACTGGGTTGAGTGTAGTAGTGGTTAGGTCTTGGTTGAGTGGAATTTTAGGGAACCAATTGGTTGTTTGAACTGATTCTATTGTTGTTTACTTGGTATCGGTTTTGTGGTGTGAGTTGATTTTGTGTAATTAGTCTTCGAGCAGGTACTTGATAATGTTGTGTGGGTGGTTGTTGGTATTGCTGTTGGATTGGCTGTGGAACAGGCTGATAATAGTTATTTTGGTATTGGGGTCTTGGTGGATAGTAAGCTGGTGGTGGTAATTGATAATAAGATTGCTGTAGTGGAGGGTAACATTGATTACTCCTATTTTGTTGGTCTTGTTGTAGCTTTCTGCAATCTCTTTTCCAGTGGCCAGAGATTCCACAGTAATGGCAATTCTGAGGCTGGTTATTAGAAAGTGGTGCAAAGTTATTTTGATTTCGTCTTTGGAGTGGTTAATATCTTTGGGGTTGCTGTTGTTGTTGATTGGTGAAATAGTTTTCAATCTTCTTTGTGAGTTGGTCAATTTTTTTTTTGGCTGCTGAGCTGGTTTCTCCAATTGCCAAATTTACAAGTTTTGTGCGATTGGCCTCTTCCATGGCCATTTCGTATCTTTTTGTATGCTGTATGGCAGAATTTAAATCTTTTGGCACATGTGGGCGAATCTTTTTAATTAGTTTATCTTTTAGACCAGCGATAAATTGATCCAATATTTGAGCATCGGAATAATAATCATTTGTCTTGAATTGGCGAATTTGTCTAAGAAGTTTGTTGAATTTTCTAATATAAGTCATAACAGATTCGGAGGGTTTTTGTTTGATATTTTGAAAACAATTGCGAAGGGTGATAGAGGTATTATTGTCGGTGAACTGTTCAAGGAAGGCTGCTTTGAAAGTGTTCCAATCATTGAATGGGGCGGCCAGATTTTCAAACTATTCTCCTGCTGTTCCTTTAAGAAAGTAGGGAATTGTTCTTAACATTCTGGCAGCATTCCATCTATTTGCATCTCTAGTTTTAGTAACTTGGTTGAGCCATTCTTGAGAACTGGTCTCAATGTCTTCTCCATTAAATTCAGGGATTTTTGTGATGTATGTTGTTATTTCGTCTTCTTTGTTTTCACTGTCTATTGATTCTTCTTTAGATATTTCAGGTTCGTTTTCTTCGTTCACTACTGTCTCAGAGTGTTTACTTTGATTTTCAGCTAGAAAGTCAAGGAGATTGGAACTAGTTTGAAGAGATTCTTGTTGTCTGATGGGACTTCTAAGTAATGTAAAATCTTCTGGTCTTGCAAATCGATTCAAAAGTGAATTAGGTGTTTGTGCTTGTGCAAGTGAAGCTGGAAAAGGTGTGATAGTAAGTGGAAATTTTAAACTGGTTCCTTGTTCAGGTGTTTGTAAATGTATAGCAGTTGTTTTTGGTAGTGTTGGAGTATTTGGGGTGGTTTTTGAGTATTGCTTCAATTTGTTTTTGCCTTTGTTGCTTGTTTCTGTTTCCAATTCAAAATCAATAGAGTATTGAGACTGTACTGGATATGTTTCTTCACAGTACTTGATAATGTTAAAATTAAGTTCATGAAAGTAAGTGGCAAGTGTTTCGCTGTTAAGGTCTTCAGTTCCCAACTGTGAATAGTATAATAAATTATTGTAAAGATTGCTTCTAACTTCTGAGATATTGTAATTTCCAAAAAGATAATTGTTGATGCGGTTTTTAATGTATTGGTATACTGATTTCTTGACAACTTCAATTCCGTCTGGAATGTTGAATCTTTGCTTGCAGTGGGTGTAAATTGATTGGTAATATTCTAGAATTGTTGCGTCTGGTGTGGTTGCCACTTTAAATATTGTTGTTGCTGTGTTATTTCTGTGGAAGAGCACCAAATGTTACCGGAGGTTTTTGGTCTTTTTTTTTGAATGTTGTAACTGTCTGTTGGTTGCAAATTCACGTTTTCTAGAAGTAGTTGAACCTCCAATAACTGAATTTATTTTCAAATTATCTCCTATAATTTGAACTTGCTGGGCTTATGAGTGGAATGGCCAATTCTGTGCCAGTTGCTTTATGTAGTTACATTATAGTAAATGTCAACTCTTTCCCAGGAATTGCTCATCTGGAAGCTCACTAAAATGTGTAGTTACTTTGCTGTGAAAGTCAACTCTTCTACAGGAATCTTGTCTGTAGGCTACCCTAATGATTGTAAATAAGAAAAGAAAAGAAAAATAAAAGAAATGTAAAAGAAATAGAATTTTGTCAAGGGAAACGTTTTCTATCCAGGCCTGGAGTCACTAACAGTTTACTGAAATTGGTAGCTAATCAATTTCAAAATGTTAGTTGGGTTCTTGGGGATTTTCTAAGTGCAAATAATTAAAGAATTTGGTTTTTTGAATTATTTGATATTTATTTCTTTTTGTGTGTAAGAATGGTTCTAAATAATAAAACTAAAGTAAGATACATTTTTTTGAAGAGAGAAGCTCTTCTTTTATACAACTTGTTGTAACACTATTTTATGAACTTGAACTTTGCTATTTTCTACAATTTTGCTGAATTAAAGATACATTTTGGCAAACTACAAGTTATTTCTGTGAACTATTAGATATTTTGGTGAACTATCAATTATTTCGGCAAATTTCTACAAATTTTGGCAAACTTTTTAATGTTACATAGTTCGGGGTATTGCATGATTAATCATTGCAATTAGGTTACATTTGTGTTGTGTACAAATTGGGTTATTAATTAAATAATAATTTTGGACATTTTGCTAATGTAATAAGTGATAATTTGAAACGATAATATATGCTAATTAATGATAAGATAATTTCATGCTAAATAATATCTCTAATTTCGTCTGGTAACACTATACATGGTTTTTTGGGTGTGAAATCTGTTTCTAAGGACAATGTAAAGCTTTTCTGTATAGAGTTTGCTTCCCAAAATTCTCTGAATGCTGCATTTCTGGTTGAGCTTACAAGCTTTGTTTATTTTGCCATTTTTAAAATTGTCAAGTCTTTGGTAGTTTCTGGATTTGGTTTTTTTTCTGCTACTGTTGTATTATATAAGGTGTTTTTGGGTGTGTTTGCTGCTAATATTAAGTCAGTTTTTGGTGTTTTTGGTAAAGTTTCTTATGTTATGCTAAAGCCTACTGGTGTTTGGCAATATGTAGTTGTTTATTTTAAAAAATTGGATGCTGCTGCTTCTGTTCTTACTTACTGGTCAATTTTGGTAGACAAAAATAATGTTTAAATTTTTTTCTTCATCAATCAAAATAAGACAATTTTGTTTTGTAATTGGTTTAAGACCAAGTTGATCAATTTTTTTTCTGACTGTACTGTCTTTGAAATTAGTAATATAATCTCTCAAGTTGGTGGTCAGACTTGTTTTATTCTTTGTTTATCTAATTTTGGTCATTGTTCTCAGTTTGCTCTGGTTATATTTGGTTCCCAAGTTGATTTGGACTCCGCAGTTGTCAAAACTGGTATCTTGAGAAAGTGCTATATTTGGTAAAAAACCTTTGGTTGTCAACACTGCTTTAGACGTTAAAAAATAGACCACTTGGCTGTAGACTGCAAAGTTTTTTTACCTTCTCTTTCCAAAACTTTCAAGATATTTAAAACACATTTTGTAAATGGTGTTTCTTATACAAAGATTTTAACTTCTTTGAATTCTTTTAAGTTTCCTTTTTTGACAGCTTTTATTTTTTTTCTATGGTTAATAGCAATTCCTTGGTGTTTTTTTGGTTGGCTTCTTTGAAGTTTAATTTGGTCAAGCTTTCTGCTTTGGTTGAGTCTATTGTTAAACTAGTTGGTTTTTTGGTTAAATTGTTCAAACAATTTATTAATAGGGATTTGATCTTAAGCAGTAAACTTGGTCTTAAGATCAATAAGATTTTGGTGTATATGAGTTCTTTTAGTAAAGTTGTTGGTAAGTTGAAAAGAAAAGTGGTTTCTTTAAAAAAGAAGTGCTGTATAGAAAATATTAATATGTCTGATGATTTAAAGTACTTAGTTGGTTTAAATAATAAGATGTTTTCCAACTTGATGTTCTTTTGGAAACATAAATCTATTGATGTTAAAGCTAATGTCTTGAAGACTGCCAAATGGCTGGTTGAATTGGTTTCTTGCAGTACTATTTTGTTTTTTGTTATTTAAAAGATGTTATCTTTGGGTAAGTTTTCTTCTAATACATTAACATAGTATAGCCTAAACTGGCTTGAATAGCTGATTATATGTAGAAAGTGCATGAGCCACATTTAATTTAAAACCCTATGTGGTTATATTGTATTAAATAATTATTGGGCCTTGCTTATTAAACTTTAATAAAATAATTAATTATTAAAATTTATTAAAATTTATTATTTATTTGTTTTTTTTTTACTTTTATATATATATTTTTTATTATATTTAATAAATAAGATTTAAACACTATTTAATACAATATATTAAATTAAGTAATCTATACTAAATATAAATTATGTATTTTACTACATGTAACTAGTTATTTAGATTAATTAAAACAATACTATATATTTATATACACAGAAACTATGTTTTCAATATTTAAAAAAAAATAAACACAACTTACATGTGTTAAAATTAACTTTAAAGATTTTTGCAATTTTAAATATCTTGACCATATTATTAAACAATACAGATAACAATTTAGCAACAGTTATAAAAATAATATTATTACATAAAATAAGATTTTTTTTTTCTATAAAAGCCCAATACTTGGAATAAACAAGCCAAATATTATTTTTATAAACCAAACCAAAATTATACACAAAGTCTATAATTCTTTTACTAGCAATTTTAATATTTTTAAAAATCAAGAAAAACTTTTTATACAAAGTTAAATACATTAAAACATCAGAATAATACAAAATAAGCTATTATAAGACATATAAAAAAGACTTGGACAAATCAGAATCTATTATTGCCTAATAGAAATTAACAAAAATCAAAAATAATAATATTATAATATTCACTAATACTAAGATCAGTAAATTAGAAATTTTTTTTTTAAAAATTTGAATTTTAATAAAGATTTAAAAAAGAGATTAAAAATAAAAAACTTTTTTCTCTCCTTTATTTAAAATTTTCCAAAAAGCACATTTTTAAAAAAGTGGTTTTTTGTTTTTTTTTAGTTTATATATCAATATTTCTTTACCTAATAATCCTTTTTTTATGGAATTAAAGACTGCTTTAAGTAGCAACATGTCTAAAAAAAAGCTCTCAAAAACATCTTTTATGGTTCTGTTAATGGCTTTTTTTCACAAAAGAAGAGGATTGTTCTTAAAAATGTCAAATATTCTGACAATAAAAAAGATATCTTTTTAATCAATTTGGATCTGGTAATAGTATGTACTCTGATGTAAATAGTTTGTCTGGTGATGATGAGAGAATTGGCATGTTTGGTGTTTATGATGAATTCCTTCTGGGTTTGGCTGCTACAATTCCCAAAGTAAAGCATATTAACACTAGTGCTATTTTTGGTTTTCTATTTAATTTTTTTAGTAGTTAATAGTTTTAGAGGAGACTACTATTTTCTCAAAATTTGAAAAAATTATTTAATTTATTTTTACCTTAAAAGAGACCATGAAAAAAGCTGTGTCATTGGCCAAAAAAAAAGAGATTTTCATAAACAACAATCTTAAAAAACAAAAAATTTGTTCAGATTGGACTATAGTAATTAAAAAAATTCCCATGAATATGCCAAAGAAAATGATCATTGCAGCTCTGTCTAAGTTTAGTCAAGTGGTATTGATCTAATTGCAACTTATTGGGCTGTGGCAAAAAGCTGTAGTAAAATTCACTAAATCAAGTCAGACTAATTAGTTGGCAGCTAGATAATTATTCTTAATCAAAAAAGATTCAGTGCATGTTGCAAAAGCTGTAAAAGATTGCAATGTTTGGATGTCAAAGAACTAGTTTAGGGTGTTTTTGTTTATTTTGCCAGTAGAAATAACTGCACATAATCTTGAAACTTTTTTGAAAGGGGCTGGTAGGAAAACTTGTATCATAAATTGATCTTTGGAAACTGGTAATAAAATTTACTATGCTGTAATTGGCTTTAACTCTAATAAAAAATTGAAATCTGTTTTTCACACAAAGCTGATCTTTGGTAAAGTAAAGCTCTTTTGAGCTAAAATAAATTTGGTTTGTTGTGAGAAATGTGGGCATTTTGGACATTCAGCTTTTGAGTGTAATACATCAGATATGTCTGTTCTGTCATCTTCAAAAAAATCTTATAAAAGAATTGCTTTTAAGAAAGATTGTTTTTAACTTGCCAAGTTGTATAAAAAAACAAGTGTTCCAATTTTTTGTCTTGCTGTTTTTGATGGCAAATTTTGGGTCCAAGTGGTCTTATTTGCTGGTTTTTCTGGTAGTTCTTGTTTCAGTTCTGGTTTTGGTTCTCTTTCTTTTAGTGGTTTGAGTTTGAATGGTAATTTTCTTTTTATTTCAACTAATAATTTATCTTTGGATGCTCATTTGGCTTTTTTAGAACACTTTTTAAAGCTCTTAATGGATTAAGTGTTTGGCATAGTGTACAAGTTCAGCAATATAAAATTGGTGTTTTTGGCTTCTCTTCTTTTTTCTTATAACTTGGCTATTTCAATAACTACTAATTTGAATTTGAAGTTGAATATAATTTTGGACAGTCTGAAGTTAATGTTTTTACTTTTTTCTCTTGTTTCCTTTAACATTTCAGCTTTGGATCCAAATAGTTTAAAAGTTTTAACTACTAAGATAGGATGTTTAAAGTCGAAATTAGTGGCTCTTGAAGTCTTTATTGGTTCAGTTCTAAAGAAATTAGATCAGTTGTGTGCTGGCTCAGATTTTTTGGTGTTTTTTTATTTTAATGAGTGGTTTGATCTGAAAGATTGCTACATGCAATGTCAAAAGCATAAACAATTTAGCAAAGCAGAAAAACATTATTTGTTGGCATAGAAACATAAGTAATTCTATATTTGTTGTTATAAAAACAAAGCTTAAAAGCAAGGTTCACTCTTAAATAATAAACAAGTTTGATGAAATTAAAGTTTTTATTTCTGGTATTAACTTTAATTACTTAGATTCTGGAATTGCTGTAATAATAAACAATGATATTACAAGACATATATACAAAATTTCAGAGATAACTGGTCAGCTTTTGTTAACACATTTGCTGTTTAAGAACTGTCTTTTAGTTTTTATTTTGGGTTTGTATGCTGAGGCCATTTTGAAAAAAAAATTGGCTTATTTATATGAAGTTAACTCAATAATGGCCAAAATGTTAAATAATAGTTTTTTTGTGATTCTTGAAGAAAATTTCAATAAAAATAAGTCTGGTTACAGTGCTAATTTCAAAAAGCTTTTGGACATAAGATTGTGTAATTCTTTCAGTAGTTTTTTGGTATGCAAAATGCTTACTTAGTTTAATTTTAAAGAGGTTGAAAAGTACATAGACTTTATTTTGATTAGTGATAGCCTTAAGAATTTTTCTTTTAATTAGCAGATTTACTATTCAAATGAGTTTTTTAACATTGATTATCTGGTTGTTTTGACAGATATTGGTTAAGAGAGACTTCTCAGTTCTCAATTTATTTCAATGTGCAACAGGTTTATAAAAACAGATAAAAGTTTAAGATCAATAATGTTAGTGAGAAAACCTGAAAGAAGTTTGGAAATTGGTTACTGGCTGTTGCTAATAACTTTAAGAACTACAAGAAAAGACTTAACATTAATGAAATGTAAAAGCTACTTAGTTAGGTGGTAAACTCTGCTGCCAATATTACTCTTTTAAAACATAGTTCCAGAATTATAATGCACTCAAATACATAACTTTTTCTGAGTTTCACAAGTTGGAATTGCTCATGTCTAAAATTTTGAAAGTGTACAAACTGAATAATATAATGAGAATTCAGGCTTTAATTACCAAATAAATTAGGCTGAACTTTGTCTGAGATGTAAAGTTCAGAATTGTTTTTGATAATAATTATAGCAGGATCTTAATTGAACAATTTCTGGCCCACTCCAAAAAGTTTTATAGGTCACATAAGTTGTTAGAATTTAAGATGACTGAGAATTCTTGGATCAAGACTACTATTACCAAATACATAAAAGCCTTTATTAACAACAAGAAGCAAATAATAAGAAGTGTGCTAAAAAAGCCTTTTAAAAAGATTATGTTAGATCATTTGATAAACAATAGCAATCTAATTTTGAAATCTAATTTGGTTAAGTGTAAAGTTGATTTAATTATAGAAAATTGAATAGAAAAGCATATGGTTAGAGATGTTGTTCTTGTTTATTAGAGAAAACAGTTTGTACCTTTTGAGTATATAGATGAAGCATTTTTTGGTGTTATGGAGCATATTGGTCTTGACAAGTTTTTGTTGATAGTTAATAATCTTCTTAATGACAAAGCTGCTGAGCTGTTTGGTATCTCTAATAAAATATAAAAATAGTGTGACAAGTATGTTCTGGATTTTTTTTTATGTCTGTTCAATTTGTGTTTGGTAGTTGAATCTGTTTCTAATGCCTAAAAAGAGATATAAGTATCAATGATTCCAAAGCCTTATAAATAAGAAAGTGTTCTAATAAACACTAGACCAATTGCTTTCATTGAGACTATAAAGAAAATTTTTTTAAAGACTTTGTCTAATTAGATATTTAAAGTCTACAATAAACATGAAGTTCTAAGAAAAAACAATTTTTTGGTGCTAAAGAGCACTTTGACTTGATTTCCTATATTTGCTGTTGGGTCTGTAATAGAAGATGTCTTGAAAAAAGGCAGAAAAGTTTGGTTGGTACTTTAGAATATAAAAAAAGCATATGATTTGGTAAGTTGGTTATATTTGGTAAAAAGTTTAAGAAGAATTAAAATGTGTAATAAGTTTATTAAGTTTTTTAGTCATATCTACAATGGCCATAAAAATAAAATGATAATGGATTTTAGCTTGTTTAATAATTACATAATACATGATGGCTTGAATTAGGGTAAGGTTTTTTTATTTCTCTTTTGAAGGATCTTTTATAACTCTCTTTTGTGTAAGATAAAGAAGCATGATGTAGTTTTTGAGTACTGTATAAATTCTAAATTCATTTTCAGAACTGGCAGGATTGAGACAAATGCTGGTCTGATCTCTTATCTAACTGCTGGTGTTTTTGTGAATGATACAATTTGGATTAACAATTGTCATATAACAATGCAAAACATTCTAAATATTACTAGTAAATTTTTTAACATCATGAACATTTCAATAAATATAGAAAAAACAGTAGTAATCTCAATAAACCCAAAGTTTAATGATGCTTTTTTAAATGTAAGTGGTTTTTTTATTTTGGTTGCAAAGACTAATAAAGTTTATCAGTATTTGGGCATCTTTTTGTTAATCAAAAATCTCTCTGGTCTCAGCATAAAGAAGGCAAATACAGATGTAAAGTTCTTTGTTTCAATGGTTCTGCACAAGACCATTTTGGACAAGCAGTTTTCATATCTGGTTTTTGTGGTTTTGCAGTCAATAATTAAGTAGAGGATTCAGTTCAGCTTTATTAATAAAAGCACATATGATAAATAGAACTGTTTGATTAGAAAAGACTTGAAAGCCAAAGCCAATTTGCCAAATGATTTTCTTAATAAGGCCATTTACCACTTATTATTGTATAATTTAAAATCTTTTAACCAAGTTTAAGTGAAAAAAAAGATGACATTAGTAATATGCTTTGCCAATACTTGTAGTATTCTTAATCAGTTTTTTCATCACAGATTGTTGGATTTGCAAATATTGAACTGAGTTTTTTGTAATCCTCTTCAGTTTCTGGTCAAGTTAAAGGTTAATTTAATAAACAACTTTCTTGCTAACATTACTTAGATATTTCTACACAATGGAATTAGTTTGTGCTCTAATCTGTTCAGTGCTTTTTGCCTCAAAAATAAAATCTCTATGATAGATGTTTTGGATTAAGTAGAATACTTTTGAATTTACAAGTCTTTTAAGCATTTTTGCATAGTTTTTGTAGACTAATTTCTTAATTATCATGGCATGTACTTCTCTTAAAAAGATTTTGTCATTGGAAATGATTGGATTTCAGAGACCCAGTTTCTTCTTAATTTGTACAAGTTGTGAAATTCATCAATAATAGCAGTTTAACTCATGGTTTTTAGTCTGTTTTTGGTCCTTATTCTGGTGTGAGCATGTTTGATGTAGATGGCTTTTGTGCTGTTTGTTCTTAGTTAAAGAAGGTATTGTTGTCTAAAATCTTAATTTATACTAATGATTCTGTTAAAAATTTTGGATCTTCTGATGTGATTGGTAGTGCTGCTGTCTATTTTCTTAATCTGGGTCTTGGCATAAGAATGGAAGTTCATGATTTGCTTTCATTAATTTTGACTGAGTTGTAGACTATAGTGCTAGCTTTTAAGTATGTTCTGGTTCTTTCCAATGTTTTGATTTTTTCAGATAGTTAAGTTTCTATAAATATGTATCAAGCTGAGTTAAAGTTGGTTGTGCTCAACTTCTGCAATAAATGTTAGATTGAGCAACATTATGTCAATAATTTGGTCTAAAACAAGAGTATTTCTGTAAAATGAACAAAAATAAAGGGTCATTTCAGCATATTAGACAATGAAATTACTAATGAGCTGACTGATCAAGCTGTGTTTTCAGAACTTATTCTTCCAATAAATATTTAGAAGAGTTTTTTGCTGGCTAATGGTGTGATGATTTCTGGCAACACTTAACATTTTGTTAAAACTATATACAATACTACAAGGCATATTTATTGGAAGATATGACCTAGTGTCAATGCTATGAATTTTTTGCATGTAAGTAATATTAATTGAAAGCTTACTGTATTGGTCTGGCATTCTGATTTTCATATGGTGGCTGGCTATACAAGCAGGCAAACTGCTGACTTGTACACATACTTAATAAAGGCAGTTTATAAGAAATTATCTGTGATAATTAGGAAGTGTTTATATAATTGTAGCTAATCCAAGTGTATTATGTATATATTGTGAAGAAGTGGAGTTTTTGGATCACAGTTTCAGTTGCTGCTGAAATAAGTCTGTTTATTAGAATTTTTTAAGTAATTGTTCTTTCTTTTGGATGTTTTCAACTGGAGTGACTTGGTTTTATCTGTGGTCCTCCAATTTTTGGCTTTATATGTTTATGATTTAGATTTTTACTTTATTTTGTACAAGAAATTTGTGCTCAAAGATTGGTTGGTTGAAGCCTGGACTTTTTTTAAGAATGCTGGTCTTACCACAACTAGGATGATTGATTTTGTGTACAGTCTGGTTACTGGCCATAGAAAAAATATTTGAATGTCTAATTCAAAGCTTCGGATTAATATGAAATACAGAAATTTGTTAAATGAGAATAGGTTCTTGTTTGACATTATTTGTGGCCTTTTTACTAAGATTTTAGGTAATGTGACATGATTGTTGGGAGTAGAAAAGAAATATGCTATTAGTTTTGATTTAAGATTAGGCCATTTGTTTTTTGCTAGTATAGCAAAAGATGTTATTATTAATATTATAGTGTAGTGTAGTCTTGACTGGCTGGATGGCTGGTCATATATAGCAAGTGTGTAATCTATATCTAATTTAGAACTCTAAGTAGTTGTATTGTATTAGATAGTAGTTAGGTCTTACTTATAATTTGCAATAAAAAAAAAAAAAAAAAGACCACCAAAATTTTTTCTTTTTATTACTAATTCTTATTAACAAAAATATAATTAAAAACTTAATACTGTTACCAGTAGAATTTTAGCTAATAATTAACATTAAATTACTCTTATAATTTCTATCATTAATTAGCATATATTATTATCATTTTAATTATTACTTATTAGTTAAATCAAATTATCAAATATTATTATTCAATTAATAACTCAATTTGTACAATAGAAATTAAAATAATCAAATTACACAATACTTTGAACCACTTAACATTTAAAAATTTGCTGAAATTTGCCGAAATAATTGATAGTTTATTAAAATAATCAATAATTTGTAGAAATAATTTGTAATTTATTGAAATGTATTTTTAGTTTATCAAAATAATAGCAAAGAGAAAAGTGCAAGTTTAAAGACTAATACTACAACAAGTTGTATAAAAAAAGAGCTTTTTTCTTCGAAAAAATGTATTTTATTTTAGATATTTTAATTAGAATTAATCATCTCTTACATATCTTTACAAAATTAAATAAAATTAAATATTCGAAAATCCAAATCTTTAATTATTGTACTTAAAATTTCCAAAACCCAACTAATATTTTAAAATTAATTAGCTACCAATTTCAATAAATCTGTTAGTGATTGTAAACTTAGATAGAAAACGATTTTCTTAATAAAATTCTATTTTTTTTATATTTTTTATATTTTTTTATATTTTTTTTTATTATAATCATTAAAGTAGTTTATAGACAAAATTTCTGTAAAAGAGTTAACTTTCACAACAAAATAACTACACATTTTAGTGAGCTTTTAAACAAGCAATTTCTGGAAAAAAGTTGATGTTTATTACAACATAACTACATAAAGTAATTGGCACAGAATTGGCCATTCCACTTATAAGTCCAATAGTTTAAATTATAAGAAATAATTGGAAGATAAATTTAGTTATTGAAGATTCAATAACTTTCAATAAACGTGAATTTACAGCAAACAAGTATTAACAACATTCAAAAAAAAAACCAAAAACTTCTAGTAATATTTGGTACTCTTTTACAAAAATAATACAGCAACAACAACTTCAAAGTGATAACCACAACTGACACAACAATTCTAGAGTATTATCAATTAATTTACATTCACTACAAATAAAGATTCAACATTTAAAATGAAATTGAAATTTTCAAGAAATTAATATACCAATACATTAAGAATCATATTAACAATTATTTTTTTGGAAACTACAATATTTTCAAAGTTAAAAGCAACTTTTACAAAAGTTTATTGTACTATTTTCACTTGAGAACTGAAGATTTTAACAGTAAAATACTTAACACCTACTTCCAAAAACTCAACTTTAATATTATTTAGTATTGTGAAAAAAAGTACCCAGTACAGTCCAAATACTCTCTTGACTTTAAATCAGAACCAGAAAATAGCAACAATAGAAAACAAAAGAAGAAAACACTTTAAGTTAGCTATACAATTTACAATACACTAAAAACAACTGCCAAACACTTGCAAACACCCAAACAAAAAACCAGTATTAAATTACCACTTTCTATTACATTATTTTTAATTTTACTTGCTCAATTGCAAACTCCCAATTCACTTCTTATCTGATTTTCAAGACCAAAAGATTTCACATTACCAAAAAGTTCTATTTAACAACCAGAATCCATATTTATCAGTATCAATCTTTTTGATTTCCTAGCCAAAAACCAGAGCAATCATTCTGATAACAGTAAAGACACTTTCAAATTTACAGAAGAAAAAACCACTAAAAACAAAAACAGCAAAGAAATGGCAACCAGCTATATTATAAAAATTACTGAGTTCACAAGAAAAAATGCTGACACTAGCCCACAAAAATGGCTTAACAAAGTCCAGAAAGCAGAAAATACAAACAGATAAAATGCTACAAGAATGCTTAAAATTATTCCTTATTTTCTTTAAAAAACTACAAACAAATGGTTTGAAAACTTAAATAATCTTTTTGAAAACCAGCAAGCATTTAAAAATTCTTTCTTAAAACAATTTACTGACAACAACACATCTATCACACTCTAAAACCAATTTCAAAACATCAAACAAGAATTATTTGAAACTATTATAATCTATCTTGGGAGGTTCAACAAACTTTTCTGACAAATTTAACAATTAGAAACAAATAATTACTATTCTAATACCCAGATTTTGGATTAGTTTATTGCAAGATTAAAAGATAAATTAATTAAAAAAGTTTGTCCACATACTTTAGAAGACTTAACTACTGCTATTTGACATGCAAAAAATAATGAAATGGCTATGAAAAAAGCCAACTAAACAAAATTTGTGAATTTTGCAATTGGAAAAACTAGCTCAACAGCTGAAAAAAAAATCAACCAACTCACCAAGAAAGTTAAAAACTATTTTACCAATTAACAACAACAGCAGCAACCACAAAGATATCAATTTTTACAACAATGAAACCAAAGCAGTTTTTTATTATTATTATTTAATAATCAACCTCAGAACTGCCATTATTGTAAAATTCCAGGACATTGAAAATGAAATTGCTAAAAAATGCAAAGAAACCAACAGCAAAAGAATAATTAACATTATTTCTAACTTTAGCAATTTTATTATCAATTTTTACCACCAGCTTATTATTTATTAAGATCCTAATACCAAAATAATTACTATCAATCTGTTTTACAACTCACTTACCAATAGTATCAACAACTATCTGTTTAATAATACCAAATATTTACTCAAAGATTAATTCAACAAAACCAATTCACATCTTAAAATTGCTTTTAGAGTAACAATAACAAAATCAATTCAAACAACCAGTTGGTTCTTCAAAATTCTGGTCAGCAAAGACCTAATCACTACTACACTCAATCTAGTTATTTAACAATATCTAAAGAATTGGATTTTTAACAAACTGTATTTTTTAAAGATAAAGCTGCAGCACTAAGATTAAACTTTTCTAACAATACCATTCTATTAGTCCAAATCACCCAAAATGCCAACCTTTCAGATATATTTTCATTTGAATTCAAAGCCAATAAATTACCATCTCTACTTAGTAATACAGCAATAAATAAGCAAAAAGCAATTACAGCAATATATACTGAAGCTAAAGTCAAAGGAAAACCAATTTGATTAATCTTAAACAGTGAATTCACTAGTAGTATTATTACCTACCAACTAATATAACAGCTTCAACAAACTGTTGTCAAATCTGCCTAGACAGTTATTGTTATTGTAAATAATATAAAAAAGACTCTAATAGAAGAAATCAACAATTTTCTCTTCACAATTGATGAAATCACTATTCTAATTAAAGTTTTTGTTATAGATGCACCCTAATATTAAGTTTTTGTTAGAAATAATTAACTTTTTAAAGCCAATACAAACTTAAACTAAAAAACACAAGAATTAAAGATTTCATACCAAGAACAATATATCCAAATACCTGTTATATATAGTACTTTTAACAAACAATCTGAAAAAGCCCTGGTGTTTGAATTTGAAAAAAAGAAAAAAATGCCAATTATTGAAACATACATGGCTTTTGGATTAACATCTAATTGGACCAAGGAAATAGAACAAGAAATTTTTGAAAAAACCAGAAAATAAAATGTTGTTTAATATTTTACACAGAACTATAAAAACAATCACTTTATATCTTACTTAAGTGTAAAGATTACAATAAAAAACTTTTATTGATGGAAACATATATATTCCCAAAAGAGGAATATGAAACATGCATCTGTTATTTTTGCAAAGCATGCCATAAAAAATAATTTGGATATTCCAAATAAAATAAAAAATAAAACAACACTTTTTGTCTCATATGTGGAGAAATACTACTTAAAGAATACAACTGAATTAATATTACAATAAGAGAAGGAGTTTGTGATAAAATCTGTTAATATGTACTTTTAATTGGTAAGAAAGTAAAAAAAAGAATCTTTTTTAATACAACATACAACAGTGCTCTCAACAAATTCTACTATTATTCATATAATGCCAAAATAATTTACAAATTGGTCATAGTTTTAATCAATAAAAAAATTCAAGAAGATATATGCCAAATAAAAAAAGCAGAGTATATTGAGTATATAATAGAATTAGCTGAATTAGATTATAAAAATAAAATAAAAACATACCATCAAATTACAAATTATGTCTACTTAACCAAAAAAGCTCAAATTTAACAATTAAAACAAATGAACATTCAATTATATAAAGAATATACCATGCTTGTAATAACTAATAGTGTTCAGAATACTATGCAATTAGCATTCTCTTGTTCAGTAAAAATAATAAATACAAAATCGAATTTGGAAAATCTGAACCAAAAAAAAAATTACAACAACTTTGATTTATCTCACTAAAAACTAACTTGTCATACAACTTCAATACTTTGACAACAATAGACAAGAAATCAAGCCAAAAAAAACCCATCAAATCAATGTTGAATATGATTTACAATATCTAAGAAAAAACATTTTGGTTCTTTAACTAAAATTCCTAATAAAAATCAACCTAAAAATTGCTCTTGAAATCTCACCAAAAGCAATAGTTTAAATTGCTTCTCAATTATCATTGGCAAGCAAAAAAATCAACATTAAAGAAGAAATTATAGATGCAAAATATACAGGAAACATTATAATCCTACTACAAAATGAAATTAATAAATCATTTAAAATTAAGCATACTAAAAAACTTGTTCAAGCAATTTTTCTATTCTTAATTAACATTTTGAGTTTATAATTAGTCAACAACAGAGAACAATTAAGAAAAAGTGAAAGAGGAACTCAAAATTTTGATTTAACTAGACAATTTACAGTTTTAATAAACATGACTCTTAATATACAAAATGAATCTTACCAAATTCTTTGACTTTTCTAACCAAGTACCATTTTATCTTTTGGAGAACATTACAAAATCTACACTTGTCCAAAGTCTACTATCACCCAACAAATCTTTGAATTCAATAAACAAATCTGTTTAAAGCATAAAATCTTAATACCAAATGTTTATATTCCAAAAAGAATGAAGAAATTTCGAGTTATTTTTTACAATTCTAACAATTACCCCATTATTTTATTAAATAAAATAGAAATTGGAATCATACATAATAATATTTTTTAGAATAAAACCTCTCAGATTGTCTCTAATTTTATTGAAATTGTAAAACATACTGTTACCAATAAAATTTAGCTATTAATTAGCATGAAATTACCCTCATAATTCCTATTATTAATTAGCATATATTATTATTTTAACTATTACTTATGATTCAATCAAATTATCAAATATTATTACTCAATCAATAATCCGATTTGTATTCTAGAAATTAAGATGATCAAATTACACAATATTCTGAACCATTTAACATAGTCAAAATTCGCCGAAATTAATGGAAATTGGCCGAAATAATCAATAGTTCAGTGAAATAACTTGTAGTTTGCCGAAATGTATCTTTAATTTACCCAAATTGTAGCAAAGAGAAAAGTACAAGTTCAAAGACTAGTACTACAACAAGTTGTATAAAAGAAAAGCTTCTCTCTTTAAGAAAATGTATTTTCTTATAGTATTTTATCATAGTATCTTACTTTAGATATCTTAATTGGAACAAATTACTTTTTACATATCTTAAATAAAAATTAAATATTCAAAACCAAATCCTTTGATTATTATACTTGAAATTCCCTCAACACAAACTAACGTTTTGAAATTAATTAGCTACCAATTTCAGTAATCTGTTAGTAACTTCAGGCCTAGATAGAAAACGTTTCCCTTAATACAATTCTATTTCTTTTATATTTCTTTTATTTTTCTTTTCTTATCATAATTATTAGGATAGCCTACAGACAAGATTCCTGTAGAAGAGTTGACTTTTACAGCAAAGTAACTACACATTTTTAGTGAGCTTCCAGATGAACAATTCCTAAAAAAGAGTTGACATTTACTACAATATAACTACACAAAACAATTGGCACAAAATTGGCCATTCCACTTATAAGCTCAGCAGTTCAAATTATAGGAAATAATTTGAAGATAAATTCAGTTACTGGAGGTCTAATTACTTTCTGAAAACGTGAATTTACAGCAGATCAACATTAATAACATTCAAGAAAAGAAACCAAAAACTTTCAGTAACACATATCCTACTCTTAAATCCAAACATTATTTTTATTACTAAAAACTACCACATTTTAGAAGAAAAACTCTTTTGAATCAACATGGATCTCTTAGAACCCTAATAACAAAGACAACTAAAACAGTTAATTGCTGAATATGCTAATATATTTGTAAAAAACAACAATGATTTGGGAAAAATTAATATTGTTTAACATCAAATTTATACAAAAAATGCTTTATCAAAACAGCAACAAGCTTATTAAGTTCTACCTGCCAATCACCAATTTATTAGAGAAGAGATTTAGTAAATGTTCAACAATAGACTAATACAACTATTAAAAAGCCTTTGGGTCTTACCAGTAATTCTTATTAAAAAAAAAATAACAAAATCAGATTTTGTATAGACTATTGACAACTAAATAGTGTTATAATTGGAGATATTCACCTATTACTAAGAATTGACAACATGTTAAATGCTCTGAAAAAAGCCAAGTTCTTTTCAATTTTAGACTTGGAAAACAGATACTGGTGTTATGGTTTAAGAATTTAGCAAAAGAATCATAAAAATAACATAAACTATTCAATTATAATATAGTGCAATAATAATCTTAGAAAGGTAATGATTAACATAGTAGCAAACACCATCTCGCAATAGTGGCAAGTACCAGTTCACAATAACAGCCAACACCAACTGGTGATAGCAGCAAATACCAAGTTGAAATATCAAAAAGAAAGTATTACAATGTGTTTTTTTATAGAACTACAAACATGTATATATACAGTAGCTTTAATATTGAGAAAAGAGAATCAAGTAATAAAAATCATAATTTATCAAGCAATAGATCCAATTTTATCCAACAAACTCTACTTTAAATCATACTTTCAAATTAAATATCCCAAAAAACCTTTAAATCAAAAAGAAATAAAAAAGAATATTTAAAACTGAATTATCACAACCCAAAGTATTAAAAAACTTACTTATATTATTTATTGAATAAAACTATCATTCATTAACTGAATCTCTTGAAAGAATAATTCTTGATCAAGATTATTCACATTGTTACTAATTGATAAAAGCTTTATTGTAAGAATTAGGAAAAGCACTAAAGGCCATTAACATTCTGTGTTTCTAGATTAGAGAAACACATTAGGCAATTGCAAGGATAGCCTCTGAGAAGATCCCAGACAGTGGATAGATTTCAGTTCAGCCTCTGAGAAGGAGTACATAAACACACACAACAATCAAAAATTGAAAAATAATTTACATCGCGACATTAAAAAGAAAGTTTTCAATATAACAGTGACATTATTACACAAATAGAATTGAGGAACTTACGAAAAACTGATTGCAATTAAAATGGGATATTGGCAATTAAATATAACAAGAAAACCATCCTGTAACATTTGGTGAACCCTATGAGGAAAAAAAATCAAAAAAGAAATAATAATTAGCAATAATTTATTACTAAAAAGGAAAAGACAAAAGTGATGACAAAAACCCTTAATCTTACTATTCTTGAATTCTGCCGTGCTATTTACACACAAAATTAAAGTGATCTTGGATTACCAGAAGGGTGTTGTTCAGCAAAATCTGCTCTCACTTATTATATTAATGCCAGAATAAATTATCATATAGGAAAGGAAGAAGAACCACATGATGCAAAACTTGGATTGTATAGAGAATTATCACAATACACTACAAAAAAAGTAGCAGTAATAGCCACAACTATTGTCAAAATCCATTGAGAAATTGAGCAATACACCAACAAAAATTTTTTAATATCCACAGAAAACACTAGGGAATGCGCCAACAAAACCAAAAAAAATTTAGAAACTAATCAGGAAAGTAACCAGCAAAAACTAGGAACACCTGCTCAAACACCAAATAAAACTGTCACTTAATCAATAAAAAAACAACGTATTTATTTACCAGAAGATAAATCATACTATTTTTCACCAGAAAATAAGATACAAATTCCATTAGAAGCTGCATCATCATCAACATCAACTCCACAAACTCCAAGAACTCCTAGTTATACTGATAAAATTAAACAATGTAACTGGGGAGACATACCAATTACAGGAGGATATTCATTACTATTCTAAAACCCTTTTTTTCAGCCAAAATTCAGAACAGGGTTTGAAAACTGTGAAGAGAAGTCTGAATCAGAATCCAAAAAAAAGACCAGTGAAAAAACAATCACAAAACCAGTCACTGAAACAAGCAGCCAGTTCAGAAACCAAGAAACTCATGATCAAAAGGAAGAACTGAATATAAGGGAAGCCACCTTTAGGAACACTCAAAGAAATATTATCCCACCTCCTCTTAGACCAATAAGCCCACCAGCAGAAAATGGCAACAAAATGGCCACACCATACATTGTAAGACTAACAGATTTCTCAAGAGAGGAAGAAGAAACAGACATGCACACGTGGCTCAGAGAAGCACAAAAAGCCATCCAGACAAATAACTGGAATGACCAAAGAGCAATTCAAACATTACCTTTCTTCTTAAAAGGCACAGCCGACTTGTGATATTAAAGCCTAGAAACAAAACCCACGAGCTTCACCGAATTTAAAAATGCACTCCTGAAGTATTTTAGTGACCCAAACGCCATAATTCAACTACAAAACAAATTCAATACTATTAAGCAAAATACCAGTAAAACTGTTACCCAATATCTTGCTCAATTCAATCGAATTTGCCATCAGATTGAAGCAATTAAACAAGGATACTACACTGATCCTCAGATTTTAAATCAGTTTATTAGAGGATTAAAAAGCAGCATTTTAGGAAGAGTATGCCCTGCCCACCCTAATTTCTTACCAGAAGCCATTATGCTTACCAGAGCTCTTGAATCGGCTGAGAAAGAAGCTAACCATAGTCAAATGGTTAACATGGTAATGGAGGAAAATAAGACAGAAACATTAAAGAAAAGAGTAATGCAATTAGGGGAGGAACTCTCTAAAAAAATAGAAAGTTACCTCATCTCGGATCTGAGAAGAAATACCTACTAACCACTCCAAAGACGCAGCCAGGAAATCAGCGATAGTTGAAATAATTGGTCATTGCGCCAAGAATTTAGAACAGAAATGTGCACCTGCCATTTTTGCAAACATGTAGGACATTTGATTAGTTAATGTCAAATGCAAATGATGCAAGAAGCACACAAAAATAATTACTACGCACCACCCCAAATGCCCAGAAACCAGTACATGCTAATATCACACCAATATTTTACCACGTATCAAAATCAAGGAGCTTACCAGCAACAGTCCATGATAGCCAACCCAAATTGGCATCTCGAGGCCCAAAATCAGCCCATGTGGAACCAGAATGTATTGTCCAGAGGAATCCAAACCATGCCAGAACCAATCAGCAAACCAATTCAAACTACCAAAATTATCAACAAACTTATCTTAATATACTGAAAAATCTAATCATCGGAAACAATGACAGTAGAAACATAAACAGAACCAAAAATTCCTCCAACAAATTGAGCCAGACAATACCACCAGCAGTTGCCACCAAAAATAGCAGTCTTGCAGCTATTTTTCTTTTTGAATTAGAGGAAAACGAGGCTATGTTCAGTGGAGCAGCATTGGACAAAAAATGCCTAATCACTGCTATATATACAGAAACCACTGTAAACAATACCCCAATCAAACTTATCTTAGACAGCGGATCCACTAGAAGCATCATAATGTTTCAACTAGTAAACCAACTAGGTTTCAAAGTTGATCATGCCACAACGTCCCAAATCATAACAGCCGATGGAAGTATAAAGCTGTCTCATGGTGAAATCAACTCATTTTTTTTTGAAATTAATAACATAGTAATACCTACAAAAGTATTAATAATGGACACTACACAATATTAAGCATTAGTAAGAAATGACTGGCTAATAAAAGCCAACGTTACCCTAGACTGGACCACCCAAAAGCTTCTGATCAATTATAATGGCCACCAGGCCAGAATTCCAGCCACCTGTGGCCACTTCCAAAAACCCAGCACCAACCAAAGACTTATCTTCAAATTTAAGGAAAATTCAGCACTACCAGCCATCGAAACCTATTAGCTCTCTTGGACTGATGACCAAAAAACAGGACTACCAGCCATACCAATGTGGATCAGCAAAGAAAGATCCGAATAGAACCAGATAAGTCTATGAAGAAACCAGTGACACAAACCAAAGCTAGAATGCTTGGTTTACAAGAAAAAACTCTCATTTATGACTGCATGCAGTGCACTGGACAAAAACCCAAAAAACCCCACCCACTATTATTGTAATCATTGTAACAAAGAAAAATATGGTTACCCAAAAAGACACGGAAAATGGGACGAGGAACCATGCCTCACTTGTGGAGAACTGTTACCAAGAGGGTGTGACTGGAATGACATACCAGACAGAGGAGAAATGTGTGACACAACTTGCCAATACACGATCCTTATCTGTGACTGAATAAGAGGAGGAACACCATTCGAAGCAGCATTCAACAGAGCATTAAAAAAACTATAGTACTATCTACATGATAAGAACAAGTTGTACAACACTACACAAGCCAAAGTAAGAGGAGAAACTGCTGAAGAAATATGATGCTGGAAAGAGTCAGCCAAAGTAGCTGATAAAGTTGCTAGCTACAACATGTTTGACCCAGTGAACAAATTCCAGAACTACTACCAACAACTATGCTCTACTTGACAAGAGCAAGAACAATACCTCGCCCAAATCAACACTTACCTCTGTGAAAACTGTCTTATCTCATGCCAAAATCAGTGCTGTAAAGAGTGTTGAGATGAAAGAGACTTAGAAAGAAAAATGGAAATTGAGAATTAGCAGTCTCAAAATCAATCAATAAATTAACAAGACTCACCTAACAGTTCCGAGTCAGAAAAATTTGTAGCCTATACCAACCTAGAACAGGTAATCAACATCCAATACTTTAACAATGGGCACTTAGAAATAATACCCAAAAAAGCCTATCTAACTGATACTGGATTCAATCTATGTTATCTGGAAGACCAATCCACAATGTTACCACCTAGAAGTATCACCAAAATCGACCTAAAAATAGCAGTTGAAATTCCGCCAGAAATAATGGTTCAAATAGTGTCGTGATTAAGCCTTGTGAAAAAAGAAATAAGTATTTAAGGAGGAGTAATTGACTCCAGATACACTGGAAATTTGATGGTTTTGCTATAGAACAATTTAGAAAAGCCTTATACCATTGAATCTAAGGAAAAGATTGTACAAGCAATTTTCCTACCATTGGTAAAAATTGGGAAATTTGTGCCAGTGAAAAATCATGAGGAATTGTCACAAACAACGAGAGGAACTTTTGGTTTCAGATCAACAGAAAAAGGAATTGAAGCAAATTTCACTGAAACAATAGAGGAAAAAGGCAAAGTAATTAAAACTGAGCAGTCCATCACATTCCTACCATATGGAAAATCAGAAATAAGAATAAAAAGGACAATTAAAGAAAAAGACCTAATATTTGAGCTCTATCCAGAAACTTGCCAAGAGTTTCTTATAGAACTTACTAACCTTTTTATTCCAGCTGATAAAGCTCAATGGATAAAAATTCTTATTGCAAACACCACAGAAGAACCTGTCTATATTCCAGAAGATAGCATCATTGGATACCTTAGAACGGAGCTAGAAAATGTGTTAACACCATAAGAAATTCTAAATTTCCCAGAAATTGCTCTCTACTGTGAACTCACTTCAATAAATTGACAACAACTGTTGGAATGCTATCAATTTACAACAGAAAAATTAACCAAATTAAACATTAGAACAATGGATTCTGACCAACAGTGACAATTAAAAGCATTAATTTTAAAATACTCTGATATATTTTCATGAAATGGTGAATTTGGAAGAACCAACTTGGTTTAACACCAAATCCCCACTGGAGACGCCAGATCTGAAAAACAACGTGCTTACTGTGTCCCACTAATAGAGCATAATTTTATCAGAGAAGAAGTCCAAAGCATGTTGGAAAAAGGAATAATACAACCATCAATGAGCCCATGATTTTCACCAGTTGTTTTAGTAAGAAAAAAGAATGGAAAAATTAGATTTTGCATTGACTATTGCAAATTAAACAGCAAAACAACCAAAGACTCATATTCAATACTGTTAATTGACAAAATCTTCGATGTTTTTGGAGGAGCAAAATGGTTTTCTACACTGGACTTGACCAGTGGGTACTGGCAAGTGGAAATGGACCCAAAGAACAGGCATAAAACAGCATTCACAACACAAAATGGCAATTATGAGTTCAATGTAATGCCATTTGGATTAACAAATACTCTTGCAACATTCCAAAGATTAATGGATGTAATTTACTCTGGAATCCTGTGGCAATCTATTGTTGTCTACTTGGATGATACAAATGTTTTCTCGTCAAAATTCATGAATCATCTCCAACATTTACAACAAGTTTTTGAGAGATTGAGACATGCTGAACTTAAACTAAATCTAAAAAAATGTTTTTTTGGGAAAAATGAGCTAGCATTTTTAGGACACATAGTTGAAAAAGATAGAATAAAACCAGATCCATCAAAAATAGACAAAGTGAAAAATTTTCTAGTACCTTGAAACATTTCAGAAGTTAAAAGCTTTTTAGAACTCACATCTTACTACCACCATTTTGTAAAAAACTTTTCAAACATCACCAAACTCCTTAATTACCTACTATCCAAAAATGTGAAGTTTGAATGAACAGAAGCACAACAAAAAGCTTTTGAGTACCTTAGACAAAAGCTCATTGAATCACCAATAATGATCTATCCAAATTTCAACAAGAATTCATTTTGGCCACAGATGCCTCTGGAACTGGACTTGGAGCCATTCTGTCACAAAAAGATGATAATGGAAGAGAATGTGTAATCATTTATGCCAGTAGAAGTTTCAGTACAACAGAGCAAAACTACGCAGCACACAAACTTGAATGCTTAGCAGTAGTCTGGAGTTGTGTTCACTTTGACACATATTTATGGTACCAACCCTTTGAGATTACCACAGATCATAGAGGTCTGGTCTGGTTAAATAACAAGAAAGCGCTAAAAAAAAATACACCAAATGGTCACAAATGTTAGCACCATATGATTATATTATCAAATACAAAGAAGGTACCAAAAATGCTAATGCTAACTGTTTGTCAAGAATGAGACACACATAAAAATCACCAACCCACCTGCCACAACAACAATAAACAACCACCTTTACAAAAACCTTAGCCAATACTTGGAAACACTACAAATAGATGAAGAAATGCCAGTAAAAGAGCTATTTAAGCTCCAAAAATTAGCAAAACACTATTTTATCCAAAATCACATACTTTATTACTGGAATCGACAAAATCCAGATAATTCATTAAGAGTTATAACCACGGATGAAAAAAAAACTATTTTATTTAACATGCACTCAGATATTTATTCAGGCTACTTTGGAAAAACAGCAACCATCCAATGTGCAATTAGCCATTACTATTGGCCAAAAATGAGTTCAGACATAATCCAATACATAAAAAATTGTGACCCATGCCAATGAAGAGGAGGAGCAAAAACAATGGAATTATTAAGACCAATAAAAGTTGGACAGCCATTTGACAGAATTGGAATTGATTTAGTTGGACCCTTACCAATAACAACAAGAAACAACTGTTATATTGCAGTAGCCATGGACTATCTTACCAAATGGCCAGAAACTAGACCTATTAAAACAGCTGATGCTATTTCTGTAGCTCAATTTGTACATGAAGACTTAATTTGCCAACATGGATGTCCACAAGAATTGCTATCAGATCAAGGCACACACTTCGTAAACAGCACCTTAAAAGAACTTAGCCAAAAATTTGGAATCAAGCAACCACTGTCATCACTATACCACCCTCAAACAAATAAATTAGTTGAAAGATTTAATTACACATTATGCAAATCACTGGTAAAAATTAGTAACAAACATGAAAAAGAATGAGATTTGTTCATACCAGCAGTATTATTAGCATATAGAACAGTAAAACAAGATACTACACAATTCACACTGTTTGAATTAGTTTATAGAAGAAAAGCCACATTACCAGTTGAACTTACTATCCTAACTTATCCAAGTGATACTATCATGGAAGCAACATTCCAGGAAACACTACTTAGAAGAACATATGAATTAATGGGAACTTTAGAAAACAAAAGAAGAAAAGCAGCACAAAATATTAAACAATCACAAGAACAACAAAAAGTGAGACATGATAACCAGTTACTAAATAATATAATTAGCTACAAAATTGGAGATAAAATATTGTTGCATCATACAAAAATGGAAAAACAATAGAGTGGAAAATTTGATCACAAGTGGGATGGACCATTTTATATTCACGAAATACTTAAAAATGGAGCATACAAGCTAAGACTAGATGATAAAATATTAAGAAAAGCAGCACATGGTAACTGGCTGAAATTCTATTACAGTAAACCAGTAATAACAACAAAGACACTCAGAATTGAAACACAATTACCTTTAATTCTATCAGAACAAATTCCATGAGATTTAGAACTAATAGTTTTAATTGAACATTATTTAAAAAGATAATTAATCTTAGATCACAGCAAAAATAATTTAACAACTATAAAAATACATGCAAAAGATTCCAAAATAGCAGTCAAAATTAAAACAATGATACTTATTCCAGAAAACATCAACAATATAATTCAACAATTAGTTGAAAGCTTACAACAATTGAAATCTGATCTGGAAATCACAGTTAATAGCTCCAAAATAACATACATAAAAAGAACAATAGAAAATCCAAAAACAAGAAAAGAACATAATTTTGAACCATATAATATTACCAAACATAACAACAAATTTATCAGCAAAGTTATTGAAAAATTAGAGATAGCATTGGGCAATACATTAATAATAAAAGAAATAGAAATAAGTGAATTAACACCAGACATATTTAGCAACTTGAAAACAAAATTTCCAATTAACTACTGTTATTATCAACTAGGAAAGCATTTGAACATACAAACATTATACTCAAAAGACTCAACTAGAATGTTTGACAAAACAACTATCCAACTATTAAAATCTTTTATTGAAAAAACCAACACTACATTTTATTCAAAAACAGTTTACAGAATTTTCAAAGCATTTGAAAACTGTCACAAACTATTGTTGGACCCAACCATGAACATAATAACAACTAACAGTATTGGACAACTTACCAACTCGCAATTTCAAGAATTACAACAACAAATTAATAACACAGTATTGAACCACTATAGTAACTTAGAATTTAATGAAAAAATTAATTTTGATTTCGATGGAGCTCAATCTTGAAAGGAGGAGATAATGTTATGGTTTAAAAATTTAGCAAAAGAATCATAAAAATAATATAAACTATTCAATCATAATATAGCGCAGTAATAATCTTAGAAAGATAATGATTAACATAATAACAAACACCATTTTGCAATAGTGGCAAGTACCAGTTCACAATAGCAGTCAACACCAACTGGTGATAGCAGCAAACACCAAGTTGAAATATCAAAAAAAAAGTATTAAAATGTGTTTTCTCGTAGAACTACAAACATGTATATATACAGTAGCTTTAATATTGAGAAAAGAGAATCAAGTAATAAAAATTATAATTTATCAAGCAATAGATCCAATTTTATCCAACAAACTCCACTTTAAATCATACTTTCAAATTAAATATCCCAAGAAACCTTTAAATCAAAAAGAAATGAAAAAGAATATTTAAAATTGAATTATCACAACCCAAAGTATTAAGAAACTTACTTATATTATTTATTGAATGAAACTATCATTCATTAACTGAATCTCTTGGAAGAATAATTCTTGATCAAGATTATTCACATTGTTACTAATTGATAAAAACTTAATTGTAAGAATTAGGAAAAACACTAAAGGCCATTAACATTCTGTGTTTCTAGATTAGAGAAACACATTAGGCAATTGCAAGGATAGCCTCAGAGAAGACCCCAGACAGTGGGTAGATTTCAGTTCAGCCTCTGAAAAGGAGTACATAAACATACACAACAATCAGGAATTGAAAAATAACTTACATCACGACATTAAAAAGAAAGCCTTCAGTATAACAGTAACATTATTACACAAATAAAATTGAGAAATTCACGAAAGACTGATTGCAATTAAAACAGAATATTGGCAATTAAATATAACAAGAAAACCATCTCGTAACACTGACAAGTTAAAATAGATCTCAAAGATCAACCAAAAACAGTATTTACTTTACAAAAAAGAAATTACAAATTTAATATTATGTTTTTTAGACTTTATAATACACCAGCAACATTCTAACAACTTATGGATATTGTTTATAAAGAATTTCTATGGCAATTAGTAGTTATTTACTTAGATAATACTGATATGTACTTTTCAAGTTTCAAAGCCCATTTGATCTATCTGCAAAAAGTTTTTTAACAATTATAAAAAGCAGGATTAAAGTTAAACTTTGAAAAGTGTTACTTTAAAAAAACAAGTTTAATTTTCCTTAGACATATTATTAGCAAAGATGGAGTTCAATCCAATCCAGAAACAATTAATACTGTTAAAAATTTCAAAATTTTTTAAAACACAATAGAACTAAGAAGATTTGTAAGACTAGCTTCTTATTATCAAAAATTCATCAAAAAATTCTCCAAAATTGCCAAACCATTCAACTATCTGGCCAAAAAAAATGTGAACTATTAATAAACACAAACTCAACAACAAGCATTTGATACCTTCAAAGAAAAACTTATCACAGTTTCAATTCTCACATATCTAAATTTCAGTAAAAGATTTCAGTTAGTCACTAATGCTTTATATATAGTCAGTAGAACTCTTAAACCAACTGAGCTCAAATATGAGTCCACTGAATTAAAAGCAACAGCTATTATTTGGGCTTTAAAACACTTTCAACAATATCTTTGAAACAAATCTCAATTTGATATTATTATAGATAATATTGGCTTTAAATTGCTTAATAAGAAAAACTCTGAACTTAGTGTCAAACAATTCTAATGGTTTGATTTTCTAACAGACTACAAGTATATTATATACCATAAACTAAACAAAATTACATACAAATATAGATAGTCTTTTTAGAATAAGGCAAGATTAGAATTAACACCAATAAACTATTAAACTTAACAAACAATCAACAAATAAAACAATAGATTCCAAAAACCACAACAACATCAAAAACTACTTGAAGACTTTTAATATACCAAAAAATTGGTCTTCAGCTAAAAAACACCAATTCAAACAATATTTTCTGTATTACAACAAAATCTATTACCAAAACTACCAAAACTTAATAAACTCATTCAGATTAATCCAATAAAATAAAATAAAAACAATCTTATGTAACATACACACAGATTTTTTATTAGGACACCTAAGAAAAAACAGCACTATACAAAGAACATTAGAACATTATTTTTGGTCTCACATATACCAAAACATTTGACAATATATAGAATTATGTAATAGTTATTAAAAAAAAGGAGAAATTTGACTACTGAATCTTTAAATCCAATCAAAGTTAGACAATTTTTTGACAGAGTTGGTATCAATTTAATTAGACCACTACTTATTATAAACCAAGAAAACTATTATATTGTAGTTGCAATAAACTATCTTATCAAATGGCCTGAAGCCAAAGTTATTCAAAGAGCAGATGCCAAATCAGTAGCAAATTTCATCTATAAAGACATTATTTGTAAACATAAATGCCCAATTGAACTGTTATCTGATCAAAAAACATATTTTGTAAACAACTTAATATAAAAAATTTGTAAACAATTTAATATCAAAAGACCTCTATTATTACTATACTATCTCCAAACAAATAGACTTGTAAAACATTTTAACTGAACATTGTATGAATTACTAGCCAAAGTCTTAACTGATTTTAAGCAGAAATAAGATATTTTTATTTCATCAGTGCTATTAGCATATAGAACACTAAAACAAGATACTACAAAATACACACTATTTGACCTAACTTATGAGAAGACAGCAATATTACCAATTAATCTTACTGTAAAAACATATTCAATACAACCAATTATCAAAAAGAAACACTTCAATGAAGAGTTTACATCCTTTTCAGTATTTTGAAAAAAAATAACAAATAGTAGCATTTATATTAAACACTTTCAAGCTCAATAAAAAGAATAACATAACAACAAATTGCTACTAGTTACCAATAAATTTAAAATTGGAAATAAAGTTTTCTTACACAAAACTAAGACTAAAAAACAATAGAGTAGAAAATTTGATCATAAATAAGACAGACTATTCTATATTCATAAAGTTTTAGGCAATGGATTATACAAGTTAAGACTTGATGACAAAGTCTCAGCAAAAGTTGCACATAGAGATCAATTGAAACATTATTATTTCAGAAACAATTTAAATCATTAATTTTACAAATTGGTACACATTCTTTTTTAATTAATTCTGAAGATATTTTCCAAAATTTAGAACCAATAGTTGTAATAGAACAACAACCAAACTTGAATACTTAATTTAATATTTCTAGTAATATAGCCATAAAAATAGTAAAACAACAACAAAAAATACCCAAAACAAAAATATATAAAAACTTTTAGATCCAAAAATATTTTCTTTATTTTTCAAAAATCTTTTTAATTTTTATTTTTAGTTTTTAGATACTTTTATTATGATTATTTCTTGAAATATTCAACAAATATCTCAAAAATTAATGTAGCTTTAAAAATACTTTCTGACTTATTTATAATTATTAATAAAAATCAAATTAATTACATCCAAAAAAAAATTACAACACCAGTAGTAAATAATTCTGAAAATTATTACTCTTATAGAAAAAACATGAGAAAGTCAATTATCAGAACTTTTAAAACAAGTCTTAAAAAAAATCTTATATTTAATCTTATTAATATTTTACTAAATGTCATGACTTAACAAAAACTTTTATTATTTTTTAATAAACAAAACAATGAACATACTTTTATTTATAAATATTTTCATATTGGAAGAACACTTTATGAACAAAAATTAAAACTTACAACAACAAACCTCATTTCTGAAACTATATAAAAACAAATTCACAATAAATTTAAAACAGCAGTTGGATTAATAAACACTTGCTATAAACTTAAAGCAGTACTTAGACTTTATAATCTGTTTAATACTTGTAAAAACGTCTTACAAAATTCAATACTCCAACCAATGAAGATTCAATACATTGGCAAATTCACAGAACTGAAATTTTAACAATTTTCAGACCAAATTACCATGATTATTTCGGACAACTATCTTAATGTTACAGATAGTGCTTTAACTTTGACAGAGCTTAGTCTTAAGGAAAAAATTATGTTATCAGTAAAATTTTAACTAGTAATTAACATAAAATTATCTTTATAATTTTTATCATTAATTAGGATATATTATTATTATTTCAATTATCACTTATTAGTTAATCAAATTATTGAATATTATTATTCAATTAATAATCCAATTTGTACTATAGAAATTAAGATAATTAAATTACACAATACTTTGAACTATTTAATATTCAAAAATTTGCCAAAATAATTGATAGTTTACCAAAATAATTAATAGTTTGTAAAAATAACTTGTAGTTTATTAAAATATATCTTTAATTTATTAAAATGATAGCAAAGAAAAAAATGCAAATTCAAAGACTAGTATTACAACAAGTTGTATAAAAAAAGAGCTTTTTTTTTTGAAAAAATGTATCTTACTTTTAAATATCTTAGTTAGAATTAATCATCTCTTATATACCTTTACAAAATTAAATAAAATCAAATATTTAAAAACCCAAATTTTTAATTATTATACTTGAAATTCCTGAAACCCAACTAACATTTTTGAAATTGATTAGCTACCAATTTCAATAAGCTATTAATGATTCTAGATTTGGATAGAAAATGATTCCCTTAACAAAATTTTACTTCTTTTACATTTTTTTTATTTTTTTTTATTTTTTTAATATAATTATTAGGGTAGTCTATAAACAAAATTCCTGTAGAAGAGTTGACTTTTACAGCAAAATAACTACACATTTTTGTGAGCTTTCAGATAAGTAATTTCTAAAAAAAAGTTGATGTTTACTAAAATGTAACTATACAAAGTAATTGGTACAGAATTGGCCATTCTATTTATAAGCCCAGTAGTTCAAATTATAAAAAATAATTTAAAGATAAATTTAGTTATCAGAGATTCAATAACTTTCAATAAACGTGAATTTACAGAAAACAAATATTAACAACATTTAAAAAAAAAGACCAAAAACCTCTAGTAATATTGACAATAAGTGACTTAAAAAAGCAAAAATTTTATTAATTTATAAACTTTGTAAGCTAATTATTAGATGTAATAAAAAATCTATTGTAATTAAGTATTACTATTAAACAACTTCCTTAGTATCAAAACAAAACCAAGAGAAAAAACAATCAGATAAATCAAATAATAAAAAAAGTGATAAAATAAATAAATAAAAAACAACAAAAAAAAACTGTTGAACTAGTTTATACTATTTTTATTAGCAATGGCAAGCTATTAAATAATATTAAAGCAAACAAAAAAAATCATTATAAATGGCAAAATAATTTCCTGGTCTTATTATAACATATTCAGAAAAATTTTTAACCAAAAGCTTAACAAAAAAGCCAAATACAGCTATTGGTAACATGACTCTTGTGCTTGGTGCTAATACAATAAATTATTGTATTTTTCTAATAATGAATACAAGTTTTGCTTAATCTATTACAAAGATTGGGAACCAATTAGCTTAATATCCAGAGAAAAAATAAAAAAAGTACAAAAATACTTTGAGAATGAACTATTAAAAATTCAATTAATAATAGTAAAACAAAAAGAACTTTTCTCAGAAGAAAAAAAAGTGAACATTGAAAACTTACTGGCTAGAAATAGTCTAATTATCTCAAAAGAAAGTAATACTTCTAAACAAATTCATGTAATACAATATATTATCACCACCAGAGAAACTTGTTTTATTTATTTGAAGTCTTATTAATCTAACTGTTACAATAATAAGTTCATTAAAAAATAAATAAATTGAATAAAAAATCTTGAATTCATACAAAAACCAAGAGTAAATGGGCATTATCAGTTGTAGTGGTATCCAAAAAAATAGAATCCTATGTTTCTGTGTTGACTACCACTAATTAAATATTATTATTAAAAGAGACATATACCTACTTCTTAAAATTAATGCAATACTAAATCAATTCAATAGTGCTGTTTTCTTCTTAACTATTGATTTAACTGTTGGATTTTGGCAAGTAGAAATGAATTCAGAAAGCAGAAAGAAAACTGTTTTTATTACTAAGTATAACACTTATGAATTTACAGTTATGCCTTTTGGTCTTATCAATGTTTTTTTTATCTTTTAATAATTAATAGACAAAGTATTTGAATCAATAAAAGAAAACTTTGTTTTAATTTATTTAGATAACATAATAGTATACTCAAAAATCTGGAATAAACACCTTGAATATTTATAAAAGGTTTTTGATCTCCTTAAAAATGCTGGTCTCAAAATCAATTCAATTAAATCCTTTTTTGAATAATAATCTACTTAGTTTTTTGGTTATTTTATTACAAAAAATAAAATTTTCTCTGATTTTATTAAGATTAAAAAAGTTCAAAATATTAAACAATTAATAAACATTCATAAATTATGCTTTTTTCTTGGTTTGGCCTTTTATTATTGCAAATTTGTCAAAGATTTTTTCAAAATTGCCTTTTTTTTTAATTAACTACTCAAAAAAACTGTTAATTATTATTGAAGCTCACATTAACAAAAAGTTTTTAAAACTTTGAAAAAAAAACTAGTTACTGAACCAATTCTTATGCAATCTAATCTGAACCAACTTTTTATTTTTCATACTAATACATCTGGCTTTGGACTTGATGCTATTCTCTTCCAAAAAAATAAGATGACAAAAAGCATATTATAACTTATACCAGCTGATTACTTTTTTAGCAAAACAAAACTACTTAATTATTAAACAGAAATGCCTAACAGTAATATGAACTATTAATTATTAAGATAAATATCTTCTTAGTACCAAATTCTTAATGGTAACAAATTATCAAGCCTTAATTTAGCTGCATAAAAAAAAAAGCTGAAACACAAACAAATTACTTATTAAATACTCCACCTAAATGAATTCAACTATAATATACAATATTGCAAAGGAGCTAATCATTAAAATACTAATGCTTTTTCTAAACTTATTATATAGTAACAGTACAATTTTCACAAACCAAACTAACTTAATTATTAGTAACTTTTTTACAAACAAACACAATAATAGACTTGAACAACTATTTTACTTTAATAGAATATTTAAGCAAAAAAAAATATCCACCAGACTATACTCAATAGCAAAAAAACAATTGTAAAAACAATCAAATTTTTATTTGATTTACCAAAACCAATCTTACAAAAAAAACAGAAAACATTCAAACTGCTTTTAGAAAGTTATCAAATTTAAAAAAAAAATTGTGATTTATAATATGTATATTAATTCATTAGCTAAACACTTTAAAAAAACTAAAACAATTCAGAAAATACTTACTTGCTATTATTGGCCTATTTTGGAAAAAGACATTGCTAAGTACATTAAAATTTGTAATACCTGTCAAAAAAAAAGAAATCTCAATTGCAAAAAAAACATCTATTTAATTTTTGTTGGTCAACTATTTAACAGAATTAGTATAGATGTTGTTAAACTTTTAACCATAATTTCTGATAGCAATAGATACATTATTACAGCTATCAACTATTTTACAAAATAGATAGAAACAAAAGCCATCTCAGATCAAATAGTAGTCTTTATTATTAACTTTATTTATAAAAATATTATTTGTCATTATGGCTGTTTCAAAGAACTTTTATTTAATAGAAAAAAAGCTTTTTTTAGTACACTGATTAAAGAACTTTGTAGAAAAATAAAAATATGCTATAAACTTTTTTCTCTTTATTACTCTTAAACAAATAACTTAGTAAAACATTTTAATAGAACATTATGTAAAATTCTAACCAAAACCAATAAAAAAACAAACTTATAAGACAAAATACTGTTTTTAGCTTTGTTTGCTTATAGAATTGTGAATTATGATAATTTAAAGAGTGTTTTTTTAACAAGTTATTGGTAGTGTCAAATGTGTTCAAAAAAACAGAATATTGTGATAATTTAGATATAATATAGAAAATGTTAAGAGAAGCTTTAGTACAATTTGCTAATGTGATATTCTTTAAACATTGGTATAATAAATATAATTGCTTAAAAAACAAACAATTGTCAAAATTTTCAAGTTAAAACTGCTTATTGCTAAAATTGTAAAAAAATAGAATTCTAAAAATCTGTTAGAATTTGATCATTTTGTCAAAGTTTGGTCAACCATTAATAGTATTAAAGCATTTAAAATTGCCTGTATAATTCAAAATAATGTAAAATTAACAAATATTATTAAGCATTTGTTATTGGTTAAGAAAAATTATCAAAAATTCAAGTATTATCAATTAAAGTCATTTAAAAACATAGCTATTTAGAAAGCAATTAACTGATATATGGAAAATTTCTGCTCTAACAAGAAACAGATAATAAAAAATATTTTAAAACAGTTTTTTTACAAAGTTGTTTTGGATTATCTGATAATAAAAGATGAATTAGTTATAGAGTCTAATAAAATAAAGCTTAGAGTTAATAAAATTATAAAAGAATAAATAAAAAAATGGTTAATATTCTTAAGAATACTTGAGCTTTGGTCTCATCAATATATGTTTTTAAATTATGTTAATCATAATGTTTTTTCTGGTGCAATAAAAAAAATTGATATAGAAAAACTAACTTTGATGATTAATAATTTATCAGATGACAAAACTGCTGAATTGTTAAGAATTCCAAATAAACTGTAAAAACATTATAGTAATAAAGATGTTAAAATGTTTTTTGAAGTTGTTGAATTTGTGTTTAACTTTGAATATGGTTTCAGTTCTTTGGAAGAAAGCATAAGTTTTAATAATTCTCAAATTTTATAAATAAAATAAAATTTTAACAAATACTCAGCCTATCACATTAATCAAAACTGTTAGAAAAATTCTGTTAAAGATCTTTTTTAATTGAATATTCTCAATATATAACAAATTTAATGTTCTTTACAGTAATAACTTTTCAGTATTAAAGAATACTTCAATTTGGTCTTCTATTTTTGTCATTGAATTGGTTGTCAAAGATGTACTAAAGAAGAATAAAAAACTTTGGTTGGTTTTGTAATATATACACAAAACTTATAATTTAGTAAAATGATATTATTTGAAAGCTAGTTTATAGCACATTAAAATGTGTAATCAATTTATTGAGTTTTTTGCCAATATATATAAGAATCAGATTAATAGAATAATAACTGATTTTAGACTTTTAGATAATTACAAGATACATAATAGATTAGATCAGAATAAGATTTTTTTTTTTTTCTTTAAAGAATTTTTTATGATTTACTTTTGTGTAAAGTCAAGAGACATAAGTACTTATATAAATACCAAATTAATATAAAATTTGTAATCAAAATTGGCAAAATTGAGGCTATTAGAAAAAAAACATTATTTTTTGCTACTGATGCCTTTGTTAATAATACAATTTGAGTTAAGAATAGCCAAACTTTTTTTCAATATATTTTGAATATTGCTAATAAGTTCTTTGATATTAATAATATCTTAATTAATAATAAAAAAACAGTGGCTATTTCTATTAATAATTAGTAGTTTGCCAATTTCAATTGCTAAAAAAAATAAATTACACAGGTACTTGGAAATTTTTTTGTCAATTAAAAGTCTTTTTAAGCCTAATTTGGCTTAAGTTTATGTTAATATTAGATTTTTTTCTAATGTAATATTAAAGAAAGTAATTATGAATAAACAATTTTCTTATTTGGTCTTGGCTGTTTTGTAGCTTATAATTAGCTATTGATTACAGTTTAATTTTGTTTTGTCAAATATATATTATAAATAAGATATAATAATTAAAAAAAGTCTTAAAGTTAAGACTAGTTTGCTATATAATTTTTCCAGTAAGGCTTTGTATTATTTATTTTTGTATAGTCTGAAGTCTTTTAAACAAGTATAGTTTAAAAAAAAAATGGCTTTATTGATTGTTTTTTTTAATGTATTGAGCATTTTTGGACATTTGTTTGAAAATAGATTCTTAAATTTGCAGATTTTGAGGTGGTTTTTTTTGAATTCTTTGCAGTTTTCTATTAAGTTACATATTAGTCTAATAAACAATTTTTTGGCTAAAGTAGTAAAAATTCTTTTGGACAATAATTTATTTTTGGTAAACAACTTGTCTAATGTATTTTGTAGTTCTGATAAATTTTTAATATTCGACATTTTGGAAAAGTCTTTGTATTATAGCTCTGTTCTTTTTTTAAAGTAGTTTGGAGTTGCTTTTGATAACAAACTTCTAAACAAAAAAAGAAATGTGATAAGTTGGAAAACATTTCATTAATAGAAAAAATTGGATTTAAGAAATCTTGTGCCTTATTGATTCAAGTTAGTGTCTGAATTTTTGATTAATAAGAATTCTTTGGTGGTTAATTCTGTTAATATTAGTAGATTATTTGGTCTGAATATTTTGAGATTTAAAGAGTTTTTTAATGTACAATGTTACAAGTAATTATTTGAATGGTTGAAATAAATAACAAACTTGTAACTTAGTGTTTAATAGCTTGTATAGTATTGGTAATATCTAAAGATTTTTGTATTTGAAAATTTTAGTTGAATTCTTTATATAATAAACAAAGATTCAATGATAATATTCTTTTGTAATGTTCTAGTTTTTTTTCCCAACTTTTGAGTTGGTATACTTTGGTGTTTGTCACTTCTTAGAATATCTATATTTCATCAATTTCTTTTTTAGCTTGGTGGCCAGTATCTTCTGGTAAGCTATCCTCAATTCCGAGTGTCTACCTTTATTTCTGGATCTTTTATTAGTATTATATCTTAATGTCTGTACATTAATTCTTTTTAATCAGTTAGTAAATAAACAACAAAATAAATAAATAAAAAAAAATAAAAAAAAATAAAAATAAAAAATAAAAAAAAATAAAAAAAAAGAAGAAATTAATATCCTGTTAATAGTTGTAATTAAGAGTTATTGTTCTAGCATAATTAAATATTAGATGTTATTAACATAAAATGTTGATAAATAAAAGAGTAGTTAAATGCTCAAACAAACAATAATAATATAAATTAAATAATAATAAGTATGTTTTATTTAATATTTTGTTAATGAATTTACTTTGGTAGATATTAATTATCTGTAAAGTAAGAATTAATTAATAGATAAAAAAGGGGATGTTAAACTGAAATTGAACCAAATTCTGTTTTTTTTGCTTTTAATACTACTGCTATATATATATAGTTGGTGTTATACAAGATTTCTGGAATTTTGCAATTCCTTTAAAGAAATTCTAAAATTCTGGGATTTTGAAATCCTGCAATTTTTTACAAAAAATTCTGGAATTCTGAAATTTTGAAATTCTGCAATTCCTTCAAAGAAATCTTGAAATTCCTTTGTTACTATGCTTATTTCTGATTGGCTATTTTTCCAACTATATAATACTCTTACTTTTTATAAGTAACATTATTCCTTCTTTTTAATATTAAGTTTTATCAAAATTTTCTAAACTTTTTAGATTTCTCTCTTAGATTAACTCTATAACTTCTTTCTCCAAAATAGCTTTTGTAATTTTGGTTTGTAATTTTTTAAATTGGATATTGGTTAATTTTTCTAACTAATTAATAATTATAATATCCATTGTTGGATGTAGTAATATTTTTGGTCTGTCTTAAAATCCCATCTGTAGTCAGTAAATAGTTTTTGTGTATGTAAATAAATTGTTTTTTTTGACAAGTTGTTTAATTTGTTGTAATTAAGTTGAATCAAATTTCTTTTTTGTTTTATTAGTGTATAAGTTTTTAATACTTAATTGTTGTCTCAACTAATAGTAACAAAAATTTTTTGGATTTTATTGTATCTATTGATTTTAATTTTTTAAATCAATTTTTCTTCTGATATTAGTATTCTTAGATCTTTCAATGTCTTTTCTATCTTTTTATTATCTTATTTATAGTGTTTTCAGAATTGTAGTGTTTAAAATATTACTTGTTAGTTTAGTTTTTTCATGTTATTTTTTTATTCTTGTATTGAATTATGTTTTTATTAATAGTAATTTCTAGGCTTAATTTCTGTTATTAAATCAGTTGTAATATTTGTTGTACAAATAAGTGGATGTTGTTAGTAATTTCTATCTTTTTTTGTTGTTTTTGTTATATATGCTGGTTTTTTATATACTGTTATGGTAGATTACTTCAATGTATTTGCTTTGATAATGATAATTGGTTCTAAATTTTATGGAATCTTATTTGGTTTGACTAGTATTTTTTGTACTTTCAATTGTAAAATATTATTGGTAAATGATAATGCTATATTGTGATATGGTTTTAGTCGATCTCTATATGCTGTTTTAGCTAAAATTTTGTTGTTTCATCTTAGTTTATAATTTCCATTTTCTAGAATTTCTTCAATGTAAAATAGTTCATCCTATTTGGGATCAAATTTTTTACCCCATTGTTTTTCTGCTTTGGTATAATATAAAAATACTTTGTTTCCAATCTTGAATTCAACTAGTTTGTTTGGTAATTGATTATTATGTTGTTTTTTTTGTTTTTTTTGTAACTTTTGAATGTTATTAGCTGCTTTTTATCTTTTATTTTCCAATATTTCTATTAGTTTATATGTTTTTCTTAGCAATGTTCTTTGGAAGCTGGCTTTTGTTATTGGTTCTATTGAATATATGTTGATGTTTATCTCAACTGGTAATATTGCTGTTCTACTATAAACAAGTTCAAATGATGTTGTTTGTGTGGTATCTTGTTTTATTGTCTAATAAGCAAGTAGTACTAATAGTATAAGCACATTTCATTTATTCTAGTTTTCTTGGTTGATTTTTACTATTGCTTCATACAATGTTTTATTAAATTTTTCTACTAAGCCATTTGTTTGTGGATAATATAATAATAATAATAATCTTTTAATTCTAAATTTTTGACTTAATTCTGTTAATATTCTATTTACAAAGTAAGTTCTTTGATTTGATAATAATTTTTTTGGATATCTGTGTTGACAAATCAAAGCTTGATAGAAAAATTTGGCTATGGATTCTGCATTACCTTTTTGGATTGCTTTTGCTTCTGGCTATTTTGTGAAATAGTCCATAGTTATTGCTATGTATTAATTGCTTTTGCTGATTATTGTTAATAATTTGACTAAGTCAATTCCAATTTGATTAAATAGTTGCCTCACTTTAATTAGTTTTAATGGTTTACTGGGTTTTGTTTTTCTTCTTTTTTAACAAGCATCACAATTTTGCATGTATTGTATGATATCTGAATATATGAATGGCCAATAATATCTTTTTCTGGTTTTTTTTATGGTTGCTTTTTTATAAAGATGTTCTGCTGTTAAATCTAAGTGCATGTTAAATAATATTGTTTTTTTTTTGGTTTTGTAATAACTTTAAGTAACTGATTTGGATATTTTCTGTTCTTCTAATATAATATATTTTGGTAAATAATAAAATATTTTGCTGGCTTTTTTATGTTGTTTTGTTCTTTTTAAGATAATTTTTTCTTGAACTAATGAGTATTAATATAATATTAAAGTTGTTAATATTTTTGTATATTTATTTTTGTAATATTTTTGGGTTAAAATATTCTTATTTTTGTCTTATTTGTGACAAACCATTAGCATTTCCGTTTTCTTTTTCCTTTTTATAATGTATTGTATAATTAAATGGTAAAAGTTTTATTTTTTATCTTATTTGGTAGTTGTTTTCAAATTTTTGCTTCTGAATTAATGTCAATTTTTTGTGATTAATATACACATCAAACTTTTAACTCAAGTATTTCTTCTATTTAATAATAGCCCAATAAATAGCCAAATGTTCTAATGCTAAAGTTTCATAGTTTTTTTCAGCTGGACTTAAGCTTTAACTGGCATATGTTATTAAGTATTCTTTTCTATCTGGTCCTTTTTGTGATAGTATAGTTCCCAATGCTTGATCTGATGCATCAATAGTGATAATAAATGATTTGTTGTGATCTAAATAGATCAGTACTGGTGCTTGAATAAGCTTTTTTCTCAAAATGTCAAAAACTTCTTGTTAAGTTTCAGTCCATTCATATTTTACATTCTTTGCTTGAAGCTGGTAAGATAGTTAAGCCAGTTTGAAAAAGTTTTGGATAAAATGACAATAGTATCTAACAAATCTTAAGAATGTTCTTAATTCTGTGAAATTTGTTGGTACTGAAAAGTTCTTAACAATCTCAATCTTATTTGAGTCCGTTTTAATGCTATTTTTACTTACAAATATGTCCCAAAAACTTGAGCTCAGTTTTTCCAAAGAAACACTTTGTAGCATTTAACTTTAGTTCTACTTTTTTTAGTTTTTTAAACACTTGTTGGAAATAGTAAAAATAATCATCAAATGTTTTTAAAAATACATTGGTGTTATCCAAGTATACTACTACTGATTTTTATAGTAATTCAGTATAAACAATTTTTATAAGCCATTAAAAAGTGGCTGGCACATTTATTAAGCTGAATGGCATAACATTGAATTTAAAATTCTTTTTTTTGGTTGTGAATGCTGTTTTTTTTTGTCAACTGAATTCATGGCTATTTGCTAGTAACTACTGTTTAGATCCAATATTGAAAACCATTTTTTTCTTTCAAATGCATCAAATAATTTTTGAATCTGTGGAGTTGAATAGCTATCTCTATGAATTATACTATTAAGTTTTCTATAATTTACACAAAAGTGAATTTTTCTATTCTTCTTCTAAACAAATACTATTGGTAATAACCATGAATTCATTAATGATTGAATTAATTTATTGTCTAATATTCTGTTAATTTCTTGTTAAATGATTTCATGACTTGCTAATAGTACTTAATATGCTTGTTGTTTAATTAGTATAGTATCTCCAGTTTTGATTTAATGCTAGATAATATTAGTTTTGTCAAATTTGTTTTTACTGGCAAAGATGTTGATAAAATTATTGAGTAGCATTTTGAGCTGTATATGTTAAAGTAGATTTAAGTTTCCCAAGTTTATTTAATTTAATTGTTCTAATTGGAGCAAATAACATTTTTCTTATTTATATATGATTTGTAATATAATATTCACATATCTACACAGTTGTAGAAAATCTGAAATGATGTTTGGTGATTGGTTCTCAACTTTAGCACTTAAGTATTCAATAGTAGTACTATTTGGTATTTTAATAGTATCTTTAGTTGTATTATAGATGAGAATTTTGATGTTTTGTTGTTTTTGGCTAGTAGGTAGAAATTGGTAATTTCAATTTTTCCTGATTCACAAATAATTGGTTCTACTTCAAAAATCTGGAGCTGATTCCTTACTTTTTTCTTTATTACTAACATATAATAAAATGAAAATTAATTAATTGGTAAAAATAATTTTTCTTTTATTAATGGTTTTTTTTCTGTCATATTAACTAGTATGTCTATTCTACTCATTGATCTGAATCCATTTTTCTTTCTGGCTGTGATTCTTAATTTTTTTCTTGTTTTTACTGTTACTAATTGAGCTATTTTTACTAAAAATAGAAATATTGCCTGTGCTATTTTTTTATTTGGTTCAATTATATATGATTTTTCTGAATTATTTTGTAGTATTGCAATAATATTTTCTATATATTCTGTGTCAATTATTCCTCCTCTAATGTTGATTTTTTTTTTATTAAACTAGATTTAAATGCTAATTAAACCATTGTTGTTGGAATTTCCAATGCTATTTTCAGATCAATGTTGATGTGTGAATGTGATTCTAATTTGATGGCCATTTTTTTCAGATATTTAAAATCAAACTCTGCATCAGTATCATGCACATGTTCTGGCATAATACCTTCTTCATTATCACTAAACCATTTTAGTTTCTGCTCTATTAACAGATCTGAGAGCACAATATATTGTTTAGAGTTATAATCAGAGTTTGAATTGTTGTTGTTATTGCCATATTGAATAGAATTGGAACCATTTTTGTTATTATTATTAATATCTAAATCATAATTGAATTTCAATTTTGATTTTGTTGTATACTTACTAATTAGTTCTTCTTTTTTAAGGATTAAATAGATTATGTGTAATGGTAGATTATAAATAATATCACAATTATTACAATACTGAAAATTACATGAAATTAAACAATGGTTACATAGGTGAGTATTGAGCTGTTCTAAACATTGCTCTTGCTTTTTTCTAGTGAGTGCTAATTTCTAGTAGTGTTCATAAAATTATTTTAGATCTATAAAATTAAGAATAATATTGGGGTTTAGAATCTAAATAATCTTTTCAGGTTTTGGTAAGTTGTTTTTAATTGTTTTGATTTCTTTTGAAGATGTGTCTTTGATTTTGACAATTGTTATTTACCAAATTTTGTTATCATCATATGGACAACTGTCTAAACATTTTACAGCTCTTTTTCAGATAGTGTTTATTGGTGTTTTTTTCTTATCTAATTACTAATTAAAATTATGTACTAACACAATTTATTGCATATTCTTCTATGACCAAAAATATCATTCCATATTTCTTTGTCTAACAGAATTTTTTTACAAGCAAGACATGATTTGTTGTCCCATTTTTCTTGTCTTTTTGGTTATTCAAAATGTTTTAGAATGCATAGTCAATAGTAGAACTTGGTTGTTGTTGGTCATTCCTTATTATTGTCACAGCATACACCCATTGTTGACAATTTCTTGTCACAATCAACACAAATTAATTTGAATCAGCAATAAGTTGATTGTTTTAGATTGGTAGTATATAAGATATATATAGAGATGATTGCTTAGAATGTTTTTTTTTTTTTTTTTCTTTTACCTTTTTTTTCTATGTAGGTATTAGTAATAGATTGTTATAATTATTATCAGGCCAGAAGACTTGGTAGGCTTCCTAAGTAGACTTGTTTACTTTTTTTTTCTCAAACTTAATTAGTGGTTGCTTGTTAGTGGTGGTCTTAAAATATTCACAAGTGGCTAATACCCAAATATTCTGATCATTCTGGCTCAGTTGTAATTCTTGGGTATTTCAGTTAAGTACAGTGTTGGTCTTAGACAGCCAGTTATTACCAACTAGAGCTTAATACTGCATGGCTTCTATTACCAACACTTTGATTAACACTTTGATGCCATTGACTTTGAACAGAAAGTTATTAATCTTACCAATGGGCATTTTTAGCATTTCATTAGTAATAATAATTCTGGTACTGACAACATAATTAACTCAGTAACTTAATTGGTTCATGAGTTATTGTGTAATAATACTGCCAGCTGAACCACTATCAAGAATTAGCTTAATAGGGTGGCTGTTGACTTTTGTATCAATGTATATTATGGTAATTGGTTTAGTATTAAAAGCAGTTCCACTAAATAATAGAATTTCTAATGGGGTTTTTATTTTAAAAAGGAATATTGTGATGAGTAATTTGTCCTTTGTAATAATTGCCAATGGAATATTGTTGGTAAGTAGTTGGATTTGATTGAGTTTTTATTTGTTGAGTTGAATATCTTCTGGAGTAACCAAGAAACTTAAATAGTTCTGGAAATTTGGGTTTTGGTTGTACTCAGTTCTCAAACTCTGCTGATGTGATTCTAATGATTAACTCAATAAACTGGAGATCAATTGGTACATAACCATTGCTAATTTCTAGTTTTGTTGAGTATGAATAATTCTTGGTCTCTGGTTTTTAGGTGTTATTTGAGCTGAATCTTGTGGTAGTATTTAAAATAGTTGGAGTTGATAGATGATCTGTGGCTGTAGTTAATATATTACTGGTGCTGAAGACTAATAAATTGGCAATAAATATATTGCTTATTGTATCAGTAGAATGAAATAAGGTTGATATAATCTTTGACTTAATTAATAATTTGGAATTTAAAATTGGTGATCAAAGTTTTAATATTGATTTTTCAATCATTAATTATTAATTCTGGCATGGCAATTAACTCTTATATAATCTTGTTTATCACAATTGTGACAGATACACATCTCTTGCAACCATGATTGATGAATTGATGATGAAAAAGAACACAACTGATTTTGGAACTGGTTGAAAGTTTCTGGATTGTTGTAATATTGTGAAGATTAATATATTGCTTAATTGTTAACTAAGTATCCTTCCAATTTCTGATTGATTAAATTACTGAATTTTTTTAACTTGGAGTTCAAGTCAAATAATCTATTTATTATTAGATTAATGGTTTGAGTGTGATTGGCTTTTAGCTCAGCCAATTCAAAATCTCTAGCATAAGTGACTGTGTCTTAAAATGTTTGTGGATGTAATAAATAAATAAACTGGTTCAAAATCTGTGGTGCTATAAAGTAATTCACATTAATTGTTTATATTTAACACAGATTTCTATGGAAACATCTTAGATAAGTAGTAACTGCTTCTATGTCACTTTGTTTAATAGTAATAAATACCATTGCCAAGTGATTAATGCTGTTGTTATTGCTAAAATATCTTAAAAATTCAGTTTTAAATTTGTTGAAGTTTTGGGATTTCTGGATCAAGCTTTAATACTATAAGTTAGCAGTATTCTGAAAAAAATATGGAATGGCTTAAAGAGCTTTGGCATTGTTTTAATTATTGGTGGTAATGACTTTGGTGATGTTATTTAATCAAACTTGAACATTGTTTTTCTCACTACTGAATTTTTCTAATTTGACAATTGATATATATGTCATTGGTGTTGCAATTGGTTGTTGTTGTGATGATAGTAGTTGTAGCTGTTGTTGTGGTTTAGTAATTAGTGCAACTGGTGGTAAATTAATTATAATTACTGGAGATAAGTTTTAAGAAATAATAAGAGCTGAGTTTAAATTATTCAGGTTTTGTTAGACTTAAATAATTAGAGTTTGAATTTTCATGTTTTTTAAAATCAGATTTTAATAATTAAATTTCTGATCTTTATTTTTCTTTTTTTCTGAGTCAGTTATTTTTTACAGACTAGCTCTAAAATCAAGTTGAAATGGTGGTAATCAAAATTTTAATGGTGTTGGTAATTATAACTTGAATCTTTTAAAGTAATCATTATAAGTTCTTAATAAATTGGCTTTTTTTTGTTAGCTTTGAAATGCTATTCTTGTTAATAGTAATTTTGTAGTTGATGTGAACATGTCTGCTAATATTATGTTAATAGTATTTCTTGGTATATGATGATATAATAGGTAAATAGATAAAACTACTCTTGGTTTTTTCTATGTAAATAGTTATATGTTTCTTGGTGTTTTTGCTGGTATTTGTAATTTTCTTTTGTTATTGTCTACAAAAATAATAAGAAATTTTTGTCTGGTGTATTTTTCAACTTTTCTTTTGATTTTTGTGATTATTGGCACAAACAAATAATTTTGTGGAAGCATAGTGCTTTAAAATAATTTATTATAAAAATTGGTGAGTGCTACTTCTGGATTTTTTTGGTTTTCTAAGTAAGATTTAATTCTTTTATTAATGTAGAAATTGAAAGTTAATTCTGTTGGCCAATGGTTATTTGTTAATCCTAAATAAGATTGATAGTATTGGAAAAAAGCTTTTGTAAATCCCAAATAGTTTGTTCTTGTTATTTCTGATTCTGCTACTGTTTTGAATAATTGCTATTAATGCTGGTTCTTTGCTAAATTATACCTCACAGAAAGCACCAAATGTTATAAGTGATTATTTGAATAGTTGGAATAAATAACAAACTCATAATTTGTTGCTCAATAGTTTGTATGGTGTTGGTAATATCTGAAAGTTTTCATATATAAAAGTTTTAGTTGAGTCTTTTGTATAATGAACAGAGATTCAATAGTAATATTCTTTTATAATGTTTTAGTTTCTTTTCCAACCCTTAAGTTGGTATGCTTTGGTGTTCATTGCTTCTTGAAATATCTATATTTTATCAATTTTTTTCTCAGCTTAATGGCCAGTATTTTTTGGTAAACTATTCTTAATTTCGAGTATTTACTCTTATTCCTGGGTTTTTTATTAGTACTATATCTTAATGTTAATATTCTGTATATTAATTCTTTTTAATCAGTTAGTAAATCAACAACAAAATAAAAAATAAAAAATAAAAATAAAAAAGAGAAATAAAAAAAAATAAAAAAAAATTAGTATTCTGTTAATAGCTGTGATTAAGAACTATTGTTTCAGTATAATTAAGTGTTAAATGTTATCAATATAAAGTGTTAATAAATAGAAGAGTGGTTAGATGCTTAAACAAATGATAATAACATAGATTGGATAATAATAAATATGTTTTATTTGATATTTTGTTGATAAATTTATTTTAGTAGATATTAACTATTTGTAAAGTAAGAGTTAATTAATAAATAAAAAAGAGGATACTAAACTGAAACTGAACCAAATTCTGCTTTTCTTACTTTTAATACTACTGCTATATATATATAATTAGTATTATACAAAATTCCTGGAATCCTGCAATTTTTTTAGAGGAATTCTGAAATTCTGCAATTCTTTACAAAAAATTCTGGAATTCTGAAATTCTGAAATTCTGCAATTTTTCTGTTACTATGCTTATTTCTGATTGGCTATTTTTCTAACTATATAATACTTTTACTTTCTATAAATAACAGCAAAAGAGACTTGTTTAAGATTTGGTCAGATTCTGTTAAAGTTTACACAAACAGTTTTTTAAAATATATTGGTTTTACTGAAATAGCTAGTGAGACAACTGTTTACTTTTTAGTTATGAATACAGGTTTTGGTATTAAAAGGTGTGGTTTTTTGTCTTCTATAATGACCAAGTTACAAGCTATTATACTGTTTTTAAAGTGTATTCTATTTTTTTGTTTAGTGGTTTTATATCTGAATAACCAATTTGCTATTAATACATATGTTTTTAAGAGTTTTTTGCTGCATCAAACTTTTATAATTAGTGTTGAATAAAAAGAAAACATATTGCTAATTTAATTAAAAAATAAAATTTTTCTGTTACATAAGTAAAAATTAAAGATTATTTAGATATTTTGGACAATATTTAAGCTAATAAAATAGTAGATGAGACTGTTTATTCTTTTTTTTATCTGCCAATTGGAATTCAAGAACATTTTATAATAACTAAGAATATGGCTGTATTTGGCAATACTTGTTATTTTGTTTATAATTTGTACAAGTTTGTTTGTTGTGTTTAATAAAAGACTGGCTCTGGTTTTGATGTAATTATAAGTGTGCTAATTAGAAAGATATATTGGTTAGCTATTATAAGAGTCTGGCATCTTAACTTGCATATGTTCTTTAAGTTTACTAGTAGAAAGTCTATAAATATATATATATACTTACTTAATAAAGACTGTATATAGATAATTACTAATAATAGTTAAAAAGAGATTGTATAATAAATTATATTTTAATGTGCTGTATTTATTGTATGGTAAAGTAAAATTATCTGATCATGTTTTTGCTTGTGCTAATAATAATAGTATTCAAGAAGATATTTTGGTAGAAGCTTTTAAGAAATATATATTATTAGTAGATGCTTACTGTTTGTCTTTCTCTGTTGTTCTGTAAACACTTTTTTAGTGTTTATTAAATATGAGTTTGTATATGGCAATTTGCAAAATGTTTGTGCTAAAAAACTGGTATGTTGAAACTGTTATAATTTTTGATAAAAAAGTGAAGGTGGTTTCTGCTCTTGTTGAATATATAAAATATTTGATGAAATTGCATTAGATTAAGATATAACTCATAAGATTGAAGCATAAAATAAACATGGAAAAAGCTGAATTGGTTAAAAATAATGGCATAATTTCAGATTTGTCTTGTTGTATAGTATTTATATTATTAAATAAAATAGTTTAATTGCTTGATATAGTAAAGTTTTTTGCAATTAGTTTTGGTAGACATAAACAATACTCTTTCTTTTCTGGTTTAGACAGAGATACATATATTGGTATAAATATTTAGTATTGTTTTGTCTGACTTGAATAACTAGTCACATATAATAAAAGCATAAATGGTATTTAGTTTGAACCACTTAGTTTGGTTTGATATACTAGATAGCTGTTGGACTTTATTTGTTAAATATTTAATAATAATAAAATATTTTATATAAATAAATAAAATTTTAAAATAATAATATAAAAAATTATTAAATTGACTTATTTTTTTTGTTAAATTAACTTACAATACATAATATTAATATATATAGAATTTTAATATTTATTTATTAATAATTCTAATAAATATTAATTTAATTAAAATAAAATAAAATAAAATTTTTCTTATATAAAATTGAATATAAATTATATATATTAATTTTTTATTATGTCTTAAGTAATTTATAATATTCTAAAATTAAAAAACATTTCATTATAAGCAAATTTGAATATTATGGCTTTGTTTTTTACAAATTTTATATATATGTATTTAAATTTAAAAAAAATATTTTCAACAATTTTAAATTGAGATAAATTTTATTAAATAGATAATTTTTAATGAGCAATATTTTGTTTAAAGCAATTTAAAATACTTAAAAAATATTCTCAAATTTATTCATTAAAAATATTTTTAATTATAAAAAATGTAATTAAAATCTAAATTAATTGAGTTTATTTTTTAAAAATATGTTTATTTATTATAAATAGTTTTTGAAGTTATATATTGTTTAAAATTTTTTGGTTGTAATATTATTAAAATTGTCTTTAGTACAATGTTTATACTTAAAATTTATAAAATTAATACTTTTTGTTTAAATTTAAGTTATTGAATAATAAAATATTTAGCAATATTATTAAATAGCTTATAATTATGTTTGATATTATAAATTATTAAATATTAGAATTCATTAGCTTTAAATAATTATTTATATATAGTAAAAAATAGTTTATTAAACAAATTGTTGTTTTTTATTGTTAATTTTTTAATACTAGTTTTTTAAAAACATTATATTTATTTTTTCAATTATATTTGAAAATAATATAAGTATTATTAGCAACAAAGTATTGTTTTGTAACTATATATTCTTGAGAGTATATAAAAATATTACAAAAGCTATATAATGTTTTAGAAAATAGTAATATTATATAAGTATAATCTGTAATTTATAAAAAGATATAATTACTTATAAAATTAAAAGAAAACTTATTAAGTTTATTTTAAAGCTTCCTAATTATTAATATGTTTTTATATATAATTGAATATAAAACTATGATATAAATAATATTTTTTTTTATTTTATTTAACGAGTGAGGTCTACACACAACCTAGCACTATACATCAAAGAAATGATCTAAACTAGGCGTGAATCATGCACTTTCTACACGTGACCAGCCACTTGGGCCAGTCAGGACAACACTACGCAGCTATATAGACAGAAGCTGAATCACCAATGCCAGAAAAAAACATACAAAACTTGTGAAAACCAAAATACACACCAAAAGCTTTATTAATACCAAGCAAATCAACCACACCAGCGGAAAGCCATGAAGTCAAACCAGAGACTGAAGTAGAAGACGAACCATCCAAAGGAATCAGTCCATGCTTTTCCATATAGGCATGGTGTTTGGCCCAAATCAATCAGATCTCATCTCTAAAAGCAAGGCCAAGAGAACGCACAAAATTAACAACCTCCAAACATGCCACCTTGGAATTATGGAAGACAGAGACAGCTTCACCAAACTATTCATCAAAAACAAAACCCTTATGGAGGGCCATGGATACTAAGGACCCTGAAACACAAGACGACAACAACTGCAACAAAACTGAAGAAGAGACAGAAGAACCAGAAAGTGTTTTCCAAGTGTTCATGTAAGAATTTAACAACTGACGCCGAGCAGAATCATTGACCTTACAAGAAAAAACATGATCCAACATCTCTACATTACCACAATATAGACACAACATACTGGGATAAAGTCTATTATAAAGCTGTTTTCGAATAGCCACAGACAACCAATGATGTAAAGCCTTCATAAAATAAGAGCGCGCATTAGCCGAAATCTTGCTAGTGAAACCAGTAGCCATATGCAAATCAGGATGCCACACCAAAGAAGAGCGGAACCAATCAACATTAGCACACAAGTCGACAGGCAAAAATTTAGAACCAGATCTCACCTTCCAACGTGCATGACACATGGCACAAAAAGTGTCACAGACGAAGTGCCTTGAATTGCCAGAGACAACATTGCCATCAGCCATCAAAAAGTGTTCATCCAGGCGAAGAGAAAAAAACCAGTCAGAAACAGAAACAGCACCGGCAATTACATCAGCATGCTCGTTTCCCGAAATCCCAGAATGACCTTTGATTTTGTGCCAGGTAACTTTTAGGCCCTTACTGTATATGACGTTGGCAATGTGCCAACGCTCAACCCAACACCGATTATGGAAATCAGGAACCATCAAACCCAATTCCGATTTGCAAGCATCCAAAGCAGACTGACTATCCGAAAATAAATGTACATTACTAAAAACAGGAACACACTCGAGAGCCAATGCAATTGCCTGTAACTCAGCCATAGTAGATGACATCAACCCAGACACGCCAACACCCAAACCTATACCAATGTTCTCGAAAAAGGCCGCAGCACCCACTTCACAGCCAACTGTACCCAAATTTCTCAATGACTCATCAGTGTAAACTGATAACACCCTTGCATTGACTTGTGAAAGACGATTGCAGACAGACACAAAACCAGAGAAACCCAGAATGTTCAAGGGACCAATATTAGCAAGAAGAGGGATGCAGGCAGAAGAGAAATCCTCTCCAGCAAGAAACACAGCAGAAAGTCTGAACTACTTAGGAATAGGGCCATGGGGGTCGAGTTTCTTCCATCGCTTAAATGTAGACCAATCAAAGACAGTACCATAATGATCATGAAGTTGGTCTTCAAAGACCACCCCATACTGCCAAAGTGAGGGGAGACACCTAGAAAACACTGATTCACCCAAAACAGTTGACATGGGCATTCCACTATCAGCACGAAAGGAATTGGGAAAGGATCTACCCAAGAACAATTTGCAATTATAAAGCACATAAACCAAACCTGCCAAAAAATTATTAGAGGCACTAACACAAATGCAAACAAGAAAACTCAACAGATGAATAGGGTGCCAACATAAAACCTGCAGGTTATGAGACCTATGAGAGAACAAACGACCCACAATCCCACCAGAGTTGGCAAAATTAATAAGAGAAGCAATCTTGCCTTCAGACTGAATTTGCAAGAAAGATCTTAAACCATAAAAGGAGGGGTGGTAAATTGAATCACTAGGAAAATCGAGTGGAAGTCCAGATTTAAGCTTCAGGCTCTTACAAATTATAGCATCTCACTTGTTGCAAATGCCTATAGGAACAAAGCTAAATTGTGTTCTGTAGCTAATTATAGGTTGAAGAACCACTGAAACCAAATATAAGAACTGCTTATCAGAGATAGCCTTTTTAAGAACCAAATTTGTAAAGAAACAAACATCTGAATACACCTTAGCTAAACTGGGTTTGAAAAGGCCTTCAGTTGACAGAAATATGCCCAGATACTGATGGGATTCACCTTTTTTGGCAACAGAGATAGGAGAACCACTAATAAAAAGAGCGGAATTTCTAACTTTACAATTGATAGGAATAGCTACTGTTTTGTCATTGTTTATTGAGATGTTATTAATCCGAAAAAACTCACTAGCAATGTTCAAAATGTGTTGAGTTGCACTCTGACTACTGCCCATCTAAATTGTATCATCAACAAAGGTGCCAGCGGCAAAATAGGAAGAAAGCCCAGCTTGTGATTCAACACAACCACTTTTGGAAACAAAATGAGAAATTAGCCTATACCCACAGACACTCTTCTGACGCTTGACTTCGCACAAAAGGGGATCATAAAAAATGCGCCACAGGAGAGGGAAAAAAACCTCTCCCTGATCTAAACCATCATGGACACAATAACCATCTGTTAAACCAAAATCTGTCATGACTCGATTAGTGCAACCTCTGTGAATGCCACCAAAAAACCGAATAAACTTGTTACACATTTTAATTCTGACCAAACACTTCTCCAAATGCTCCCAGCCAACTGAATTATACGCCTTTTTCATATTCTGCAAGACCAGCCAAAGCTCTCTGTTCTTTTCCAGGGCATCTTCAACAACCGAACCAACTGCAAAAATGGGGGACTGTGTCGTTGTATCTTTCAAAACCAAAAAATTGTTATCACGAAGGACATCATGAGTGCTGCATGCTGAAGAAATCTTGTCTGAGAGTATTTTGGAGAGAATCTTGCGAGCTGTCTCAATTAGTGCAATAGGATGAGTATTTGTAAGAACATTCTCCCATTCATATGGTTTGGGAATCATCGAAACCCAAGCTTCTCTCCAAGGGCCAAGGACAGATTTCTTAGACAGACAAGAGTTCAAAAGCACCAAGAGCATATTAAGGACTGAAACATTGCAATGTTTCCAAAGCTCATTTGAAATATCCAAAAGGCCAGCAGCTTTGCCATCTGGCAGGTTGGAAACAATCCCAAACAATTCGTTGAAGTTGATCAAACCCATTACACCAGAAAAAGCTTCATCAAAAACATAACCCAAAGGACGATACTGGCGAAACCACTCATTATTAACGTCAAGCACCACCCTTCACTTTCTAGTCTAGCCTTCCATAATTTCATCCACCTTAGACTTCACAGGAGCAGGATCCAACACCATTTCATCCCCTACCACCAAATGATCTAAAACCACCTTGTGGAAGGGTCATTCCAAAACACTACGTACAGTATGACCTTTGTTCAACTCAAAACTCTCCATTTTTTTGTCAATTGCCAACTTGATCTGAGATTCTTTTGCACGGTTTGACTCTGACAACTTAGATGAACGGTAAGATTTCCTTATCTTGGCCAAAGCTGAATGAATGGTATCAAAATGAGAACCTAAAAGAAAGAGAGACTCCACAACAGAAGCATTAGCAGTATCAATTCCCTTCTATGTGTCAAGTAGAGAAATAAATTCTTCATGAGAGACCAGATGAGAGGCTTTGACAATCTTTGACACCAAAAGTTCTAATTTGTGAAATCTAGATAATACTCTATTATAAACACTGTCAAAACTCTTAAACTATTTTTTTTTGAAAACGTTTTCAGCCGACAAACACACCACTTGGCAAAGGTGACTCCACATTGTGTCCAGGTCCAAACATATCTTGGCAGCATAAAATTCATCATGGAACATGGCAGCATTTGCTGAAGTATCCTCTTTAAACTTGATCCAATTGGCATCATCAGCATTTGCAAAATTGTACTTCCAGCGATCTTTATTCATCTGATTATGCAATGAGTTCAACTGCACATTCAGCAAACCACCAAGACCCACGGAAACAGAAACGGCTTTATGATCAGTGTTAAAATACTCTTCGACACCAGATACATTATGACCCAAAATTGCGTTAACAAGACTTGACGACACAAACACATAATCAATAATTTTAGCCACCCCATGAGAATTATTCCACGTAGCTTCCTTTCCAAACATGCTTCCATTCAAAGAGTTGACCAAACCCAAATCAAAGCATTTTCTTAAGCTGGCACTTTTGTAAGAACCATCTTCATTGAAGTCACCACCCAAGATGATGAAGGAAAACTCATTTACTGTCCTTGCGATCAAAGAATTGATATCATCTGCCTGAGAGAAATGTACTGCCAAAAATGATCCAGCATATAGCCCCAAAATTGACACAGACAGCTTATTTTTGAAGAGAAGCTTAATAGAGAGAAACCGGCCAGGAATGTCTAACACATTACACACATGCCGAGCCAAGAAATTGTTCATAATGATTGCGACCCCAGAATCCATGTGACCAGAACTCAAACCAGAAGTAAAAACCTGGATGCCAACAAACTTATTCATAATCCAAGGGCAAACCCCATCTTTCAACTTAGTCTCAATAACAATTGAAATCACATTGTTCATTTTTTTATGCCAACAAATAATATCCTCCTGTTTTGTAGGATTGTTCATACCCCTAACATTGCACATGGCAATTTTCCAAATATAACTGGTCATTGAGATGAGGAAAGGACCAGAGGACCCGAACCAGCACACATTTGCTCTAACTTCGCCAAAATCGAACCAATGGAGGCATCGAGAGCAACCAACTTTGATTCTAAAACACTAATTTTAGAAGTCAGCATCTTGGAACTGCTATGACCCAATTGAGAATTATCATTGCCAGAAGGAAAAGAAATGGATTGAGTCAAAGGAATGTCTAACACCATGTTGGAATCCAAGTCAGAGTTAGCCACCATGAGAGAACCAGAGACAGACGGTTGAAGAGTATCCACCAGAGGAATCATATTAGAAGGAGAAACTAAAGGCACCAAACTGAGATTGTCAAAATGAAGAAGAATGTTCGAAATTTGATCAGATAAAAGCTCTACAGAGTGTTCCAAATGTGCCAAACGTACACCCAAGGGGGCATCAACCATAGAGGGAGGAGGAGGGGTATTACCAGAACTTAAAGCACCAAAGAGCAAAGAACCAGAACCAGAGCCATCAAGAGAAACATAAGAGACCGAAGCAACTGAGACCACTTGGGCCCAGGATTTGCCTCCAAAAGCGACAGGACAAGAGATCGAAACCTTCTTTTTAGCATATAATTTGGCCAACTGGAGACGAGTATCCAAGTTAGCAGGCTTTTTAAAAGATTTGTGTGACTGAGAATCTGATGCAACCTCAGCATCACATTCCAAGGCAGAATGACCAAACTTCTCATACCGTTCACAGCGAACCAAATTCAACCTAGCCCATGAGAGTTTCACTCCACCCAAGATTGGCTCTGTGTGAAAGGCTGATTCCATAGCTTCATCAGATTCAAAACATACCACAGCACAGTGTGTTCTGTTGCTAGTCTCCAATAAATGATTGATGACACAAGTTTTCCCACCAGCCCCTTCCAAAAGATTCTCAAGGTCATGAGCTGTCGTTCCCACTGGCAAAGTGAACAGAAGCACCCTGAATTGATCCCTAAAAGCCCATGTCTCACGATCTCCCACAGTCTTGGCCACATGCACAGAATCTTTCCCAATTAGGAAAGACCATTTTGATGCCAACAGATCAGCCTGGCTAGATTCAGCAAACTCCACCACAGCCTTCTGCCATAGCCCAATTAACTGGACTTTGATAGACACTATCTGACCATATTCGGATACTACGGCAATGATTATTTCCTTTGGCATGTCCATGGAAATTTCCTTGATTACTATGGCCCGATCTGAGTGAATTCCTTGTCTCTTAAGATCGCTGTTTACTATGATGTTATTTTTTTTGGCCAATGATGCGGTCTTTTCCATGCTCTCTGATGAAGTAAACGTCGATCTGATGATCCCTTCAAAATTTGAGAGGGTAGTGGTCCCCCCAAAACCGTTGATTTTTAAAAACAATTTTCTGATCAATTGAGTTTTTACAGTCACCGATTTGTCTTCCACAGCCAAGAGATTAATATCTAATGCAAAGGATTTCTTAACAGCAACTTCCACTTGAGATTTAACAATCTTGGGATCCAACCACATTTTTTCTAAAGGAATACCAAGAGGAGAGGGGAGAGGACCGCCATCATCATCATCTATGTTGTAATCTAACGAACCAAGAGGGGAGCCACAGTCCAAATTATTCTTAACTCTCTTTGTCTTAAACATAGTTGCAGCCGAGCCAAGAAGAGAACCATCATTACCACCAGCCAAGATGCCACCAGCAACACTGTCACCAGAATCACTTTCCATATCCGAGTATTGACTCCCACCAGAAATAGATTTGGCCAAAGCAGCTTTGTTTCTATTACCAGACTGATCCATATGGCAAAGGGAAATTCTTTTTTTTTGAGAGGAGGAACCACCAACAAAACCAGAAGAAGCACCAACAGGAGCTTTCTTATTCGACATACTACTGCCAGAAGCAGCTTCCAAGTCCACAATAAAGAGATTATTTATAAGAGAAATGTTGAGGTACAGCAAGTGAAAAACAAAAAACTACTTTCAAAATATGACTCTTTTTTAGGAATTTGGGATAAAGAAGAAAAAGAGTTTATTTTTTATTTTTTTTAAATAATATTATATGTTGTAAATGAATTAATTTAGCAAAAAAGATAAGTTAATTTAATAATTTTTTAAATAAATATAAAATTTAAAAGTAAAATTTTATAAAATAAAGTTTGTGTTTATGAAAACTTGTTATTTTTAATTATTAATTAGTATATATAATTTACTTAAAATAGCATATAAAAAAACATGTAAACATTTTATTATTATTAAAAAACAGCTGTAAAATTTAATTAAATTTTTTTACTAAAGCTATAATTAAAGTCTAAAAATATTTTGTTTACTTTTTATTATCTTTTGAAAATTTGAAAATTTACCAAGAAAAAAATATAAGTATTTTATAGTTTTTAAGATATAACAAAATTAAAAATATTTAATTAATAAATTATTTATAATATTTTAATAATTAAAAAAATAAAAATAAAAATAAAAGAATTAATATTTAAAGTTTTACTTATTAACATAAAAACTAATTGCCTTAAATATTAAAACAAAAAAAACTAATTTTTTAATTATGTACAAAATATAAAATTGTGATTTAAACAATTAATTATGTATATATATTATTGAATTTAAACATAATAAATTTATATATATATTTACTTAAATATAAAGTTAATAAAAATTTATCAATTTGCAAATTAGCTTATCATATTATAATAATTTAATAAATTTTAATTTGTTTTGTTTTTTTATCTAAAATTAAAAAATAATATTGATAAGTCAAATTTAATTTAATAAAATATTAATTTAAAACAATATTTGCAATTATTAAATTTTTATTAATTGGTTTAAAAATAAATATATTTAAAAACTAATTTAATAATTGAAAATAAGTACATGTTTATTAATATTAATATTAATATATTGTAAAATTATAATAAATATATAATATAATACAAACAAAAACATTAATATATACATATATAATTAAATAGCAATAAAAAATTAAATCAAAATATACATTTAAAAATATTAAATATAAAATAAAACAGTTACATAAAACCCAAAATTATATTAATTGTTTACAGCTTATTTATAAAATTATAATTAGTTTTATTGTGTTTAACCAAAATAAATTTTTATTTTGATACCAATATGTTTTACAAAATAAAACTTTGTAAATAATATTAATACTAGAATTTTTTAAAATATAATATAACCTAAATAAATATAATATAATTTTTTAATAAATAAATAATGCTAAAACTTATTTTCAACGCCTAGTTCTTCATTATTAAATTAATCTTTTCCCAATGTATAATTCTATCTAAAAAATAATTTTAAATCTAAAAATTTTTCGTATTCAATTTCTAAAGACACTCTCAAATGTTATTAACTAGCAATTGAATACTTGCACAAGCAACTTGAACTCGATTCGATGAAAGACATGTTATTCGTGATCATCATTACTAATTATGAAAATTAGGGATATCGTGTATTCACGAGAGTTGTGCTAAATTCGCATTGTTCTGAAAAATTTATTTTGCTATACATGAGTATGTCTGATGGGACATGACCTAAATTATGTATTATTAAGTTATCCTATTAATATCCTGACCCTTTTCTATTATATTGCTTAGTTTTTCCCTCCATATCTCGCTGCCGCCTTACCAAATAATTTAGCTTATCCATCACCTAACAAATTGCACAGAATGGTTAAAAACTAAACATAAACAATCGTAAGAAAAAATATAGATTGCTTACTTCTTCGAGTTTTCTCTTTCTCTCTTGCACTTCTAAATGTTTTCTTATGTGAGGATTCTCTTTCGCAAATGCCAAAACTTGTTTCCGGTCAAGATCGTAAACAAGTCGATTGTCTACTTCACGGGGAAATTGGAAGAAAAATTCGTTCAACAATTCCACTTGTATAAACATTACTGCAGTATAGGTGAGCTTTTCAGCAACCATGTTTAAAAAAGCCTCGGGACAGTATTGTTTGTTCTCGGGAGATTTGCACTGTCGAGATTTTAACGCTGCCAGCCGATACTTGAGTATGATTGAGCGGTCGCGTAAGAAGATAGACTCACGTGCCTTTTCAAGTAATTTGGGATTAAAATGTAATCGATTGGTTTCCATATAATCCACTTCCTCACTCACTGATGACGAGACAAGAGGTGAAGATGATACTGAATAACTGCTATCAATGGCTTCGCTTTCTTGAACATGATGAGAAATATTTCGGGCTTTAATTGTACGTTCTTTTTCTGCATCCAAAATATATTTTATGGCTGCCTTCAACTTTCTTTTCCCAATAGTGTTTTTAATGTTTTTTAAAGCCTTTTCACAATAATCCAATTCTTTTTCAACAAGGTTAATGGATCTTTTGACACCTTCCGCCCATTCTTGTTCCGAGCACTCAACTTCATATTTGTAAGGCTTAACGCAATTTTCAACTTGATCTGCTGTTGTGTGAAACTTGTTGCGTAATATTTCATTGCTGAAATTTAAAACTTCTCGGCTAGTAGCAGGATGATTGCTTAATGGATCCATTCCAGCAAGCCTTTCCATATTGGCCATCAAAACGTCAACCACAAGCTGAGTACTTGTGCGGCCTATTCCGCTTTTTGTGAGGGCTGCCGAACACATATCTAACTTGTATTGCCAATAGAGATCGTCTACAGAAACTTTGGGGAGCTCTGTGATTTTGGGATCAGTCCAATACAATTCGGCACAGAGATCCAATACCCTTTGTTCCAGCATTGTTCGAACTTCATGTCGCACTTGAGGTTTTCCGAAAGAGTGTGCAAAGTCCTTAAAGTTATGTTTAATACTGTCGATTGTTTCGGCAACATAAGATTCTGCTGTAATCCTCCTACAAAAAAAAAGGTAAAAATCCTATTGTGCAACGAGAGGCTACTCACAATAATAAAATCTTCGCCTACCGGTCATTATACTCGACTTTGAACTGATATCGTGCCTCTTCCAATTCGGTTTGAACAGCACCAACAATTGAGAATAATGACTTTGCCATGCTTTCTTCCAAGACCTCCATCAATTTTCGTCTTAAAGTAGCAGTTCCTACCTCAATCCCACGCTGACTATATACGTAATTACTCCGAAAGAATTGTTCTTCATTACGAATCAGCGCAGAACTAATGTTCTTTTGGCCACTCGTGGTTGCGGGTGATTTGCATACAACACCAATATAACCCAAATGCAAAGGATAGTCCGTATTACGTAATATACCGGCACCCACCTCTGGCTCAACCAAGTCCATTTTTGTAATCACACCAATTGTCCGAAGGCCCAAGGGATCTACCTTACGACCTGCTTTCAATGCCTCTGAATTGGCAAGATCCACATCAGCACTACAGACCGCTAATATTATGTTGGGCTCTTTAATATATTGTTCACATAACTCGAAAATTTTATCTTTCAGGGTTTCTGGTTGATTTTTGTTGTTGATCTGAATATATCCAGGCAAATCGATTAAGGTCAAATCAGGGACATTGGAGGAATAAATGCGTAGTTCGATGGGTTTGTTGGAAACGCATTCTGATTCAGGTACAGCTAAGTTAAGGTCTCGAAGCGTTTGTTGAATATGCTTAAAATCATGTATTTTTCCTAAGCCAAGTTGCGGAAATTCCCCGTAGTCCTCTTTTGACTTGGGAGTATGGATTAAAGTTAGTTCAATTGGTCTACGTGTAACCATATTTGACCCTCTACAATAAAGAGCCTAGTTAAAAATATGGATCATCTGTTCAGGGACCTCTTAAATGAGAGTGGCTTACTTTGGAAGAAATTCATGACCCACAATAGCTTCAAGCACAGAACTCTTGCCCGAGCTCTGGCTCCCAATCACTACGATGCTCGGTAGTCGAAGTGCTTCGTTATGATCAATGCTCATTAGAATATTTCGAACCTCGATCAATTTCCTGGTAAGCAACATAAATTGATCATCATGAGCACCACCAAGGCGTCGGGCGTTCGAGGATTCCGTTTCTTCCTCCTCTTCTTCACCCTCCTCCCTATCAAACAAAGCAGCCGTACCAGTGGCTGCAGCTACTACCATCCCATTACCACTTTTTTCTGAAGAGCCACTATCATTTGAATTTTCATCCTCTTTTTTAATAAATCGAGGTCGATCTGAATCCATTTGAAGTTTATTGGGCAGAACTGACGCATTGGAGTTGCTAGGCGAAAACAAATTTGAAAAGAATTCTGGCAATCGCAAATCAAGTTTTGGAAGATCAAAACTGATTCCATCACCCAAAGCCCCAAAAGTAGATTTTATTCCGTCTGTTACAGAATTCAACCAATTCTGTGATTTATTGGCAATGTCTATATTTTCAACCAAACATAGAAAGAAAAGAGATTATAATGCAGATTCATTAAGAATTCATTTGATATAGACAAATTTTATTCATACCCCCTAATTTATAGTTTGCATAAGTCAAGCCAGCTGCTCCAGCGGTCACGCCAGCCACTGGAATTCGCATAGCATGAAAGATAAATCTAGGAATTGTTGTGAAACTGAGGTCACGAACTTGAAATTTTGTAACAGCTAAAGCTGGGCGGCGTTTTTTATAGATGATAGAAGGGCGATAATTGTGTCCCAAGAGCAAACTAGTGGCAGCAGCGGACGAGTAAGCTCGTCCCTTTTGACTCCCTGGGAATGCTAATTTACTATCCTTTGAGGTATGACGAGATATAGGGCTGGCAAGAAAGTAGCGAGTGTAGCCAAAAGTGTGCAAGAATCGACCTTGAGCTGCCAAATGCCTGAAATTCTGGGCAACCATCTATACAAATTTGTGGTTCAGTCTAAATAACAAAAGAAAGGGATGGTACAAGGCATAAACTGAACAAGCTTATTTCCGAGCTTAATTTTCTAATTTTACTGTTTGCTAAAGGTCACACAGCTATTTCAGTGAATCAAAAGATCATCGGTAAATCATAGTTTTTAATGTGATATTTAGAATTGTACTAACTATGAACAGTTAAATACTAGGAAACGACAAAGATCGTCACATTTTGCGGGCTACTAAGTGTACAACATACTCATATTTACTATAATTTTTATTACTTAATCTAAAGTTCTCAATCTATACAAATACAGATCCAAGAAGGCAATTTACATCGAATGCTTCACCCAACCTGGTGAAAATTATCGCACTTTCTCAAAAGCAAATCCAATATATATGCCTATGAATCCCATTAAACAAAATCAAAGATCATGAATATTAACAAGGTGGCAAAATATCACAGAAAATGGCTTCAAAAAAACTAACCAACAGCTTCCCATTCCTCCTCTGACATCTCACCCATGTTTGGGTTGATCACTCGCATTGAATATAAAAGATCGCGGAATACTGATTCTTCCTTGGCCTCGTCGTACAAATCGTGAAACCTTTTTTTGTAAATTAATCTCAACCCATATTCACTAGCTAGCCTAAAGAATTCGATATATTTAGAAAAAAAGAGTCAACAGAATTGATTAATTTATTGAGCTTTAGAAACTTACTGTTCAAAGTGAGCAAATCGAACCAAATATTCTGGACAATTTGATATGGCTTCTTTGAGATCGAACCAATACTTATGCCCAAATTCCGGGTACTCCTCTTTTTGCTCAAATCGTATAGAATAAATAGAATTCCCAAATTCAAGTGTATTCGATGGAAGGTTTTTTAGTTTTTTCCTAGAATTGCTTGGATATGAATGTTGTGACCCATGCAAATAACAATATAAGGTTCATGAGATGACATACACTATCCAGTTAGAATCTGGTAAAGTTCCAAGAAAAATTCCACCTCGTTTTAGGTTGACTGTGATATTCTTTAAGGCCATTCGTGCCTTCTCTTCGGATTCATAAGAGTAGTGCAAGCAAAATTGCATGCTAACAACATCAAATTCTTCATTACGGGCAATTTTAGTAGAAATTGGATACTAAATAGATGACATTAAAATTTAGTGAGACCAAATCTGCCAAATGTTACTTTGAGAGATTGGTGAAGCCATACCGAGAAACAGTCCAGAGTATGAAATTCGGCTGCAAATTTTCGAACTAATTGTGAAAGCTCTCTTGTTAGCAAGATTCTTATTTCAAAAGACAAATGCTGCCTTGAGGATTGATTCCTTTTTTCATACCTCTCATTTCATTCCAGCGTTGACGAGCATGTTCAATTGATACTTGAGCAAGATCTAAAAATCACATTTTATGATCAGAAGAAAATAAAAATTAACTTTGTAGAGTAAAACTGAGATGCCTGCCTATCCCAATCAACCGAGCAATATTGGCCTTGTTCCATTTGAGCAAATCACCACCCTTGCCACATCCCATATCCAGCACTGTGATTCCACGTTGTGCATATCGTCCAATTAGCACACTTTTAACCCAATTATTAAACTTTCTCAAAAAAACTATGCTAGATAGATTTCGAAGGGCAATTCCAACGTCAGGTTTACTATTATAATGTTGGGCAACTACGGCAGTGTTGTCATGTGGAGTTGAGGCTGCATGATTTTTGAGAGCTTTGCGGGGAGGCAAATTAGAGTGGGATTGGGAAGGTATTTCACGAGCACCCCTATTATAGCCAGGCCTTGCCTCAAATTCAACGGTCGAGGAGGTTGAATAGACTGAGGGAGAAGGGTGGGAAAACTGGTTGTTTTTGGAATGGTGCCTGTTTTGCGGACGAGAGAAATTATGGTTTGGCGTAGAATCTGAAAAACCATCTTCATCATGCTTTCTTTTAGAACGGTTCGAGGAGCGGTTTGGGTTGCTCATTTTTTAAAAATTTTTGAAAAGCAAAACGTTGTTCCTTCTAATAGTCTAATTTTATCATGATCAACCTTCCTCTATAACCAATCAGGAAGCATTCTTTGGGTTAACATCTGACCAGTGAAAAAAATAAGTTGGATCAATATCTGTTCTCAAAATATTTCTTCATTCCTACACACATTTCGCTTGAAATGAAGTGCGTATAAATCTTTCATTGTTAATTTGACTTTCTGCTCAAAAGAGGATGTTTGACAGCACTTTTGCAAATTTCTATTAAAACTTGCGAATAATTTCAAAATTTAGGATCGAAATCGATTCCTTCTCAGGCTTCAAGATCTATCCGGGCAAGGGGAAACTTTATGTCCGGACAGATAATAGGGTGTGTTTATTGGAGGGAGTGTTTTTACCTCCCTAATTATGAGGAATGAAACATCATTATATTAATGTTCTCCTTTACGAAGAAGACTTTATTAAGAAGCTGTATTTTTCTTGATGAAAGATAGAAACGAAACTTAATATTTGATTTTTAATATTTCTGAAAACTGCTCTCTCATTCTCGGGAAATCATGTATAACTTAAGGTGTTCCGTTTTGTCGGCTCCAAAACCGAGTCCCTATTCCTTCAACGGAAGAATCCACGAAAGATCAGCTGGACAACGGTTTATCGTCGTATGCACCGCAAAGGTATCACCGAGGAAGTAGCCAAAAAACGTACACGTCGTACAGTAAAACATCAACGTGCTATTGTCGGTGCTTCTTGGGAGGCGATACGTGCGAAACGTAATCAGAAACCAGAAGTGCGTGAAGCGGCTCGTCAGGCTGCATTACGTGAAGCAAAAGAAAAAAAGAAAGCTGAACAGTCAAAAAGGAAAGCTGACAAAGCAAAAGTTTGTTTAATTTGCGAATGATTATGCGTGTTTTATTTTTTTGAAGATAAATGAAACTATTCATTGATGATTCCCTTTATATAGGCTGCGGTGGCTTCTTCGCGCGGACAGCCAAAGATCTCGAAACAACAAGCGCGTGGTGCTCAAGGAAAAGTTGCTACCAAAACTCGTTAATCAAATTCTAACCATCACATTGCAATATACTTTTCAAAGAATCCAAACCTTCCCGATCCTGTTACCAATTTTTTATTGTCAAATATGATTATGGGAGTATATTAGAAATTGAGATTCATTTTTAAATATAATACGTCTATCAGAACACAAAATATGATTTAGTTTGATCATTCATTTCTCCGTCAAATAGATGATTTTCGTTTACTACCAGTTGAACTTTTTTCAATTTTTTCAAGAAAAATATGAATCATAGGTGAAAATTTAACTGATAGTGTTTCACTACTCCAATTCATATTGCCCGTACGTCCTTACGGAAGAATTCGTATAGCTCTTTCCCATTTTCTTGTCCGATTAATGTCTGTAAATCTTTGGGTGGCATTTCACTTAATTCCTTAATATTTTCAACTTGGGACATTACGCGTTTATAATTCTTGGATGTAATGCCGGGTAAAGCGCGGAGAAAATCCTATTCACGTAAAAAGCAGGTGTTGTTAGCTTTAAATGGTGTAAAATTGAATGAATATATTCGAGGATCAATAAAATACTTGGGGTGATAGGTTGTAGGCCGACTCAATCTGTTCACCTTCCTCGAGGCCGATAGCCATAGCTTTATCCGTGTCTGGTTCATCGTGTGATTGCTTAATGAAAGAGAGTACTTCATTAAATTTCGCCCATAATCAAGTTTAAAATTCTTTAGGAGGAAATCTACCTTTAAATCTTTAAATATTTTGACGGTCTCGTACGGACTTGATGACCATATTATTTTAAGACGTGGAAAAGCTAGGGTGAGCAACACAAGTTTAGAAGATAGATCATTGGCACCGATATCAGATCTAATGTCTGAAACCGCCTATTCCCATCGATTTACGACAGCAAACGTGAGATTGATCTGGAAAGTATAAGAATCTAAACGCACGATGAGCCATGAAATACCATTAAGGTGAAAGCCTTGTTGTGATCAAATTCAATCAATAATATCGGCTGTTTATAGTGTATCGACATTGCTTCACATTGGGCATATCTAAATTCAAGAGAGTATATTAACTATGAAAATTTAAAATCATGTGATTAGAGAAGAAAATACCAACAATCTCCCTGAAATCATAGATCCTATCAAATCTGAGATACTTTTCCGTTCAACGCACATAGATGGCGTTAATATGTAATCACCAACTTGCAATGTACATGGAAAGATTTCCACGCCGTAAGCATGTATAATAGATGGAAGTGCGCTTCGGAATTCACGAACATCAATGATGATCTAATGAAGCCAAATAATTTTGTGAAAGAATAAATCAAAGATAAAAAACTGCTGTCTGAATTATTATTGTCCCGAATAATGTTACCTTGGATTTTGATAAAGTTCCTTCGATCAATCGGCCCCCCGCAATACGCGTGTTGATTGTTCGTTCAGCTGGCACCGCAAATGTAACGCCCATTGAGCCTATCGACAAAGCCATTCCCTTGTTGTTTAAAAATAAGCCATTCTCAGAATCTTTTGTAATCATCAAAAGTAATGAGACTCATTGCAAAGGATGGTACAAAAGATTCTTGCCGATTTTTCGCGAATAAGCCTCTCAAAAGCCTCCTTCTCTTTTCTTATAGACGTCAGATAACGCTGTTCTTCAACCGAGTTCTCATAAATCATAAAATAAACCCGCACAGCCATACCAGGGTTAGTGGCTTTGTAGACCTAATTTTGAAATTATTGATGATTTCGAAAATTTCCAAATTAAACAGGTTCAACAGTTCCTCACCTCTATTCGTCTCACGAATGCAGGATCCGGACAATATATTATGATGAATCTGGGTTTCAACTCATGCAACATTCTATCATCTGCCTCACCAGAATATGGTCGAATCACGACCAAAGATGATTTTGGGATTAAACCGAAGAACTGTGAAGATAAACCAGTGTCTGATTCGTCACAATCATCATAAGATTCTTGGGATATCGCGGTAGAGGTGGTTGATTGCGCTGAATTTTCATCTTGCTCAATTTGAGCAGCTGAAAATCCCGAATCGATACTCCAAAAATTAGATTGAAATAATAGTAAGCAACTTATTCGGACAAAATTAAGGTGAACATGCTTAATGAAGGTATAAATGTGGTATACTATTTAGCGATTTCTTTAACTTCTTCTTCGATAGCTAAGGGAGTAATGGTAGTGGTGAGAGTAGGACGAGTTGAACCAATGGCAGCTGCTACAGACCCTCCACGAACACGTCTACGTTTGTTAGGTGGTTGCTGCCCGCGTTGATAACTGGCTGTTTTTGCCTTATTTATGGCTTTTCCCAAGACAGAATGACATATTAGTTACCGGTGTTGACATTAGTAACAAATGGATGGCATACTTGATTGCATATTACCAAATTCAGATTTGTTCCCGTTTTCTAAGGTAGATTTAGTAGGAATAGTTTGCTGCAAACTTCTGCTAACCATTGCGATCCCACTTTTCCACTTAAAATAATTTTTTAACAAACGTTTGAGCATTGGCCACCCTCTGCCTTGTGTTTTTTCAAGACTATCTAGTCTGGTTGAAAGATACTCCCGTAATTGGACGCAGGTTCTCTCGTTTTCCGTCATAATGAGAATAGTACTGTCATCGTGATCTATTTGAAAAGAAGGAACCGGTATTTGAGATTTGGGCAAAATTTGACATAAATTTAAATCCAAAGTATTACCTAAAGATTTTGATTGGGCGGAAAGTTCAATTTCATGTTCAATCTCATTCATTATATCCACTAATAATTTCCATTTCGGTTGTTCTTCTAGCACTGGGGAAATACCAGGTGGCAAGTCGAATTTTTTAGATTGTTGATCATGAAGTTCCTCTTCCACAGGTATTCGCACATATACACGTTGCTTGGCAAGCTGATGATTTTGTTATATTGTGAAGAGATTTTAAGTAACAAAAATATATTAAACAAATGATACTTACGGCAAAGACTGTATTTGCAGAATCCATAAACAGCCAAGGTGATGTTTGTTTTTGACTAAAAGGTGATGTTGTAATGTTACCAGCCAATATTGTTTCTAGAAAACTATTAAAGGTAACACAATCATAACTGACAAGATATCTATTTTAAAAAATAATAAAAAGAGATGTTTATCAGGAAATTCGATTGAAGGAGGGTAAGGAAGAGATATACAATCACTTACGATAGGAGTTTCCTTAATGCAGTGAGATCTCCGACTAATTGCTTGGTTTTTTGACTAACACGATGCCAAAATGGGTCAAGTTGCATGCGGACAATTTGATCAAAGGATTTAGCCATTGCATCCTCAACAGTGAATTCATCAATATCAATCTATGAAAATTGAAAATGTTGAATATGAAAATATTATAAATGTTTGATTTTTTCCCTCAATTTAATATTACCCAACGATTCGATCGTCTGATTTCGGATAAACAGGCATCCATACATTCAATAATCCCTCCTTGTATTCCAATCATTGCTTCCGACAATGTCTGTTGTACCTCAATTACTTCCGCAGGTTGTTCCTCCAGATCTTGCTGAATGGTGACATGGAAACTAGGATCCCCGTTTAATCGAATAATGAGGAGTGGAAGATAATGTAAAAGATTTAAGAGGAAAAATGATGACGAAACTCTACCGTGGCCACAAGAATACTTTGCGTAGGTTAAGAAAGCGCAAAGCAGTTTGAAGGGGAGATAAACCCATCGAAAATGATTCGGGAGAGTCAGAAAAGGCTTTGATGAATCCAAGCTGAAAGTAAGCAATTTTGGTTTTTCTCAAGATATTAATATTATTTCTTTACGCAGCGAATCTATATCAATTATTCCCAACAATTCCAAATCGAAGAGATGCTCAGGTTCTTTAATCATGATACCTCATTTTCTTGGCGATAAATTCTCAGGATAAAAGCTTCTGTAGAAGTTTCCGTGACTCTTTGAATAGAGTCATATTTGATCATTTTTTTCATTGATTTTCTTAAAAATTAGTTTTCATATCTGTAAAAACCGATAATTCTTTACCTTTCTGCATGAAACACCAAAATACCAGTGATCAAATTGGTAGGGATATTTTTGGTTAATAGATCGACGATGAGGATTCGAGAGGTAATCGAAAGAATGCCGCCAGCTAAATAAATAGGGCGTCTGAATGGGTCATGGGTTATGGCAACACGATAATTTCATAAGAAAATCGCGTCTGATTATGAAATAATCGGTTGACAAATCAAATATCTCAACCTTGAACATTTGTAAGATTGGAAGCAATTGAGAAAATGATTTTGTTTGGTCATTTTTTTACGGGATTTTATTGAGAATGATATAATCAGAGATTATACAGACTATTTTGGTTCATTATCACAAATCTATATCGTAGCAGGTCAATATTTCTTTACAAGTACTCCTCTCCCAACGTCTCAAAAGACTAGTCTTGCCATAGACACAAACCTTTCATCTGGTGGAGTGTTATTAGTAATGACCCTGAGACCTGGGTCAGTGATACCCAATTCAGCCAACCTCTCTTTTACACTCTGTTCCTCCTTTGGGGAAAGGTTTAGCAATAGAACTAAGCATTCTGGCTTGCAAAACATTTTGATAAAAAAACAAGTGATTTCATGAAGTCTGAGGCCTCTAGATAATAACAATAAGCCATCTTCGAGTAAAAGTTCGCTGAGAATTTGTTTTTGATATTGTAGTAAGAGAGACATTTTGCGAGAAAAATAATTAGATGTTTTCTCGAAAATTACAAAAATTTGTGCAGCAGGCTATTTTTAGGAAAGATCTTTACTGGGCATAGTTTCATGGCGTTACATCTACATTGCCTGAAACGAGGTTATTGGGAATAGATTATACCTTACAAATAAGATGACGCCCATTGTGAAACTCAAAAATTATGATATTATCGCTTAATGCGGTGTTTCCTTTTACAAGCAATATTTCACGTTTTTTGGTAATCTAAAAAAAATTCATTTTAAAAATAGATTTGGAGGAGGTAAACACGCACGAATCAATTTTAGTGATAGCGTGCGTACATGGTTAATACATTTTTTTCATTTCCTCATCGAAAAACTTTCAAAAAAATGAGCAATTATATTTATAATAGATTAAGACAAGGTCGTGTTCAACTTTCTAAATAAATGAGTTGGCAAAATATTTTTAATTTGAAACAGATCCTGAACGGTGAAAAAGTACAAGAAAGATATTTAAAGGATCCTCTTTTTTCAAGTTTTTGAATATAAATTTTTTTTCATAACCTTTAGAAATTTCTTTTGAAATAAACATTAAAACAGATTTTATTAGACAAAATCACAAGATGCGTTCGTCAACTTTCCTTCTTTCTTTAAACCTTTTTCTCCTGATTGCAACTGCTCTAATACTTTCGCCAACTACCAACGCAGCTGAGCCATCCTCTAACAATACAAGCAGCAATAGCGGAAAAGATGCTGCTAATACTAATACTAATACTAATACTAATACTAATACTAACAACAACAACAACAACAACAACAACAACAGCAACAACAAAGGAAATGATACTACTTCTACTTCTACTTCTACTTCTTCCTCTTCCTCTTCCTCAAAAGATAACGTCTCCAACAATTCAACTATAAATTCAAATACGACAAATACCAATAAAAACGGTGGAAATAGCACAATTTCAAGTGGAAATACAACTCTCAGTTCCAACTCTACTGATAAAAACTCGAACTCTAGTTCTAATGCTGAAGAAAATTCTGGTTCAAATGGAAAAAATTCCTCAAGTACCACTGTCAGTACCTCAACAAATAAAGCCTCACCATCACCCTCAGATGGAGATAGCTTCCCCGCGCCGTCGCCTAGCAGTGGCGCCAAGAGAGTCGAAATGATTTATAAACTTGTATTTGGAACCGTTTTGTGTTTATTGATTCAAGGATTTGTTAAAATTCTTTAAATTTTTTTATCTTGTCAAATTCTTGAATATTAATAGATTGGTTGATAGAAAAACAATTGGAAATTTTCTATTAATCCCCTTTATTAGTGTAAAATAATTACATGTAATAGCTTAATTGTTTTTTTTTTTAATTTGAAGTACTTCTTCATAGATTTCCTTATAAGAAGATAATAAAGGCCTTAATTGGCTAGTTTTGATTGTGTGCGAGTTTGTCGAAAAATAAATAATCAGAGTTTCTTAAATATCGGGAAATAAATAAATAAAATATTTAGTAATGATGAAAATCAATTTTGATTAATTTTACTCAAAATTTTAAAGTTTTCAACGTACTTAACAGATCAAGTCAAATACTCTAAATTAACTTTTTGTTATATAAAAACAACTGTTTTATGGTAAAGAATTTTGAGTTTAAAGATAATGTTATTATTTATTATAATCATTTTTTTTACAAGGAATTTTTAAATATAAATTTATCAAATTTGTTAATAATAATAATATTATTATTATTATTATTATTTGAAAAAAAAATTTTGAATTACACATTAATTAAAACCCATTTTCAAAATTTCATAAAAAAAAGTAAAAAAAAAAAAATTGGAATCAAAAATTTGAATTAATTAACATAATAAAAAAAACGTGAATTATAAATAATTTATAGGTACCAAAAAAATTAAATGTATTTTTATAATTACACAAATTATTATCTTTATATTTAATATATATATAATTTTTTTAAACAATAAAACAATTTTTAAAATTGATATTTAACAGTTTTTAAATATTTTGGCAATATAAAATACAATAAAATAAAAAGTGGTCTTAAATTTTTAACTGTTTAAAATAGTTATTAAAAAGATTTTATTATAATAATATGGCAAAACTATAAATTTTATTAACTGTAATAAACTTTTGTTATTGGTTAATTTTGATTTTAATATTTTTAATATTGTTTTATTGTTTATTAGTTAACATAATCTAAGGTATTTAATATTTATTTTATTTGCATAATATTGTAAAATACTGTCTGAATATAGATTAAGTTTTTAAATTATAAAATATGCATTAAATAATTTATGAAACCAACTGATAAAACAAAAAATTTGTTGAAATTTTAGCATTAAAAATATTTAATTAGTTTATTATTATTATTATTATTATTATTATTATTATTATTATTTACTTGTTATTATTTTTGCATTTGAAATAGTATTAAAATTAAAAAACTTTGTTTTAAATTAATATTATAATTACAAATGTATATTTATTAAAAAATATTATTTAATATACTTTATTTATCTAAAAACATATTTATTAAAATCAATTATATCAGATTCAAAATTAAAAAATTAAAATACTTTAAAAAATATATTAATAATATAAAAAAATAAAATTCAATTAAAACATTAAATTAAAAATCAGAAAAAATGTAATTTTATGAAGAAAGATTGCATATAAAAAATTAATACATAAAAATAAATTAAAACTATTATTGATATAAAAAATTAATTATATTATTAATTATAAAAATCATTATCTATTTATACAATAATTTGATTAATATTTTAAAAAAATTTAATGTTTTTTGTGATAAATTAAATTTTAAGTGATGTTATGAATTGTAATTATAATTAATCATTATTTATAATAATAAAATAACTTGGATAATATATATATATATATATATATATTTGTAGCTTAAAAAAATATATTTAACATATTTTTATTTTTTTTGAAGGTGATGTTACAATGATTTTATTTTTTAAGTGAGTGATTAATGAGGTTTGTCAAATAAAAATATATTAGTGAAATGATGAATTGTATTTTTTTTACGTTCTTCAAGATTCATTTTTGGTCACTTGATTAGAGATCTCGATATTTACCAATCAGGAGTGAGCCATTAGTGGGGTAACTCGAATAAAGACAAAAGAATTGTGAAATAATTTTCTTTCTTTCGATCCTCCACCCAACCAAAGGTTTATCCAAACTTAAAAAGATTATGTGAGTATCAATCCATCCTTAATATCATTCATACTAGCTCGAGCTCTTTAGTTGGGAAGTTTGAAATTTTCATTTTGTAAAAATAATTTCCTACTTTGGAAGGTGTCTCTAAATATTTTACTTCTTGACACACAACTAATAATAAAAATACTCTAAACTGACAGCAAATGGCTGACTCAGCACCGGCCGATAGTCGTGGGGGTAAGTTTCGTTTTATATATAGAATGTGATTCGGATAAGATTAGCAATATTTCTTGAAGTTAAAACCCTTCTGCTTGCTTAATATAACAAATATCCCTTATTCTAAAAAATATTCACCCTTTTAAATAATATGTTAAAACATTATGCATAGGACGTGGTGGTTTCGGACGTGGTCGCGGTGGTGACAGAGGACGTGGTCGTGGACGGGGTCGGGGCCGTCGCGGTGCTCGTAAAGAGGATGAAAAAGAATGGTGAATTGATGATCTATATTATCGTGTTATAAACTTTTTACGATTCAATTACACATTTTTTCTGGTCATCTTCATAGGGTGCCAGTAACCAAACTTGGGCGTCTTGTAAAAGAAGGGAAAATAAAGGACATTGAGCAAATCTATCTCTTTTCCCTGCCAATCAAAGAGTACCAAATTGTAGATCACTTCCTTCCTAAATTGAAGGATGAGGTCATGAAAATAATGCCGGTTCAGAAGCAAACCCGTGCTGGTCAACGGACTCGATTTAAGGTGCCAATCAAGAATCTTGAATCAATTCAATGAACTCGCGTACCCAAGTCTTAACATTCAATCCCTTATCATATAGGCTTTCGTTGTTATTGGTGATTCCAATGGGCATGTAGGGCTTGGGGTAAAATGCTCAAAGGAAGTAGCGACTGCAATACGTGGTGCGATCATCCTTGCTAAGCTCTCCGTCATCCCGGTTCGACGTGGTTATTGGGGCTCTTCCCTAGGTGAACCGCACACTGTTCCTTCGAAAGTTACTGGAAGATGTGGGTCTGTTATCTGTCGCCTCGTCCCTGCACCACGTGGTACTGGAATTGTCGCGGCTCCTACCCCAAAGAAGCTTTTACAACTTGCTGGTATCACCGACTGTTATACCACTTCCCGCGGTTCTACCCGTACTTTGGGCAATTTTGTCAAGGCTACTTTCGCCGCTATTGGCAACACCTACGCCTTCCTGACACCTGACTTGTGGATAGATACCAAATTCGAGCCTTCCCCCTTCCAAGAATTTAGCGATATTTTGGCTGTGAGTATCATTAGGAAATATTTGTTTACCAATTTATATGTTCTAATACTTTTATTCTAATTTAAACAGAAGGGGCAAGAAAAAAAAAGAACATAAACCAGTCAGCACTGGAATAAGGAAAAGTCGCTTTACTAATTGCCTACCATCCACAATCCTATCTATTCTTAAAAACCTTAATATATTCTTAAAAATAAATAGCAAATGATTAACTGTCGCATGGTCACTATGAAAGCCACGACGAAATGAATAAGGTGAAATACTGTCCTTATTCTTGAGGTTTCGGTTATAGTTATAATCATTCGGGGATTCTGGGATTGTCCTGATAATGCTCAAAATAGTAAATCTTGATTAGCATAATGTTGATAACTTCATATGAAAACGAATAATGAGTTATTGCTTTTTTTCGTCCCATATATTTTTATCCTTCAGCATCATGCTAATAAATAATCGAAAATATAAATCAGCCTAATCAACATTGCGAAACTGTATTTTTTTTTACTAAGATCAGGAATACATAACATAAGTCCTAAACTATAAATATTCTGTTACAAAAATGCTCCTGCCAAAGCAGTGATAGGATATCCTGTTACTGTTCCCAGACTTAAGCCCTCTGCCGAAACTTCAGAATTACCCGCAATATCTAAATGGGTATAGCAAAGTTGCTTTTCTTTTGGCGCCTTCAAACTATTATTGTTTAAGCCGGAGGCAATGATCATAAAGGCAGCGGGAAATTGATGCCCTCTGGAGGTTTGAGTAGATGGGCGATCATTGGCTTGTACCACATCTTCGCGATTACTACCAGGCTCAACAAATTTATAATCATCTCGACGCAAAGTGGATATTTCAAAAGGATCACCCCAAATATGGCCTGCACGAGCAACACGATCACTTATCCCTGCTTTTCTAGCGGGGCCATTGTCAAGAGTTACACCATATGTACCACATGCTATCCAAGCGTGCCCTGTCAATGTGGCGACTGTGAAGAGTCGCGATGGGATATTCGAATTGCTATTCAAGGCGAGATCTTTGAATTCTGCTAGCAAATCGGTCATAACCATGCGGCCTTCAGCATCGGTATTACCGACCAAAACTGAATTCCGATGTGAAATGATAAGCTTGGTGAATATCGTAAATTTAACTTGACCTTTTACATAATCACAAACAAAATAAAAGATGTTTCATCGTTACGTACCACGCACCCCAGCTCTGGAATAAATCACCTCATCACTAACATATGAATCGGAACCAACACTGTTTCTAACGAGTGCAAGAGCTCCTGTCACATTAATATTTTCAGGATTCAATTTTGAAACTGTCTTTAAAAATCCTGCCACCGTAGCAGCACCACATTTATCTCGTGACATCCCTAAAGATAGTGTTAAACATATTTACGTTAAAAGATGCGGAAAATTTAGTAATAAAATTCAAACCTCGCATGTGACCCCCCGCTTTGATATCAGCGCCACCGGTATCATAGGTAACCCCCTTGCCAACGAAGAAGAGACTATGAGAAAAATCTGAATTGAAGATTGAAATTTATATGACCAATAGAAAAACGAGTGCAGGCACTTAACTTTTCTTTTACTTTGGATTGTTCGGGTGACTTATATTCAAGTTTAACAACTCGTGGGTGATGTCTTTTCACTATTAAAAGAATTAAATTATTAATGAGAAATTGAGAAAATTCCAGGTAAAAATAATTAGCACAAACCAGGAAGTGATGCTCTTGTTACAGCGTATAATAAGGGATACTCTTGCGCAATAACGCTCAAATCATCAATTACCGTGACATGGATGTTTTCACAATCCTCAAAGGTTTCCCTTACGTAATTCGTAAAATTTAAAGGAGACATGCGCTCGGGGTCGGGGGATCCAAGGTCTAAAAGAAATGCAAAGCTTATTACAAGATCAATTTCTGATAAAGGTAAAAAGATTACCTCACCTTTGACCACTCTCTTTCCCTCCTCGATTGCAATGACTGTTTTAAACAAGCTATCTGACACTTCTGATGAATCAAGCAAACCTTCCAGTACGATTCCAATCTCATCTATTTGTCTCCATGGTTTTCCGATTTTTGCACTATGTTCGCGAAAAGTTAACTGTTGAAAAGCGGCATCCAATGCACCCAAAAGAGTAACTTGAACAAATTTCTCATATTGTTCATTGTTTTCCAAAGGCGGGTCAGCGAAATAAAAGAGTGGTTTACGTATTCCTGCTGTGATAGCGCGCTTTGTGGCTTTGTTGGCAACGTCTAGCATTTAAGGTGGGTAAAAGAAAACTTCGAAAAAAAAACTCCGGGCGTGAAGAGAGAAGGAGAAGCTCACCAAAAAACCTTCTAACATCATCAACGTCGTCGTTCAAACTTCCAGTTGGAGCCAAAACCAGCCTACCACCAGGTGCATTAACGTCAGCTATAAGAATTACCTCCTCACCAAAGCTCTTGTCAATAGAGGCATAATGTTGTATAGTAGCTGCATATGAAACTCTTGCATTTGGGGGCTGTATGCTTTTAATATCTGAAAAAATTATGACAGCCCCATCATAACCAGAAGTCTCGAGTGTAGAGACACTAGTGAGTTTTGGAAGTGCCATTTTTTAAAGACGGAAAATCGCTCGAGATCCACATCAAATAGTATAACTTCGATTTTCACGTGTAATTCATTAGGTTAAATACATTTATATTTAGGCTAAAAGTTAAATTTTACGATTTTAGACATATTCTTATACTGTGATATAAAAAATAATAATTTTAGGAATGATCTAATGAATAACTTTTTACAATTTAATAAAATAAAAAATCATAAAAAATAACAGGTTTTATTATTATTAAATGAATAAAAATAATATTTGTTATTATTTTAACAAAAAATTTAAAAAACAATGTTTTTTATTAAAAATAGATGTTATAAAATTTAATAAGCTTTAATAATAGTATTTATTTAGAATTATCAAAAAAATGTGTACAATTATAAATATTAAAAAAATTCAATACCTAAATATTAAAAATTTAAAAATTTAATAACAAAAAAGAACTAAAATAACTCAATAATTATTTAAACTTTTTTTTAATAGTAATATCCAAGCAAAAAAACATTAACAATTTTTTATAAATACCTTAATTATCAAGAGCCAAAAAGCCATCAAAACCTACATTCTATGATAAATAAAGCAACAATATGATAAAGGCAAAAATGCAATGTGTATTATAAAAATTAATTAATCTATATTAAACTATAAAAAAATTATTATAATATATTATAAATTTGAAAATAATATAAAAACTTGGTAAACAATTTTATTTTTTATAATATTATTTTAAATTAAACCAAATTAAATTAATAAATTAAATATTTACCAAATCTATTAAACTAATTAAAAATTATATTATATAATATTATAAATTAAATTTAACTTGAATTTAATATAAATTTTTATTTTATTTTGTGTTATCAATTAAAATTTTATTATTATTTTATAATTTAATTTTTTATTGTTATTATGTAATAATAAACGTAATTTAACTATTACTTAATACAATATAACAATATTAATTTTAAATTAAATATAGTTTATAAATTTATAATACATAATCAATTATTTGAACTAATTAAAACTATATTTTATATATTATTTTAAAAATTCAAAGTTCTAATCAATTTTAATAACTTAAAACAGACAAAATAATAGTTTAACCAATTCAAATAATAATTTATATTTATTAATAAAAAATTAGATATAAAATATTAAGATTATTTCTATCTTATATTTTATTTTTATATCAAAATTTTTTGCATTATATTTATAGAATTTTTGAAAACAATTTTTTTTTATAATAGATAAGTTATTATTTTTAAATAATACAACTTTAATATCTAACTTTTTAAAATTTATAAACAATACCAAAATTAATAGTATTATTAATCAAAATATCTAATTTTTTACTAAGTATTATATATATTGTATTAATTTTAATAATTTATTATTTGTATCTGTTTTTTATTTATTGTTATATAATTTATAAAAATCAATATTTTTATTTTTTATATTATAATTTTTAAAAAATATGTACTTAAAATCTTAACAGATTTTTTCTAATATAAAATCAAACTTTAAAAAATTATTTTCTACTTAAATTATATTATTTATATAATTTATTATTTATAACTTAATTATTAATTGCTATTTATTTAAATTTATATTAATAAAAATTTTAATTATATAAAATATTAATACTTTTATTTTTAATAAAAACTTTGTATTAATATTTTTTTTATAATAAATTATGTTTTATAAGTCTTAAATCTAATACATAATAAATTTAAATTTGTTAAAAAATTTATTTAATCAATTTTTTTCTTATTTAAAAAAACTAAATAATTATAAATACTTATTAACAAAATTAAACAATTTTATTTTTTCTGAATTAACATAAATATTTATGTATATTTTAAACAAAATCCAAGTTTTTTTTAATTAATATTTATTTTGTATTATATAATATTATTTTAAAAAAGTATATAATTTAAATTTTAAAGTTTAATTTAATTGATTTAATAATTTACATAATACAAAATTAATTTAGTTTTTATATTATTTTTGATTATTTTAAATTATTTACTTAAAAAATTATATAATTATACAGATTTTTTAAAAGCAATTATGTAAATTTTAATTATTTTAAAAAACCAAAAAAATAACATTATTTGTCTATTTATTTATAAATATTATATTAATATATTTTAGATAACTACATAAAAATACAAAATTAATAATTTTTAAATTATATTAATAAATTTTTATTATATAATTCAATAATTAATTTATATTTTTTATAATTAATAATATATTTGCAATATCTAAAAATATTTATCATTTTGTTTAAAATGTTTTTAAGACTGTTTATTATGTTTATTAAAAAATTAAACTTAAGTTTAATATGATGTTATTCATAAAGAAAAACAAATATAGAAAATAATAGACCAATAAAGGAGTAGTAGTTAGCACATGAGTACATTGCTCAGCAATGTGAATATTGTTCAAGAAATCATAACATATTGTTCAGGAATATGAGCAATCTCATAGAACATAAATTTATGTATATATAGTAGTAGTATCAGAAGCTAGAAAATAAGTCAATTAAGCTCAAAGTCAAGAAGACTAAGAGTTAGTAGAACTTTTAGAGTCAATTAGACTCACAGATCATAATTATTAAATACTCTTCCTTCAAAAAATAAAATATTATAACTTGAATTAAAATCACTCTTATATTAATAAAATTATTCATTATCCTTAAATCTATGTTATTATCCACTATTTAACCTGCTAGCACAATAGCTTTTAATTATGGCTATTGACAGGACACTTATTTTTTTATTTTTTTTTATTTTTTTTATTTTATTTTTTTTTATTTTGTTGTTTACTAAATTGATTAAAAGGATTAAGTACTGAGTTATTAATGTCAAAAATTGCCTAGTAAAAGACTTCTGCAAGTGGATAGAACATGTAAAAAAATTATGAATTACTTACTAAAAGAGTACCAGCCATTAAGCTGAAAAAAAAAATTGACAGAATTGTGATTTTGGGAAGCTACAAATAAACAATTATTGAATTTCTGTTTATTATACAAAGAACTTAACCAAAACCTTTAGACAAACAACACCTTCAGATATTACCAACAATATTATATTAATTGAGCACCAAGTTACAAGTTTGTTATTTGCTTTAAGACTCCAAATAATCATCTGTAACATTTGGTGCTCCCTGTGAGGTATAATCCAACAGAGATTTAATAGTTGTTTATTCGTAGCTTCTCAGAATCACAATTCTGTCAATTTTTTTCTTTAGCTTAATGGCCAATACTTCTTTAATAAGTAATCCATAATTCTTTTACATGCTCTATCTACTCGCAAAGGTTTTTTACCAAGCAATTCTTGATGTTAATAACTTAGTGCTTAATTTTTTTAATCAATTTAGTAAACAACAAAAGAAAAAAATAAAAAATAAAAAAAAATAAAGAAATAAGTGTTTTGTTAATAGTCGTGATTAAGAGCTATTGTGCCAGCAGGTTAAGTAGTAGATAATAACATGGATTTAAAGATAATAGATAATTTCATTAATATGAGAGTAATTTTATTTTAAGTTATAGTATTTTATCTTTTGAAAGAAGAGTATTTAATAATTATGACTTGCAAGTCTAATTGACTTTAAAAGTTCTACTAATTCTCAGTTTTCTTGACTTTGAGTCTAATTGACTTATTTTTTAGCTTTTAATACTACTGCTATATATATATAAATTTATGTTCTACAAGATTGCTCACATTCCTAAGCAATATGTTATAATTTTTTGAGCAATGTGCTCATGTGTTAACTACTACTTCCTTATTGGTCTACTATTTTCTATATCTGTTTTTCTTTATAAGTAACAGTGGTTAATGAAAACATAATTAAAAATATAGATTGAATTTAGACATTATTAGTTTAGTATCTTAATTTGTATATGATTTTTGGTTTACAAATAAACTTATTACTAATTTGCATTTATATTTTATAAAAACTTTATATTGTTATTTGTCTGTTGCTGTTTATAAATGCTTATATAATAAGAAATATCTTAATGTATTGTGTTTTCATTATGAGAATATAGAACTTTATAATCATTTTTTTATATACAAAATAGATTTTGTTGTTCACAAAAATTTGCTTAAATCATTTGGTTTAATAAAGTTCTATATTAAGTTTGAACTTGTTATTGTCTTGTGTTTTACAAATGCTTTTTTTATATGTATTTAATAATATCATTTATACTATTTTGTATAAAAATTTTGTGTTTAAGAAATAGTATTTGGAGGCTGTATATATTTTTAGTTGTGCCAAGACTATAAGTAAAAAAATTGTTGACTTTGTATAAAACTTAAAGATAGTGTTATGGTTGAAACCCATAGTTTTTATTAGTTATCACATATATTAGCCACTGATGTCATATAATTAGCCACCCTATTTTTAGATAGTGATCGTTGACCTGATCAATGGTCTGACCGTTGATCTGGTTGTTGACCACTTTAGATAGCTATATAAGTGATGATTCCCTTAGCTGTAGAAAGACATGATCAAAGTAATGAAATAAAACAATATCAATTACTTCCTCTCATAATTGCTTATTTCCCTTTCCTTATCTTCAAGTATCTACTTGTTGGCATTTACATACCTTATCTTTTCCCCTTCTTGATTTGTATTTGTTAGAATTAGCCTAAGAAGCAATTGGCTTGCTCTTGTAATTCATTGAATAAAGAAACAATTGAAAAGCACAATGATACCTGTTATTGATTCTAAGAATCACCGAGTTGAGGCATAGAATAATAGCAGCAGTGTTATCTTGTTAACAATCACGGACTATTTCTCTACCTTCAGATTTAAGAAAAAATTAGCAACTGTGATTTTTATGAGACTGATCATGCACATTGAATTCCTACTTATTCAATTCGCTTTCTTATTGTAATTCCCTCTTTGTTTATTTCCATCACTATACAATACTGTTCTCCCTTGCTATTTGTTAGCTTATTACTCCAACCCATAACATAAAAGTAGTGCTCCCTGTGAGATTGTCAAAATTCACTTATTCCCTCATTGTATTGGTGATTACTCATATCTGCCACAGCAATCAGAAGAACACTTTGTAGCACACAACAGAAACGATCTAGATTTCATTGAACTTAATCCTCTGCCCTCCTGCTTGATCTGTTTCCCCCTTGAAGAACAATCCAGTAAACAATTTCAAAACTTTTGGAACTGGTTTCTGAACGAGCATTCAGCTGAAACCTACATAGCTTATATGATCTATTACTTTGACCAAGCTTATTTTAAAAATGACTTTGAAAAAAGAAACAACAGTATCAATCAACTCTTATATTCTGCAACCTTTAAACAACAGCCTCCTAATTTTGAATATCTGAATCATCAAATCTACATTTGGATTGCTGCTTATCAAGCAACTAAAACTCCCTTTGAAACAGAAGAAGAAAGTTACCAAACTGCCCCTGTTTTTGACCTTTTATCAAGTGAATCAGACTCGTCTACACAAACAGTTACCCCTGAACCAATGGCTAATGACCCCATGCAAGCAAACATTCTGGCCACCCTCCAAGATATACAAACTGCTCTAGGAAGAAGAAACAATATCCCACTACTACTATTTAGAGGTGATACACAAGATTCAATTAAATGGTTGGATGATTTTGAGAGAGCTGTCACAGCCAACCAGTATGATGAAGAATACAAGTTTCAAATCGTTGGTGGCTACTTCTAAGGCTCTCCTGCTACCTGGTTCTTACAAGAAACAGATGCCAATGCTCAACACAGAATAATCAGATGGACACCAATTAATGCTAGAGAAGAAAATACCTCTTTCACTACCTGATTTGAGGCCAAGTTCAGAACCCCAATATTAATATCCAAATGGCACATGGAATTGGAAAGAAGAACCCAAGGTCTTGGAGAAGTAGTGACTGAATATGCCAAGGCTATTAAAAAGCTAATCAAACGTGTAGACTCTAGAAAAAATTGGACAGAAGAGCAAAAAATTCACTCCTTCACAAAAGGATTGAGAACTGATCTATCATATGCTCTTTGGTCCCTCCTGGCCCTGAAAGATAATCCCACCATGGATATGGCCATTGAATTAGCACAAAGAATTGAAGATAACCAAAGGATGCACTTGGGATCCACACTACCAGTTTTTGCTCTTGCTTCTGTCATGGCTTCTGCCCCTCAAATGGCTGCTACTTCTTTTATCACTCACACTCAAAATCCAAATAAACAGTTAATAAACAGACTCACAGCAAATTTTGCCCAGTTATTAGAACTCTTAGCCCAAGCAGTCAGAAAAAATCAACAACCACAAAGACCCAAATTTGAACCACACTTCAATCAGCCCCAGCAACCACTTTATCAAAGACAACAAAATCATGGCCCACTTGTATGCTATTGCTGTGGATTAACTGGACACTTTTTAAGAGATTGCAACAATCCTCCACTGCCTCCACCAGTTCTCAGAAACAATGATGCTCAGAACAACAGACCCAACAACAACAATGTGCCCAACCAAAGACCCAATCATGCCAACATCAATTTCTTTGGAGAGGATCCCCTAGTTAAAGCCACTGTTTATCAGTCTTTAAACTGGTAGGCACACCTTCAAAGGGTGAGAGTGCAAGTCAACCAGAAAAAAACCCCTTTTATGCTTTTAACTTAACTAATGATGACCATAACATGGATGAACTAGCAACCAACCTCTCTGAATCCACAAGAAAGAAGAAAAAAGCCAAAGTTGATTTTGTTCTGGATCCCAATAAAGCTTCTACATCAACTGCTGACAACAATGAGCCCCCAAAAGCCAAAGTTTTCAAGAACCCTCCAAAGTTAGAATCCCCAGAAATAGTACAAAAATCCGACCTCTATTCTGTTGTCAAAGATCTCATGGAAACCCCAGCACATATAACCTTTGGCCAATTGATGACCCATTCACAATTTAGAAAAGATTTTCACAAATCTCTGATTCCAAAGAAAAAGACACCCAAAACCAACAAATACCTTCACTAAGCTGGACTTGCTGACAATAGCAATGTCACTCCTCTAATTTGCAAAGCCCAAGTGGCTGGCTATTTCATTGATTTGATTCTAGACAGTGGATTATCTGTTAGTGTTATTGTTAAACACTTTCTTGAAGCAATTGGCAGAAAAATTGATGAACCATCCACACGACCAATGACCAATGTGCATGGTGATAAGAAGAAAGGGCTTGGCATAGCCAAAGCTATTTCTGTCCGCATCAATGGCATCAGCATTGAAACTGATATGGAAGTATCTGAAGCAAAAGAATACACCATCATTGTTGGCAATGAATGGCTCAAGAAAGCAAAAGCTTTGCTTGATTATGAACTCTGTAAACTAATCATTAGATGTGGTGAGAAACCCATTGTGGTTAAATGTCGCCATTGGACAACTCCCCCAGTATCCAAGCAGAGCCCAGAAGAAAATGAATCAGACAAATCAGATGATGAAAAAAGTGAGGAAGAAGAAGAACAAGAAGAACAAGAAGAACAAGAAGAAACTGCTGAACTCGCCTATACCATCTTCACCAGCAATGGCAAACCATTGGATAATGTCAAGGTAGATAAAGAAGAAATCATTGTCAATGGCAAGCTGATCTGCTGGTCTTATTATGACATGCTCAGAAAAACTTTTGACAGAAAGCCAGGCAAGAAAGCCAAATACAGTTATTGGTGGCATGGTTCTTGTGCCCGGTGCTGGTGCGACAAACTATTGTATTCTCCTAGCAATGAATGCATGTTCTGCCTGATCTATTACAAAGATTGGAAACCAATCAGCTTGATACTCCATGAGGAAATAAAAGAAGTCCAAAAGTTCTTTGAAAACAAACCACCTGAAATCCAATCACTGGTTGTAGAACAAAGAGAACCCTTTCCAGAAGAAAGAAAGATAGACATTGAAAACCTGCTGGCTAGAAACAGCCCAGTTGTTTCAAAAGAAGGTGAACCTCCTGGATGTACACATGTGATACAACACATCATCATCACCAAAGAAACTTGCCCTATCCATTTGAAGCCCTATCAATCCAACCGGTACAATAATGAGTTTATTAAAAAAGAAATAACCCGAATGAAAACCCTTGGATTCATACAAGAAACCAAGAGTGAATGGACATTCCCAGTTGTAGTGGTATCCAAGAAAAGAGGAACCCTATGCTTTTGTGTTGACTATCACCAATTAAATGTCATTACTGAAAGAAATATGTACCCACTTCCCAAGATTGATGCAATGCTAGACCAATTCCATGGTGCCACTTTCTTCTCAACCATTGACTTAACTGCTGGATTCTGGCAAGTAGAGATGGATCTAGAAAGCAGAAAGAAAACTGCCTTCATCACCAAGTATGGCACCTATGAATTCACAGTTATGCCTTTTGGTCTCACAAATGCTCCTCCCACTTTTCAACGCTTAATGGACAAAGTATTTGAATCAGTAAAAGAAAACTTTGTTTTAGTCTACTTGGACGACACAATGGTATACTCAAAAACCTGGAATGAACACCTTGAACATTTGCAAAAGGTTTTTGACCTCCTTAGAAATGCTGGCCTTAAGATCAATCCAATCAAATCATTCTTTGAACATCAATCCACCCAGTTCCTTGGTCATTTTATTACAAAAAATGGAATCTTCCCTGATCTAGCCAAAATTGAAAAAGTTCAAAACATTAAACAACCAATGAATATTTATGAACTACACTCTTTTCTTGGTTTGGCCTCTTATTATCGCAAGTTTGTCAAGGATTTCTCCAAAATCGCTGCTCCTTTCAATCAGCTACTTAGGAAAAACATCAATTATCACTGAAACACTCATCAACAAAAAGCATTTGAAATTCTGAAAGAAAAACTGGTTACAGAACCCATCCTCATGCAACCTAATCTGGATCAACCTTTTATCCTCCATACTGATGCATCTGGCTATAAACTTGGTGCTGTTCTTTTCCAGAAAGACAAAGATGACAGGGAACATGCTGTAGCATATGCCAGTAGAACTCTCACATCAGCAGAAAAGAACTACTCAGTCACAGAGCAAGAATGCTTAGCAGTAGTTTGGGCTACCAGCTATTGGAACAAATATCTTAAAGGTGTAAAATTTTGGTAATAACAGATCATCAAGCTTTGGTTTGGCTATGCAACAAAAGAAACCTGGAACATAAATGGATAACTCGCTGGATACTCTACTTGGATGAATTCGACTATGACATTCAACACCACAAAGGAGCTAATCATCAAAACACCGACACTCTCTCCAGACTTATCATCCAGTAATAGCAAAACCCTCTCAAACCAAACCAACTTAATTATTTGTAACTCCTCCACAAACAAACACAATAATGGACTTGGACAACTACTCTGTCTTAATAGAATTTTTGGGTAAAGGACAATACCTGCCGGACTATACTCGACAGCAAAGAGAACATTTGCACAAACAATCAAATTTCTATTTGATTTGCCAGAACCAGTTATATAAAAGAAATAAAAAAGATTCTGACCACCCCCAGAGAGTCATTAGATTTGAAGAAAGAGAAATTGTGATCTACAATATGCACACTAATCTATTAGCTGGACACTTTGGAAAAACAAAAACAATTCAGAAAACTTTAGCTCACTATTATTGGCCTACCTTGGGAAAAGACATTGCTGAATACATTAAAATCTGTGATACCTGCCAAAGAAGAGGAAAACCCAATTGCAAGAAAAATATCCATCCAATCTCTGTTGGTCAACCATTTGACAGAATTGGTATAGATGTTGTTGGACCTTTAACAGTAACTTCTGATGGCAACAGATACATTATCACAGCTACTGACTATCTTACAAAGTGGGTAGAAGCAAGAACCACCCCAGATCAAACAGCAGTCTCAATTGCCAATTTCATTTATGAAGATATCATTTGTTGCTATGGCTGCCCCAAAGAACTTTTATCTGACAGAGGAAAAGCTTTTCTCAGTACACTGGTTGAAGAACTTTGCAGAAAAATGGGAATATGTCATAAACTCTCTTCCTCTTATTACCCCCAAACAAATGGCCTAGTAGAACGTTTCAATAGAACACTATGTGAAACCCTAGCCAAAACCAGTGAAAAAACCAACCTATGGGACAAAGTATTGCCTTCAGCTTTGTTCACCTATAGAACTGTGAATCATGACATAACAAGTTATAAACCCTTTTATCTGCTCTATGAACGATGTTACCAAACGAAATTAGAGATATTATTTAGCATGAAATTATCTTATAATTTCTATCATTAATTAGCATATATTATTGTTTTAAATGATCACTTATTACATTAGCAAAAAAAAAAAAAAAATGTCCGAAATTATCATTTAATTAATAACTCAAATTGTACACAACACAAATGTAACCTAATTGCGATGATCAATTATGCAATACCCTGAACTATGTAACATTCAGAAGTTTGCTGAAATTTGTAGAAATTTGTAGAAATAATTGATAGTTCACCGAAATATCTAATAGTTCACCAAAATAACTTGTAGTTCGCCAAAATGTATCTTTAGTTCAGCGAAATTGTAGAAAATAGCAAAGTTCAAGTTCATAGAATAGTGTTACAACAAGTTGTATAAAAGAAGAGCTTCTCTCTTCGAGAAAATGTATCTTACTTTAGATTTATCACTTAAAAACCATTCCTATATATGCAAAAAAAAATAAATATCAAATAATTCAAAAAACCAAACTCTTTAAATTATTGCACTTGGAAAATCCTCAAAACCCAACTAACATTTTGAAATTGATTAGCTACCAATTTCAGTAAACTGTTAGTGACTCCAGATCTGGATAGAAAACGTTTTCCTTGATAAAATTCCATTTCTTTTACATTTCTTCTATTTTCTTTTATTTTCTTATCATAATCATTAGGGTAACCTACAGATGAGATTCCTGTAGAAGAGTTGACTTTCACAGCAAAGTAACTACACATTTTTTTTGTGAGCTTCCAGATAAGCAATTCCTAGGAAAGAGTTGATGTTTACTACAATGTAACTACATAAAGCAACTGGCACAGAATTGGCTATTCTACTTATAAGCCCAGCAGTTCAAATTATAGGAGATAATTTGAAGATAAATTCAGTTATTGGAGGTTCAACCACATCCAGAAAACGTGAATTCACAGCAAATAAGTATCAACAACATTACAGAAAAGAAACCAAAAACCTCTGGTAACATTTGGTGCTCTCCCACAAAAATAACACAGCAAAAACAAATTAAAGCAATATTCAAGAACCACCCCAAATACTCCAACAGATGTGTATAAGAGACAGACAGCATACATCGCAAAAATTCCTGAATTCAATGGAGAAGATATTGAGACCAGTCCCCAAGAATGGCTTGACCAAGTTACTAAAGCTGAAGATGCAAATGAATGAAATGCTGCCAGAATGTTAAGAACAATTCCCTACTTTCTCAAAAGAACAGCAGGAGAATGGTTTGAAAACCTTGCCGCTCCATTCAATGATTGGAATGCTTTCAAAGCAGCCTTCCTTGAACAGTTCACTGACAATAATACCTCCATCACTCTTCGCAATCGTTTTCGAAATATCAAACAAGAACCCTCCAAATCCGTTATGACTTATATTGAGAAATTCAACAAACTTCTCAGACAGATTTGCCAACTCGAGACAAACAATTATTATTCCGATGCTCAAATCTTGGATCAATTTATCGCTGGTCTAAAAGATAAACTAATTAAAAAGGTTTGCCCACACGTGCCAGAAGATTTAAACTCTGCCATACAGCATACGAAAAGATACGAAATGGCCATGGAAGAAGCCAATCATACAAAACTTGTAAATTTGACAATTGGAGAACCCAGCTCAGCAGCTGAAGAAAAAATTGACCAACTCACAAAGAAGGTTGAAAACTATTTTACCAACCAACAACAACAACAGCCCCAAAGATATCAACCATCCCAAAGATGAAATCAAAATAACTTTACACCACTTTCCAATAACCAGCCCCAGAATTGCCATTACTGTGGAATCTCTGGTCACTGGAAAAGAGATTGCAGAAAGCTGCAACGAGACCAACAAAATAGGGGTAATTAACGTTACTCTCCACTACAGTAATCTTATTATCAACCATCACCACCAGCTTACTATTTACCAAGACCCCAATACCAAAATAACTATTATCAGCCTGCCCCACAACCAATCCAACAGCAATACCAGCAACCACCCACACAACATTATCAAGTATCTGCTCGAAGACTGATTACACAAAATCAATTTACACCACAAAACCGATACCATGTAAACAACAGTAGAATCAATTCGAACAACCAATTGGTTCTCCGAAATACCACTCAACCAAGATCCAACCATTACCACACTCAACCCAGTTATTTAACAATGCTGGAAGAACAGGATTTTCACCATACTGCACCCTTGGAAGATAGAGTTGCAGCACAACAACAACGAAACCCTTCTCATAACCACACTACTATTCCACCAGCCCGAATTGCTGAAAACGCCAATCTCTCTGATATCTTTCCTTTTGAATTTGAAGCAAATGAATCACCATTCTTGCTTAGCAATGCAGCAGCTAATGAGCAAAAAGCTATCACTGCAATGTATGCAGAAGCTGAAGTAGAAGGAAAGCCAATTCGCTTGATCCTAGACAGTGGATCTGCTGGAAGCATTATTACCTACCAGTTAATGCAACAGTTGAAAAGAAATGTTGACTGACCAGCTCAAACAGTAATCGTCACTGCCGATGGCATGAAAAAGACACCAGTAGGAGAAATTGACAATTTTCTATTCACTCTTGATGGAATCACCATTTCAGTCAAAGTTCTTGTAATGGACGCACTTCAGTATCAAGCTCTCGTCGGAAATGATTGGCTTCAAAAAGCCAATGCTAATCTGAATTGGGAAACACAAGAGTTAACAATTTTCTACCAAGGACAACATGCCCGAGTACCTGCCATTTGTGGTACATTCAACAAACGCTCTGAAAAAGCCCCAGCTTTTAAATTTGAACCAGAAGAAGAAAAACCAATAATCGAAACATTCATGGCTCTTGGATCAACGTCCAACTGGGCTGATGAAACAGAACAAAAACATTTTACCCCACACACTAAACCTGAAACCTCTGGATGGAATATACCTTACTTAAAACCCGAACCAAGAAAACAACGCCTCTATATTCCCCTTAAATGTAAGGACTGCCACAAGAAACTATCGTCAATGGGAGCCTGCATTTCACCTGAAAAAAAATATGAGAATCATACTTTTTATTACTGCAAGGCTTGCCACAGAGAGCGATGGGGCCATCTAATAAAAAGGAGTGGAAAATGGGACAACACCCCTTGTTTGACTTGTGGAGATATGCTACCAGAAGAATGCAATTGGATTGATGTAGCAATAAAAGGAGGCATCTGCGATCAGACCTGTCAATATGCTTTATCAATTTCAGAAAAAGTAAAAAGAGGAACACCCTTTAATACAGCATATAATAGTGCTTTCAACAAACTTTATCACTACCCTTATGATGCCGAGATGATTTTTGATTTAGCAATGGCATTAATTAATGGAGCTACCAAAGAAGATGTTTGTCAAATGAAAGAAGCAGAATACATTGAATACACTATGGAATTAGCTGGATTCAATTATGAAGATAAAGTAGAAGTCTACCACCAAATTGCAAGTCACATCTACCTGACCCAAGAAGCTCAAATTCAACGATTAGAGCAAATGAACATTAGGCTATGTGAAGAATGCATTATGCCTTGCAATGAACAGTAGTGTCCTGAATGCTATGCTTTTAGTATTCCCTTGCCCAGTGAGAATGATGAGAATGAAATTGAATTTGGAGAACCTGAAGAAATGAAAGAAATTGAAACAACACCTATCTATCTTATTGAAAATCAGCCTGTCTTACAACTTAAATACTTCAACAACAATGGACAAGAAATAAAACCCTAAAAGACACACGAAATTAATGCTGGATATGACCTAAGATATCCAGGCAAAGATACTCTTGTTCTCAAACCCAAATCTCTCACAAAAATCAACCTCAAAATTGCACTCGAAATCCCATCAGGAGCAATGGTTCAAATCGCTTTCCGGTCCTCTCTGGCAAGCAAAGAAATCAATGTCAGAGAAGGAATTATCGATGCTGGATATACTGGAGACATAACAGTGATGCTTCAAAATGAAATTGACAAACCATTCAAGATCGAACATGCTGAAAAAATTGCCCAAGCTATTTACTTACCCTTAATCAACATTTCGGGTTTGCAACTAGTTAATCAAAGAAAACAATTAGGAAAAAGCGATAGAGGAACCCAAGGTTTTGGTTCAACTGGACAATTTACAGTTCTAGTTAATATAGCTCTTAACACACAGAACAAATCCCACCAGATTCTCAGACTTCCACAACCAATTACCATCTCACCCTTTGGAGAATATCTGGAAATCTACACTTGCACAAAGCCGACAACCACACAACAAATTTTTGAGTCCAATGATCAAGTCTGCTTGGAACATAATATTTTGATCCCAAACATTTATATTCCAGAAAGAACAAAGAAAGTCCGAGTTACTTTTTACAACCCCAATAATTACTCCATAATTTTATTAAATAATTTAGAAATTGGAGTTATTCACAGTAATATATTTCAACAAGAATTACCCCAAACAGTCCCCAATTTTCCTGAAATTATTGGACATTCACTACTGAAAATCAACCCAAACCTTAGCTCTGAAAACTACCATGTTGTCATGAAAAAACTATCTCAAATCAACATGGGACAACTTGAACTACAACAACAAATCCAGTTCAAAGAACTAATTGCAGAATTTGCTGATATCTTCACTGAAAACAACAATGACTTAGGAAGAACTGATTTGGTTCAACACCAAATCTATACAGGAGATGCCAAACCCAGGCAACAACAAGTCTACCGAGTTGCTCTAGAAAGTCACCAATTTATCCAAGAAGAAGTACAACAGATGCTTAACAATAGACTTATTCAACCATCAATGAGCCCATGGGCCTCACCTGTAGTTCTAGTTAAAAAGAAAAATGGAAAGATACGATTTTGTGTTGATTACTGACAACTCAACAGTGTCATCATTGGGGATGCCTACCCTCTTCCCCGAATTGATGACATGTTGGATGCCCTTGGAAAGTCCAAATACTTTTTGACATTAGATTTAGAGAGTGGATACTAGCAAGTTGCTATGGATCCCAAAGACTGCTTCAAAACAGCATTCACCACTCAAGGAGGAAATTATGAATTCAATGTAATGCCTTTCGGATTATGCAATGCACCAGCAACATTCCAAAGACTCATGGATGTTGTTTACAAAGACCTTCTTTGGAAATCAGTAGTAGTTTATCTTGATGACACTAATGTTTATTCACCATCTTTCGAGCTACATTTAAGTCACCTGCGAGAAGTTTTTCAACGATTATGGAAAGCAGGATTGAAATTGAACATTAAAAAATGCTACTTCGGAAAAACAAGTTTAGCTTTTCTTGGTCACATTGTTAGCAAAGATGGAATTAAACCAGACCCCGGAAAAATCAGTACTGTCAAGAACTTTAAGACTCCACAAAATACCACAGAATTAAGAGGATTTATTGAATTAGCATCCTATTACCGAAAATTCATCAAAGAATTCTCAGAAATTACGAAACTCTTCAACCAGCTCACTATTAAAAATGTTGAATACAAATGGACAGAAGAACACCAAAATGCCTTCGAGATACTTAAGGAAAAACTCACAACAGCTCCAATCCTCGCCTACCCAGATTTCAGCAACCAATTCCAGTTAGCAACTAACGCCTCTTATACTGCCTTTGGTGCCATCCTATCACAGTTAGATGACAATGGAAATGAGCGAGTAATTGTTTATGCTAGTAGAACATTAAAGCCAGCCAAAAAGAACTACCCCACAACAGAATTAGAAACTGCAGCAGTAATCTGGGCCCTACATCACTTCAACCTTTACCTCAGACCCAAAAAATTTGATATTATCACTGATAATATTGGACTTAAATGGCTTCAAAACAAAAACACCCAGCTGAACGCAAAACAAACCCAATGAACAGGATTTTTAGCTAATTACCAATACATCGTACACCACAAACCAGGAAAACTCCACACCAACGTTGATTGTTTCTCAAGAATGAGGCAAGATTAGAAAACAAAACCAACACCCATCTGAATTAACAGCATCAAAACAACAAACAATGAACCCTGAAAACTACAACAATCTCAAACAATATTTGGAGACATTAACAATCCCAACAGATTGGTC
>JAAOMT010000659.1:377967-443768 GCA_016748015.1 Geosiphon pyriformis | reverse complement strand
ATTTCAACAATTTTCAGACCAAATTTCTTCAATAATTTTGGATTATTATCTGGAAATAACAGACAGTACTTGGACTTCAATGGAGCTCAGTCTTGAGGAGGAGGTTATGTTACCAGACAAAATTAGAGATATTATTTAGCATGAAATTATCTTATAATTCCTATCATTAATTAGCATATATTATCATTTCAAATGATCACTTATTACATTAGCAAAAAAAAAAAATGTCTGAAATTATTATTTAATTAATAACTCAAATTGCATACAACACAAATATAACCTAATTGCGATGATCAATCATGCAATACCCCGAACTATGTAACATTCAGAAGTTCACTGAAATTTGTAGAAATTTGCCGAAATAATTGATAGTTCACTGAAATATCTAATAGTTCACCGAAATAACTTGTAATTCGCCAAAATGTATCTTTAGTTCAGCGAAATTGTAGAAAATAGCAAAGTTTAAGTTCATAGAATAGTGTTACAACAAGTTGTATAAAAAAAGAGCTTCTCTCTTCGAGAAAATGTATCTTACTTTAGATTTATCACTTAAAAACCATTCCTATACATGCAAAAAGAAATAAATATCAAATAATTCAAAAAACCAAACTCTTTAAATTATTGCACTTGGAAAATCCTCAAAACCCAACTAACGTTTTGAAATTGATTAGCTATCAATTTTAGTAAACTGTTAGTAACTCCAGGCCTGAATAGAAAATGTTTCCCTTGATAAAATTCCATTTTTTTTACATTTTTTCTATTTTCTTTTATTTTCTTATCATAATCATTAGGGTAACCTACAAACGAGATTCCTGTAGAAGAGTTGACTTTCACAGCAAAGTAACTACACATTTTTTTTGTGAGCTTCCAGACGAGCAATTCCTAGGAAAGAGTTGACATTTACTACAATGTAACTACATAAAGCAACTGGCACAGAATTGGCTATTCTACTTATAAGCCCAGCAGTTCAAATTATAGGAGATAATTTGAAGATAAATTCAGTTATTGGAGGTTCAACCACATCCAGAAAACATGAATTCACAGCAAATAAGTATCAACAACATTACAAAAAAGAGACCAAAAACCTCCGGTAACAATGAATGGCAACTTTACCAATAGAAATGGATATAGAAACAATACCTTTTGAAGAAATAACAATAGGAGATTACAAAGACATTTTGCAAAGAAGACTTGGTACCATTCTTGATTTATTGGTAGAAGCACGGATAATTGTCTTTGAAAAGATAAAACAGTTCTAAGAGAAGCTCAAAAAGAAAAAAACCTATAAAACACTTTTCTTAAGTGTTGGTAACTTAGTTTTGGAATACTGTTCAGACAGAGACAATGTCTATGGTGATAAATTCTCCAGCTGCTGGAAAGAACCTTTTATAGTCAACAAAGTTTTGAACAATGGTTCATATATCCTACAAGATCAATATAGAACAATATTCAGTAATCACCCTGTTTATGGCACATGACTCAAGAAATATTACAAACGACCTGATTGGTTACCTGTTGTGGTAATACTGACCCAAATGATCAGCAAAAATCAGATATAAATAAATAATGAACAATTATTTCCTGGATCAAAACATTCAAAACACTTTCTATACTCTCCATAAGTACTGGATCAAGAACTATCCAAATGCTACTCTGACTATCAGAAAACAAACCACCATAACAGACAACAGTAGAACTCACACTGTTATCAGACCAAAGAAAACAACTACCAAAAGAGAAAGAATTGGTGGCAAAATGGATAAATACTTGCTGGAAAGCATAACAGCAGTGATACTTTCACCTTCCAGCACAATTAGAAAAACGATACAAGAAATCTTGCCCATAGACAAAAACTTGTCATATAGAAGACAACTAGAACTCTATGGTCATCTTGGTGAAATCATAGAAGACATGAAGCTCATGAAGAAAACAACTTCAGAGATACAAGGGAAAATTTTGGGCATTATACAATTAGATGTCCCAAAAGTTTTAACCATTGTTAGAAGAGCCAGAACTCTTATACAAAGATTTGGTCTCTTGGATACAAAACTTATTTCACTTTAAGTATTATATACCCTATCCACAAAAGACTTCAACAAACTAGTTAGTTTTGAGTTAAACAAAACCCTTCACATAGACTATTCCATAAATAGCTTGATTTTGCCAGAGCTCAATTTCTTTGGAGAAAATGATATTATGATTGAAATCCATAGTTTTTATTAGTTATCACATGTATTAGCCACTGATGTCATATAATTAGCCACCCTATTTTTAGATAGTGATTGTTGACCTAATCAATGACCTGACCGTTGACCTGATCATTGACCACTTTAGATAGCTATATAAGTGATAATTCCTTTAGCTGTAGAAAGACATGATCAAAGTAACAAAATAAAACAATATCAATTACTTCCTCTCATAATCACTTATTCCCCTTTCCTTACTTTTAAGTATCTACTTGTTGGCATTCACATACCTTATCTTTTCCTCTTCTTGATTTGTATTTGTTAGAATTAGCCTGAGAAGCAATTGGCTTGCTCTTGTAATTCATTGAATAAAGAAATGATTGAAAAGCACAACAATACCTGTTATTGATTCTAAGAATTGCTGAGTTGAGGCATAAAATAATAGCAGTGATGTTATTTTGTTGACAATCATGGACTATTCCTCTACCTTCAGATTTAAGAAAAAATTAGCAACTGTGATTTTTATGAGACTGATCACGCACATTGAATTCCTACTTATTTAATTCACTCCCTTATTGTAATTCCTTCTTTGTTTATTTCTATCACCATACAATACTGTTCTTCCTTGCTATCTGTTAGCTTGTTACTCCAACCCATAACAATGGCCTATTATGTTAAAGTATAATTAGTAAAATCTAAGTATAGGACAATTATAAAAAGGAATAATTTGATTACATATAATAATTCTGTGTTTTTGGTGATTTGTAATTTACTTTTTTTGCTTTTTAATAGTATTGTTAAATGCTTGAAATTGTAAAAACACATGATATTAATTTTGATATATATAAGCTTGATGATTTTTTTTCAGATATGAAATATGTAATTTTTGTTAAGATAGATTTATAGTGTTGTTTTAATTAGCCCAAATAATTAATTATATATAAAAAGTACATAATTTGTATTTACTTTAGATTACTTAATTTAATATATTATATTAAATAACATTTAGGTCTTACTTGTAAAATAAAATAAAAAAAACAATATATTTGTTTATAACTATTTATTTGTATTAATAAATTTATTTTAAATTATTAAATTATAATTGTAATTTTAAGTTATAATAAAATTAATATTAAATAAAATATTTATTAATATTAATATATAAATTAACTTAATTTAATATATAATTATGTTATAACTTATGTTTTTATTTAATAAAAACATATTATTAAACAAATTATAATAATTATATAATAATTATATATAATAAAAAACATTTTTATTAAATATTTTGTAATTTTTTAAATATTTATTTTATTTAAATAATAATTTACATAACAAATTTGGTAAAATTTTTATATGTAATAATTAAATACTAATTTATATAAACAAATTATTATATTTAATAATAGAAATATTAATAATTAACTAAAAAAAATAATTACCCAATAATTTAAAACACTAAAAATAAAAATTATTAATACTATAATAAAATTAAAATTATTAAAAAAAGAAAATTTTTAAATTTTAACAAAACTTAATTTCAAAAAAAAATTTTACTTATAAAAAAATAAAAAAATATTTAATAGTTACATATAATAAAAATTAATTAATCAAATATTAAAAATAAAATAATATTAAAAGAAAAAAAATACATTTAATTATTAAAGCAAATTTTTTTTGTTAAATAAATTACAAAATTATTTATCCAAAATAAACTTATTTATTAAATTACAAAATTAATTATCTAAAATAAACTTATTTATTAAAATTATAAAAATCTATAAATTAATAATTATATTAATAAAAAGCTTAATTCAAAAATTTTATTTAATAATTATCTAATATTAATAATATATATTTATAAATTTTAATATATTAAAACAATAATTTTTGATTATAATTATTAATAAATATTAATTTTTATTTATTTATTTATTTTTTATTGTTTTAAAAAATAAGTATTATATTTTGAATTATATAATTTAAAGATTTTTATGTTTAAATTCTTTATATAAAAACAAAAATTCAAGTTTTAATAATTAATAATATTTTGTATTTTATTTTTTTAACATAATAACTGATTTATTTTAATGATTTTTATTTTTTTATTTAATAAAAATAGAAAAACTTTTTTCTTTTTTACATTTTAAATTTCTTAAAAAGCAAATTTTGAAAAAAAATTTTTTTTATTTTTTCTTATTATTTTTTTGGAATATTTTTCAAGCAAATAATCTCTTTATAATAAATCTAGTAGCTGTCTAAAGTAGCATTATGTCTAAAAAAAAGTGCTTAAAAAAGTTTTTTATGGTTCTGTTGGAGGTTTTTTTTCCCAAAAAAAAATATATGTTGGTAATATTAAGTATTTTAATAATAAAAAAACTATTTTTTTAGTCAAATTTAATACTGGTAATAATGTATATTTAGATATAGACAATGAGTTTGGTAATAATAAGAATAATAGTGTTTTATTAAGAGTTAATGGTGGTTTTTTTTTGGCTTAGCTGCAAATACTTTTAAAGTTAAAAGAATAAATACTAATTTAATCTGTGGTTCTTTTATTAGCTTAATTAATTATGATATAGATAAAAATAAAAGACCCCTTCTTTTCTTTCTTAATATTTCTCTTAAAAAAAATGAATTGATCCTAAAATAGTAAAAATTCAAATCAAAGTAATCATTAAGAAATTATTTATATTAGACATTAATTTTTTAGTTGTGAAAAAAAATCAACAATGACAAAAACTCAGTTTATCAGAAAAATGTTTTTATCAATTAATAGTTTTAGAAAGGCCACTACTCTTTCAAAATTTAAAAAAATTATTCAATTAATATTTACATCTGAAAAAATATAAAAAAGACTGTATTATTGGCTAAAAATAAGGAAATTATTATAAATAACAATGTTAAGAGACAAAAATTTCACTCAGATTAAACTGTAATTATTAAGGAAATTCTCATAAATACATTAAAAAAAATAATTGTTATAGCTCTTTTCAAGTTTGGTCAAATAATATTAATCCAATTACAATTAATTAGACTGTAGCAGAAAGCTGTAGTGAAATTTGCCAAATCAAGTTAGATTGATCAATTGGTGGCAAAGTAATTATTTTTTATTAAGAAAGATTCAGTATAGATAGTAAAAAGTATGAAAAATTGTGAAATTTAAATATTAAAAAACCAGTTTAGAGTGTTTTTGTTTACTTTGCTAGTAAAACCAATTATTCATAATTTAGATGCTCTATTGAAAAGAATTGATAAAAAAAACTTGCATTATAAATCAATTACTTAAAATTAGCAATAAAACTTGCTGTATCATGATTGGCTTTAAATTAAATAAAAAACTTGAATCTGTTTTTTGCATAAAACTAATTTTTGGTAATATGAAATTCTTTTAAACTAGAATAAATTTGGTTTGTTGTAAAAAAGTGTAAACATTTTGGACATTTAGTTTTAAAGTATAATGTATCTGGTTTTCTCAATTCTCTATCTTTAAAAGTATTTAAGAAGTTTATTTTTAATAAAAATTGTCTTTAACTGGCCAAGTTATATGTCAAAAAGAATGTTTCAATTTCTTGTTTTGTTGTTTTTAATGGCAAGTTATAAGCTTAAATAGTTTTGGTAATTTTTTTTTCCAATAATTTGCTTTCTAGTTTTGGTTTTTCTCTTTTTGGTGCTTTAAATTTTAATGAAAAATCTTCTTCTATCTTATTAAATAACTCTTTTTTAAATGTTTATTTGGTTTTTTTGGAATGCTCTTTAAAGCTTTTGGCAAATTAAATGTTTAGTATTATGTAAAAATTAAGCTTTGTGGACTTGGTATCTTTAGTGTTTATTTCTTAATTTCTCCCTCTTACTGTGTCTGTATTTTTGAATTCAAATTTGAATTTGGATATAGTTTTAAATAATATATCTGTATTGTCTGTTTTTCTTCTCTCAGTTGTAAATAATAAGACTTCAGATTTGGGTTTGAGTAAATTAAAAATTTTAATCACTAAGATAGATGGCTTGGAAACAAAAATGGTTGTTCTTAAGATTTCTGTTAATTCAGTTTTGGTAAGATTAGATCAGTTGTGCTCTAATTTAGGCTCTCTAATGCTTTTATTATCTCAATAAATAACTTAGTATAGAAATTTGCTATGTGTAATGTTTAAGGTATTAATATTTTTGTAAAACAAAAAGACATTATTTGTTGGCATACAAATTTGAATAATATGGTTTTTATTGTTATAGAAACAAAGTTAAGATCTAGTGTTAAATCATAAATTATAAATAAGTTTAATAAAATACAAATTTTTACATTTGGTTTAAATAAAAGTTTTTTTGGTGCTGAAATGACTATTATTATGAACAATTCTTTAGTTTGGCATGTTTTTAAAGTAAAAAAAGTTTTTGGTTATATTATTTTAATAAGGCTTCTCTTTAAAAGCAAAATTTAATTATGATTCTGGATTTATATGCTAATGTTTTTGCAGAAACAAAATTTAGCCAAGCATCTAAAGTTAATATTTTTATTGTTAAGACAGTTAACTCCAGTACTTTTATAGTATTGTATGGAGATTTTAATAAGAATAGTTTTAAAAAAAGTATGAGTTTCAAGTTTTGTTTAGATTTGAGTTTAGTCAACTCATTTAGTAAACATTTGTTGACTAAAACTCTATTTGGAACAATTTTAAGAGCAGTAAAAAAGTCTTATTTTTGTAAATTAAAACCTGATATCTGCAGTTACTGATTATAAAATTAACACTGTTGCTGATTTCTTTAATATTGACCACAAAACTGGTTCAATTACAGTTGGTTTAAATGGTTTTTTAGACACTTGTCTTAACAGTGTTTATAAACAAACTAATAGGAATAGATAGAAGTTCAAAATCAAGAAATTTAAGATTGCTAAGTAGTTATATTTTAAAAAATGTTTTTTTAGATATGTTCTTAAATGAAGCAGCTAAATTCAAAAATACAGAAAATTGTGGTAATTTGAATACAATATAAATGATTTTAAGAAAAGTAATAGTGAGTTTTGCTAATAAAGCATTTTCTAAACTTTGGTTTAGTAATTTTAAGTACCTATAGAATAAGCAATTATTTAAGTTTTTTAAGCTGAAGCTATTAATAGCCAAAATTGTAAAAGATTTAAACTCAAATCAAAATTTAAGAACTAATTGTCTTATTAATACTTGAATTGTTGTTAATAAAGAAGAGACTTTCAAGATGAACATCTTGGTTAATAGTGATAAAAGATTGGAAAAAATTTTGTACCATCTGTTAAGAGTCAAAAAATATTACAAATCCAAGTATTATGAGTTCAAAGTTGTCAGGAATAATTTTATCAGAAAAACAATAAAAAAATACATGGAAAATTTTTGCTTTAATAAAAAATATATAATTAAAAGTATTTTAAAACAATTGTTTAGAAAGTAGTGTTTAATTATTTGATAGTAAATAACAATCTAGTTTTAAAGTTTTGTAAAATTAAGTCTACAATTAATACTATCATAAAAAAATAGACAAAAAAACATATAGTACTCAGCATTTGGTCTAATTAATAATCCAACTAATATGCTTTCCTAAATTATATTAATAATTGTGCATTTTCAAAGATTATATATAATATCAAGTTTGATAAATTTCTGCAAGTAATCAAAGCTTTGCCTGATAGAAAAATCATTGGTCTTTTTGGTATTCCTAATAAGCTCTAAAAACATAGTAATAAATAGATTCTGAGGAATTTATTAGATATTTTCAATATGTATTTGGTATTAGATACAGTTTTCATATAGTAAAAAGAAACTTGGATATTTATGATACCAAAATTATATAATTAGAAAGAGACTTTTATAAATACCAAACCAATAGACTTAATTGAAACAGCCTATAAAATCATATTTAAAATTCTTTTAGATAAAATTTTCTTGGTCTGTAATAGATTTAATATCTTATGTGGTAATAATTTTTCAGTTTTGAAAGGAATATTTACTCAAATTCCAATTTTTGCTATTAGTTTTATAATTAAAAATACATTAAAAAAGTGCAAAAAGTTATGGCTGGTTTTTCAAAATATATATAAAACATATAATTTTGTTGAATAGTATTATTTACAGAACAATTTAATTAAAATTAAAATGTATTTCCATTTTATTAAGTTTTTGAAAACATTTACAATAATAAAATCAATCAGATAATAACAAATTTTGGACTTATAAATAAATATATTGTACATAATAGTTTGAATTAAGAGAAAATTTTCTTATCACTGCTGTAAAAAATCTTTTACAATCCTTTGCTTTATAAAATTAAAAAACATAACAGTTTGTTTGGCTACAGATTGGATTTAAAATTTATCATAAAAACTGGCAAGCAAAATCTTAGAAGTAACAAAACATTTTTTTTGGCAGCAGAGATCTTTGTGAATGATACAATCTGAATTGAAAATGACATGTCCACTATTCAATATATTTTGAACATTGCTAATAAATTTTTCGAAATTAATAATATTTCAATCAATACTGAGAAGACAGTAGCCATATCTATTAATTAAAAGTGAAAGTTTTTTATTTATTAATAAGTAGATTTAATATTTTAATAGCTAAAAAGAATGAGTCTTATAGATATTTGGGTATTTTTTTGTCTACAGATAATTTTTCCAAACCAAGTCTTGTCAAGACTTATTTGAATATTAGATTTTTTATGAATTTGGTTTTAAGAAAGACTGTTTTGAACAAACAATTTTTGTATCTAGTGTCTGCAGTTTTTCAGCTTATTGTTAATTACAAACTATAATTTAATTATATATTGATAAATATATGTAAAAAATAAAACAAAATGCTAAGAAAAAAATTGAAGCTTAAGACCAATTTGCCCAAAAACTTTTCTAATAAAGCTATTTTTCATCTTAAATTATATGGTTTCAAGTCTTTTGAACAAATACAAGCTGAAAATTTAGTGGCTAATTTGATCACTTTTGCTAATTCAGAGAAAAGAAAAAAGAGATTCTTGGCAGATTATTCAAACATAGAGCTATGAATTTACAGACTGTTAGCTAAATATCTTGACATTTTTTCAGTTTTCTGGTTATATTGTTAATTAATCCAATGAACTGTTTTTTGGCAGATAGAACTAATACTTTAATATTATGTAGTTTATTTTTAAGAAACAATCTCCCAATGTTTTTTGAATTGGTAATAGTATTGTTGTTATTAATATTCTGGGTTTGGATTATTAAATTAGTATGATAAAATTTTTAAAGAGATTTGGCATTGCTTTTGCCAACCAATTTCTGGATTGTTATGAAGTTTGTTTTACATGAAACATATTTTGCAGGTAAAAAAGACTTGATTCTAAAGATCTTGTTCTTGGTTGGTTTAGCTTACTTGTCATGTTTATTGAAAAAAGTGGCCTGGTCAGCTGTAATGCTTTGGCTTTTTATCTTGCATCTGTTAACCAATCATGTAATTTTGAGTTTGTCAAAAAATGTTTGCTGAGAAATAGAACAGAAAAAATAATTGTCTATATAAATATTTCAATCAAAAATTTTGGTTCTATAAGTGTTTGTGATAATGTGACTGCATATTTTTCAGACATTAAAATAAGTGTTAAAATTAAGATAAGTGGCTTGTTTTTTTTAACTTTAATGGAACTACAAACTATTGTGCTTGTGTTGAATATATTTTTATGTTTAACTTAGTTATTTTGTTTACAGATAATTAAGTATTATTGAATGTTTGTGCTTTAAACAAGGAGTCCATTAATCCCAATTTTTGTAATAAATACTGGATTAAAAAAGAACATATTTGTTAGACTATTGTATCAAAAAATTTGTTAATCAATTGAAATAAAGTCAAAAACCATTCTAAAATTGTTGGTAATGAACATACAAACTTTTTTGCCAATGCTGTTACTATGTTTAATTTCACAATATTTGTTTAGATGCTGTACTATTTTTTTGCCATCAAAAAAAAATTTATTTTTGAGAATGCCTATTACTTTGTTAAATAGTTATTTGAGATTATTGGTTTTGTTAACTGAAAATTCAAATGTGTTGATAGTGTTATAGATATAATGCTTTACAATCTTTTTGATATATATAGAATCTTTGACATATAACATCTTAATAGTCATATTAAATCTGGTTTTACCAATTTTGTTTTTATAGTACTTTAATCCTATTTTATAAAAATCTTGTACCACTATTTGTCTATGATTAAAAAAAAAACTATATAACTTAAATTATCCTAGCATATTATATATTAGATATAAACTAATTAAGAACTTTAATCATATATTTTTATGCATTTATAACAATTGCACTAAAAGAAATCTGATTTTAAACACTATCTAAAAATATATTAATTTGCTAAATGCTTGTATTATTAATTGTAAAGTAATCTAATCTTTGCATAAGACTGAATTTTTTGGTTGTTTATATATGTTACTGGTGTTACAGATGATTTTTTCTGCTGTTGAATTAAATAACAAACCCGTAACTTGGTGCTCAAAAGCTACTTCTGTGGATGAGGTTCTGCAGGTGTTGTATCTGAAGGTTTTGATGGAGTCTTTTGTATAATGGACAGAAATTCAATAGTGTCGATAGTAAATGTATCTTTCCAAGAGTTTTCTCAATTTCTTTCTTAGCGTGGTGACCAGATTTAGTCTGGCAGTCATGCCTTTCTGGTAAGCTATCCGATAATATATAAAATCCTATCCTTATTTTTGGGTCTTTTACCAGACTATTCTTGACATCAATAACTCAGCACTTAATCTCTTAATCAATTAGTATACAACAATAAAATCAAAGAAAGAAAGAAAATAAAATAAAGAAAATAAAATAAGAAAATAGGAAAAATAAGCCAAGGCAATTTGATATGTTAGTATCTTGTTAATAGCCATGATCAAGAGCTATTGTTCCAGCATGGTTAAGTATCAATTACTATCAACATGAAGTGTTGATAGTGAAGAGTGGTTTTGAGATATAAAATATTTATTTATTTGATGATTTGTGTTTCTGGGCTAAGGATTCTGTCATATTGATTCTGTTTTTTCTGTTTCTAATATTACTGCAATATATACATAATTGAGATTCCTCAATTTCTCGATTCTTCATGACAGGAATCCTGAAATTCTGGAATCCTGCAATTCCTCGTTGGGAAATCCTGAAATTTCTGGAATCCTGCAATTCCTGAGAGGAATCCTGGAATTCCATATTTATTACACTTACTTCTGATTGGCTAATAATTATGCTAATATATTTCCTATATTTCTATAAGTAATACTGGTTAAAAACTTTATATTGGAAAAATGAGTGGTTAAAATAATATGCTTATTGAGTATTGGGTCTAATAGTAATATAATAATTGTTGATTTGGTCCAGAGTTTTGTCAAAGATTATAAAACTGTTATTTGATTACTAGACATATAACTAAAAACACATTATAAAAAGCATAATTTCTTGCTTTGTGATAGATTAATTATTTTATCTGGTTTGAAATTATTGTCTTTGTGAATTCTTAAAATAATTTATAATTTTGGTATTAGGTTGAATATATATGTTTGTTTTAGATTATACTCTCTTTTGACTAGTTTATATTTTGGTTTTATGCAGAACTTTTTATAATAAGTGGTATAAATATATAGTGTTGTCTTAATTGGCTTAAGTAGCTGATTACATATAGAAAAAACATAAATTATATTTAATCTAAAATCTTTTTTAATTAGATGCTTTTAAGTAGTAGTTAAATAGTAATTAAGTTTTATAAGTACAGCTTAACTATTAATAAATTAATCTTATATTTATTTTTGTATTTTTTATCAAATTATTTATAATATTATAAATACTTGTTTTTTAATTAAATTAATTTTAACATAAAAACAATAAAATAAACAAAATAAAATAAATAAAATAAAAGTAAAATTTAGTATTTTATTAATAATTATAATTAAAATTATTGTTTTAATATATTAGATTTTTATATATATGTTTTTAATATAAATTAATTTAATAAGTTAAAAATTAGATATAAATAATTTAATAATATAAATAACAATTTATGTATTTTAACAATTTTAATAAATAAGTTTATTATAAATAATTAATTTGGTTAAAATATAATTAACAAAAAAAATTTGTTTTAAATTATTAAATGTTTTTTTTTATATTATTTCTATATAATTAATAAATTTATTTTATGTTAACTATTTAATTATTATTATTTTATAATAATATTTTTTTATTATTAAGTTTTATTAAAATTCAAATTTTTTTTAATAGTTTTAATTACTTTTTTTTTATTATATTGGTAATTTTTAATTTAAGTATTTTAAATTATTGGTTAATTATCTTTTTTAATTAATTTATTGTTAATATTTTTATTATTAAATATAATAATATTTTACAATATTTTTTAAAAATCAAGTATAATTAATATATAATTTTAAAGTTAAATACTATTTTTTTTAGTTATTTAAGTTTATAATTACTTGTTAATAATTATTATTTAAGTTTAATATTAGAAATTATTTTTTTTTTTCTATTATGTATAATATTATTTAGTTTTTAATGATTTATGCAAAATTAAATTTTCTTATTTTTTTGGTATTAACATAATTAATAATAATTAAATTAATTTATTGTTTAATATTTAATAAGTTTTTATAAACAATTTTATGATTTATTAATAATATTCTACAAGTTTTTTGTTTAATAATTATTATATTTTTTATTTTTATTTAATTTTAAATTATATTTATTTTTTCAAATTTATTTTTATTAACAAATATATTAATATAATTATTAAATAATACTTTGATTTATATTTATTAAAATAAATTTAAATTTTTTAAATTCAAATTTTTTAGTGTTTTAATTAAAACAAATAGTATTCATTAATTTTTGTTTATATTTAAGAAATAAAATTAACATATTTATATAATTAAACAAAATTTAAAATATTTTATAATAATAATTGTTTTTTTATTTTTGAATTTAAGTATTTAATAATTATGTTAACTAAAATTTTAATATTGTTTTTTAAAATATTATGAATAAGATTTTAAATATATTTGTAATTTTTAATTAATATATACAAGTTTATAATAATAATAGATTTAAATTAACAATTTATTGACTTAGTTTTAAAAATTTAGAACTACTTTTTAATTTTTTTGAAAATTTCTAGTAATAATAATAATAATATAATAGAATTAAAATAGTATAACTAATAAAAATAGTTTTTTAATTAGTTGATTTTTTGTTATATTTATTAATATATTAATTCTTTTAATAAATCTAAATTTTTGTATTTTTTTTTGCTGTTTTGGTTTTCTTAGTTATTTAAACAGCAAAAATAAGATTAAAAATAAAAAACAACTGCTTTGTTACCAGTTTGTTGTTAAAAACCCTAAGACTTTTTGGAATAATAACAACTATACTAAAACTGTTTCTAATGTAATGCTTTAAAAAACATTAAAAAGAGAATATCTTTAACCAAAACAAAAAAAGTGCTTTTTTAACAGCTTTTAGCAGCTTTATTTTTTTAATATTTAGGAAAAGTGCTTTTATAAAGTACTGTTTAGATGTTTCTACAGTTAAAATAACATCTTGGATACTTGCATTCTTAAAAACTACAAGAAAAATAAAAATTGCTTCCTTTTTATTGTTTTTATAAAAAAAAAGATTTATTAAATTTTTTTGGGAATTGCTAAATCGACCCACCCGCAACACGTGATATTAATTTTAATATTTATTTATTAGTAATTCTAATAAATATTAGTTTAATTAAAATAAAAAATAACTTTTTCTTTTATAAAATTGAATATAGATTATATATATTAAAAAACACTTCGAATACGAAACTATGACGTAAAATGATATCACGTGTTGCGGTGGGTCGATTTAGCAATTCCCTTTTTTTATTTACTTTAAATATAAAATTTAACATTATTTGTAAAAAAATAAGTTATGCAAGTTTTTTAATGTTATTTATTAAAATAAATTGTTAAAAAAACTATAGTAATACAAAATTTTAATATTTACCATTTTTTTGGCATATTTTTTAACAACAGTAAACATGTAATATAATACATTATTCAATTTTAACTTTTTTTTGACTATTTCAAGGTATTTAAATTTTTTGGTGTTTTTCTCTTAATAATTGTAAAATATTTGAGTTCGTAATAATTGAATAAAAATCCTGTGAATATAAAATTTTTAAATAAAAAAAGAAAAGAAAATTTTTAGGCTTGTCATGAAGCAAAATCTCATTCAAAAAAAAAGTTTAAGGGATAATATTAATAGAATTCCTTTTTAATATCATTAAAGTGAGTGTGAATCCATTGGGAAAATTTGAAATTGTCGATGTTTGGAAATTTCAATTAAAAATTGAGCTTTTATTTCAATCGGACTTGACTAATTTATTCTCTTTTAATGTCTTCATTTATGAGACGTGCAAATAAAAAATTTCAGTTTTTTTACACATTTTAAATTGCAAGAGAAAACTAATTTGAGAAATTAACTATTTAAATATTTCCTTTTATAATTATGTTTTGGATTCAATTTATGACAAATTTTTGTTTCTAAATATCTATTTATTCCCCGCTTTAGCAAATATTTATATTTTAATACCCATTAACATATCTTGAAGTTTGGGAATATTAATATTTCCCAAAGGTTATGATACTTATATAAATTTCATTTATAAAGTGTCTAAGATAAGAAGTTTTTGATTGGTGACGATTATGATCAATAAATAATCAGTCAAGATTTTCGAGTTGGTAAAAATTTTAAACCTTGTCCCAAACTCCCCTCATTTAAATTATTAAACATGAAAGATACCTCAGTACAAAACTCTACCGGAAATCAAAAAAAAAATGTAGACAAGTTAATTTCTTTAGTACTTGATTCGGCTCCCTTAATAAAAGAAACACCAGTTCGTCACCTAGCGGAAAAATTTTATACCGTCCCTGAGGTGCTTGCTGAAATTCGGGATAAAAAATCTCGTGATTATTTGGCACAATTACCGTTTGATTTGGTGACGGTTATACCGTCAGATGATTCTTTAAAACAAGGTATGCTAGGTTGAGCAGCGAAGATTTTTTTTTGTCTGTCTATATCCAGGATCAAAAATTTATGTTTCCTAATTGATTTGATAAGGACTCATCAATAGTTTTTTAAATAGTTGTAAATTTCTCGAAAAAGACGGGCGATTTTTCAACCCTCTCTGTAGTCGATCTCAAAGTTTTAGCATTAACTTATATGCTTGAAATTGAAGCCAATGGTTTAAGGAGAATTAGAACTGAGCCTGTACTGGTAAGTGATTTCAAAATGATTTTCACATTCACGATCTTAATGGTAATTTCCTATAAATCGGATAGCCATTTAAAAGCTCAATAAAATTATTTTAGCCCAATACACGAAAATCTAACCTTCAACAAAAACCTAATAATACCGTCTCGAAACCCGATACTGAACCGTCATTAGTTGTCTCAGATATTAAAATAGAAACGGATCAAACAATTAATGGGAAGGCACAGAGTGATGTTCCAGATCGGGCTAATATCGAAAGAATAACGGAAGGCAATAATTCAAGTAATGAAACAAATTCAAAAGAAGTCCAGCACATCGTTCCTGAGAAAGAAAAATCAATAATTTCCTCGGCTCAAACTGATGTGACCCAACAAGGAATCAAAATAGAGCAATATATTTTTGCTGTTAAAGAAAATCAAGAGGATGACAATATGGAAAAACAAAAAAATTTACCAGAGGATATTAATCATGAATCGCTGGATCAAAAAAAGGATACAGAAGAATCTTCTCTTTTAACAAAACTCTCACCAAATCACAAAGAAGCTAATCTTGTTATTGTTGCTAATGAAAAAGAGGAGCAGGAGAAGAAAGAAGATGAGGAGGAAAAGGAGGAGGAGAAGAAAGAAGATGAGGAGGAGGAGGAGGAAGAAGACGAAGAAAATGATGATGGTGAAGGAGAATGGATTACCCCCAAGAATATTCAGAAACATAAACTTGGTATTTCTTTCAATTCTGCTAAACAGCCATCTCAAGTTTTGATGAAAGTTGGGTGTATGACGTTTGATTATGCGATGCAAGTAAGATTTCTTAACACGATTTCAGTTTTTATATCCCAGTCCTTTAAATTTCTTATTAAATTCTTCATTTGAAATATTCCGGTGCATATAAGAATGTTTTGTTACAAATGAGATTGAATTTGCTATCAATTGATGGATTGAGAATTAAAAGGATAAATCATTGGGTTCTTCGGTGTCATGCATGTTTCAAGTGAGTATTTTAATGTATAGCTTTCTAAATTTTACAAATCTTAGATATGATTCTAATATAAGTTGGAAATATTAAAAAAGAGTAACCTCAAACATGGAGAAGCAGTTTTGTCCCAGTTGTGGCAACCCTACACTTATCCGAACTTCAACTTCCACCGACGAAAACGGCAATGTCAAATATTATCTAAAAAAGAATTTTAATTATAATTTACGTGGAACCAAGGTAAATATATTTTTAAAGCATTTTTCCTGTCTGTCCCAGTCATTATGTAATCCTTTTTTTTTGGGTGAACAGTACTCTATACCTGATCCAAAAAGTGGTCATAATTCAAATAATCTTATTCTACGCGAGGATCAAATAGAATATCAGAGGGCTCTCAAAACATACAGAAGACAAAAAGTTATTGATATATTTGATCCGGATTATATTCCGAGATTGTTAATCGGGTCCGGAAAATCAATTTCTTCTGGGCCACCTGTGATTGGCTATGGTCGTAAAAATCCAAACGAAAGTAAAAGGGGAAAAAGTAAAGGAAAGAAAAGGAGATGAAGATTATGAGAATAAGTAATTGATATAACTACGTGAAAATTGGGACCTGTTGAAAAAATGTAAATCAAATAAATATTTTGTTAGTTACACAGTGAATTCTGTTTAACATTGTTGGTCTGGTAGAGGTTTAATGCATTATAACCAGTTTAATATTTAATTATAATTTTAAGTTGTATAAATACAACTAAATAATAATAATAATATAAAAACAAAAAATTTAGTAATTTTATGTTTATTTAACAAATGATAATAGTAAACAAATACATAAAAACATTTTTATATTAATAAGATGAAATTTTATCTTGGTTTTAAATAAAAGTCTTTTTTTTTAAGTTTTAATTAGCCAACAATAAAAACAATTTCAATAGTTAATTAATTTTTTAAAACAATTATCAACAAAGACTTAACTACTACTAAATTCAATTTAGCTATTTAATAATACCAAAAAAACAGAATTTTTATTAATTATATTTTTTAAAAATAAAGTTATTTTACAACAATAAAATTTTTTTAACAATAATATTATTTTATTAACAAAAATTACTAAAAACATTAATTTATTTAATATTTTTTTATTCGAATTTAAAGACAATAAATTATTATTTTTATTAAGCAATACAATAATTTTTAAACAGAAATCAATTACTATTATGTATATAAAAACAATAAATAAATAAAAATTAATTAAATTAATATATTTATTAAAGTATTATTACTTAGTTAATATAAACAGTAATTATTATAGTCAATAATTTTTTTTTTATTAGTTTAACAAGTAAAGCCCAATCACTATCTAATACAATACAACTATTTAAAGTTCTAAATTAAATGTGATTCACACTTTTGCTACATGTGACCAGACACTTGGCCAATCAAGGCTACACTATACAACTATATTTACTGTAATTTTATCAACAGCACCAGTAAAAAACAAACAGCCAATACTTAGGCCAAAGTTGGTGGCATAATTCTTCTCAATTCCTAATAAATGAGCAACACTACCTGAAATCTTAGCAGAAATACTCCGAATGATATCATATAAAGATCCATCCACATGTAGCAATCCATAATGCTCTATTTTAACTCAAAGTTTCGAATTAGACACCCAAATTTGCTCCCTATGACCAGTGATTATATTCTGAACAAACTTGATCAAATTAGACATCACAAGCTTAGTATTTACAAAAGATGCTTTAGCATCTACCAACCAATCTTTAAACACAAAACCCTTGTACAAAATTGTATAGAGACTAACATTAAAAACAGAAGAAGCCAAAGACTGCAGGACTGCAAATGATGACAAAGTTGTCCCAATAAGAGATTTCCAAAGAGAGGAATGCTTGCTTAATAAGCTCTAACATGTTAAAAAGTCCAAGCCACAAACAAAATTATGATCTGAGAAATTTACTTCCCCACAACATATACACAATACACTAAAATAACTTTGATTATATAAGCACTTTCTAACAGCCACAGATAGTCTTTTGTGTAAAGCTTTTATCAAATATGTATGCAAACCAGCAGTGGCTCTGTTCATATATTCTACAGACATGTGATAGTTAAGGTGCCAAACTGAAACAGTACAAACTCAATTTATGTTGTTAATCCATGAAGGATCCACAATGCTCAAACCAGGTCCAAATTCCCATTGAAAACATCTAACAGTATCATTTATTGTCTTAATGAAGCAGTGTGTATTGCCAGAAATCACCTTACTATTTGCCATTAAGACTTTTTCTTTAATGTTTGCTAAAAAAACAAGCCCTAAAAATGTGGCCAGATTAGCCAACTAATCAGTGCACTTGTTGCCCAACACACCAAAGTAACCTTTTACCTTTGTCCAGATAACAGAAATGTTTTTATATTTGACCAAATTACTAATATGACAGTGCTCTATCCAGCATCTGTTGCAAAAATCAGGAGCCACCAACCTCAACTCAGCCTGACAAGCATCCAAGAAAGCCTAACTGTTAGAAAAAACTGTAACATTTGAGAAAGCTGGTACACACTCAAGAACCAGTGCAACAGTCTGCATTTCAGCTAGGGTAAATGATAGCAAACCATGGACCTCCACACCTATGTGCAAACCCAGATCAGAAAAATAGATGGCAGTTTCTCCAACAGCACTAGAAGTACCAAAACTTTTAACAAACCATCAGTATAAACTGAAATCACTGGTATTACCAGTAGAATTTTAACTATTAATTAGCATGAAATTATTTTTATAATTCCTATTATTAATTAGCATACATTATTATTATTTCGATTATTATTTATTAATTAATCAAATTATCAAATATCATTACTCAATCAATAATCCGATTTGTACTCTAGAAATTAAAATGATCAAATTACACAATATTCCGAACCATTTAACATAGTCAAAATTTGCAGAAATTAATGAAAATTTGCCGAAATAATCAATAGTTCTGTGAAATAACTTGTAGTTCACAGAAATGTATCTTTAGTTCACCCAAATTATAGCAAAGAGAAAAGTGTAAGTTCAAAGACTAGTACTACAACAAATTGTATAAAAAAAGAGCTTCTCTCTTCAAAAAAATGTATCTTCCCATAGTATCTTACTATAGCATCCTACTTTAGATATCTTAATTGAGACAAATCATCTTTTATACATTCAAATAAAAATTAAATATTTGAAAAACAAATTCTTAAAATTATTACACTTGAAATTTCCTCAACACAACTAACATTTTGAAATTAATTAGCTACCAATTTCAATAATCTGTTAGTGACTCCAGACCTGGATAGAAAACGTTTCTCTTGATAAAATTCTATTTCTTTTACATTTCTTTTATTTTATTTTCTTTTCTTATCATAATTATTAGGGTAGCCTACAGATGAGATTCCTGTAGAAGAATTGACTTTCACAGCAAAATAACTACACATTTTTTAGTGAGCTTCCAGATGAGTAATTCCTGGGAAAGAGTTGACATTTACTACAACATAACTGCATAAAGTAACTGGCAAGAAATTGGTCATTCCACTTATAAGCCCAGCAGTTCAAATTATAGGAGATAATTTGAAGATAAATTCAGTTACTGGAGATCCAACTACTTCCTGAAAACGTGAATTCACAGCAAATCAACATTAACAACATTCAAGAAAAGAGACCAAAAACCTTCAGTAACACCAGCAAAGAAGTGTCTTTTAAACTAAAATGGACAAAACTAAAGCTGTCTATATTAGAAACATCCAACTTGGAAGGGAATTTAAAAGTAGGAGAGGAACTTTTAACCAAACCACCACCCTTGACAAAGTCTGTAACCAGTGTGAATTATAAGGGAACTGGACCTTTGGGATCCAATTGTTTCCAATGGCAAAAATTCTTCTAATTAAAACATTCTCCATAACTGTTCAATAATTGGCCTGTAAAAATAATCTCAAAACGCTTCAGTAATCTGCAAATCCGAAGATACAGCACTTGGCCCAAAACATCCAAAACAAGAAAACTATGCTTGAAACAAAAAACATTGGGCAAGTTATTAGCTAAGGAAATTTCATTACACAAAAAAATTTTAGTAACACCAGCCAGAAAATTGTTCATCGAATTGACCATTAACTTAATAGGAAATTGAAAAGAGTTTTGAAGCACCCAGCCCAAAACCTGCAAATTCATTGACTTATGCCCAAATAGTTGATTCATTAACCCTCTATCATTAGCAAACTGTAATACTGATGAGACTTTTGCCTCTGTCTGAACTTGTTCAAAGAGCTTCAAATTGTACAAAGAAGGATGATGCACCACCTCATTAGGAAAATCTCTAAGCAAACTGGCCTTAGACTTCAACCTTTTCCTAATTATACGGTCTCATTTCTTACACATGCCTTTATTGACAAAGCTAAATTGAGTTCTATATTCTACTATGGGCTATAAAACAGTTGATACTTAATAAGAGAACTGCTTGTCCATAATAGCTTTGTGCAGAACCATGGATGAGAAAAACTTGACATCTGAATTTGCCTTCTTCAAACTTGGACCAGAAAGACCTTTAGTCAACAGAAAAATACCCAAATACTAATGAATTTTACCAGCCTTTGTGATTGAAATTGGAGACCTGCTTACTTCCAAGGAGATATTGCTGGTTCTTGGGTTGATAGGAATGGCAACTGTCTTCTCCTTGTTAATCAATATATCCATCAATTTAAAAAACTTACTAGCAATATTTAAAATGTTTTGTGTTACTGTACAACAATTGCCAATTCAAATTGTATCATTTACAAAGACACCAGCAGCCAAATAAGAAGTCAGACCAGCATTTGACTCAATTCTGCCTGTTCTGGCCATGAATTTAGAATCAACCCAATATCTGAAAAACAACTCATGCTTCTTCATCTCGCACAACAGAGAATCATAAAAAATTCTTCATAGAAGAGGAGAAAAAATCTTTCACTAGTCCAGACCATCATGAACTTTATAATTCTTGAACAAACCAAAGTCTATCATAACCCTATTTGTGTGACCATTGTGAATACTACCAAAAAATTTGACAAACTTTTTACACATTTTGATTCTCTCCAAACTACTTTTCAAATGTAACCAGCCTACTGAATCATAAGCTTTGCGCATGTTCTGAAGTACCAGCCAGAGTTCTCTGCCCTTTTTCAAAGCATCTTCCACAACAAACTCTATAACAAAGATAGGGGACTGAATAGAAGTGCCTTTTAATACTGAAAAGTTGTCTCCACGCAGAACATTATGTGTACTGCAAACTCTCGAAATATGATCAGACAGAATCTTTGAGAAAATTTTTCTAGAAGTCTCAATAAGAGCAATAGGTCTGGTGTTTGTTAGGACTCTTTTTTACTCATAAGGTTTTGGAATCATGGATACCCAAGCTTTTTTTCAGGCATCTGAAACAGATTCACATATCAAACACAAGTTGAGCAGATGCAATAGAAGAACCAGAACAAACTCATCACAATGTTTCCATATTTTATTAGAGATACCAAACAAACCAGCAGCTTTGCCATCAGGAAGATTCTTGACCACTGACAAAAACTCATTAAAATCAATTTGCTTTATCATGCCAGAGAATGCACCATTATTGACATAATTGAGGAGAGAAAATTGTCCTTGCCAATGAGAAGAAACAGAAGATTTGACTGTGTGTTTTCTAGTCCAATTCTTTATAATTGAATCTACTTTGTTCTTGACCAAATCAGGCTCTAAAACCAAATCTCTATTATCAATCAGGTAATCTAACATAACTTTTCTGAAAAACTTTTCCAATACACTCTTGATTATTTGACCTTTGTTGTTTGCAAAAGCTTCTATGTGCTTAGTAATAGCCAATCAGATCCATAAATCCTCAGTAGTTTTGGAGTCCAAAAACTTGTGAGATCTATACAATTTTCTAAAATGAGCCAGTAATTGTTCAACCAACATTTTGCCATGACCATCATCCAAAAAGCTCTTAAACTTTACAGCTTGATCAAAGTCCAAGTCAACTTATTTATTAACTAAAGCCTAAAATCTTTCCAAATTTTCTGACTTATACGCACTCAAAATTTTTGCCACCAAAAGTTTTAACTTGTGAAATCTAAAAAATACAGCAGTTTTGACCAACCTGCCATCTCTAGACCATGTTTTTATGAGAGTAACTTCTACTGCAGAGCATACCACCCAACAGAGCAATGTTCACATTCTATTGATATCACTTTTAGCTTTGTGGTATTCAAAATCATCAGCGGTCTTTGAAACAGCAACCAACAATGCATCTCCAAACTTTTTTCAAATCTCACCACTAATATCACTAACTTTGTATCTCCATTTTTCTTTTGTGGTCTGTTTGTATATCAAAATAAGCTAAGAATTAAGAAGGCCTTCTAAACCAATGTCCACTGAAATGACCAAGTAATCAGAATCAAAAAATTCATCCAGACAATAAACTTTTTGGTTAAAAAAAAACTATGAAGACCATTACTAACTAAAATAAAGTCTATACACTTCTTAACACCTCTCAATTGGACCATGTGGGAAGTCTGTACAAAAAAAAACTATGTAAAAAATCAAGCAAATCCAGATCCAAACACTTCTTGAAGCTCACACTGTGACCAGAATTATTTTTATTAAAGTTACCACCAAGAACAACAAATGTACTGTCATTTAAAGTCTCAGCCACCATCAAATTGATGACATATAAGTAAGTCAGCTTCTTCTTCAAAGTAGCACCTACATACAAGCCCAAAACCATCACTAAAAACTTGTTCTTAAAGAGCAGCTTTACAGAAATGAGTCGACCAGACACCTCAAAAACTTTATACACATGCTTTGCTAGAGAAACATTCATAATTATGGTGATGTCTAAACCCAAATAACCAGACTTTAAACCAGAGGTAAACATTCAAACACCATTAAATTTATTCATTATCCAAGGATAGACTTTGCTTTTTAACTTTGTTTCAGTAACCACAGAAATCACATTGCCCATATTTTTGTGCTAGCAAATAATATCTTTCTGTTTGGTAGGATTGTTCATGCCTCTGACATTACACATAGCCACTTTCCACACCAAACCACTTATTGAGATGAAAGAAGAGCTGAAGAACCTGAACCAGAACACAGATGATCCAATTTTTCTAATACTAAACTGATTAAGATCTTAAAAGCTACCATTTTTGATTCTAATTTGCCCACCTTAAAGATCAAAACCTTTGAAAAACTCGAGCTAGAGTTATGGACCACATCATCAATAGCTGAAAGAGGAGAAACAGATGCCAACTTCACATTATTCAAAGCCATATCCACATTCAAATGTGACACCAAAGGGATAGAAGTAGCCAAAAAAGGCACACCAGAAGGAAGTGCCATTGGTACCATTTCTATGCAACTTAATTTTTTCAATATACCAGACATCTGATCTGCCAAGAGCTCCAAGGAGCATTCTAAAGAGACCAGATGGAAATTTAAGAAAGAGTTGTTAACTAAAGCAAGAGGGGAATTACTGTTCAAATCTGAGGTGCCAAAAAAAGAGAGACCAGAACCAGAACCAAAACTAAAATAAAAACCACCAAAAGAACCAGTGAATGAGACCACCTGGGCCCAAGTTTTGCCGCCAAAGGCAGCAAGATAAGAAATCAGAACACTTTTCTTTTTATACAATCTTGCCAATTAAAGATAATACACATCAGAAGCATTTTTTTTAAAGCTTTTTTTAGGACTAGCAAAAACCAGAATGTCAGAAGCATCACATTTCAAAGCTAAGTGTCTAAACTTCTTACACCTTTCACACCAAACCAAGTCCAATCTAGTCTAAGAAAGTTTCACACCACCAAAAATTAGATTCAAGCTTATTTTCAGATTCAAAACCAACAATGGTGCAGCAAGTTCGGTTGCCAGTCTCCAGATAACAATTGATTACACAAGTTTTTCCCCTAATCTCTTTCAAAAAAGTACCAAGATTATGTGCAGTTGTTCTCACCAGCAAAGTAAATAAAAGCACTCTAAAGCAATCCCTAAACATCTAAGTATCCTGATCTCTCACAGTCATAGTCATATGTACTAAGTCCTTCTCAATGAAGAATGACCATCTTGATGCCAATTGTTTTGCCTGTTTCAATTCAGCAAATTTTACTACAGCCTTCTGCCACATTCCAATTAGCTGAATTTTGATTGACTTAATATTACCAAATTCAGATACTGCAGTAATGATCATTTCCTTTGGCATATTTATAGAAATTTCTTTGATTACTACAGCCTAATTTAAACGAATTCCTTGTTTTTTGAGATCACTGTTTACAATAATCTCTTTCACTTTGACCAATGAAGCAGCCATTTCCATGCTTTTTTCCAAAGTAAACGTTGATTAAATGATCTCTTCAAATTTTGAGGGAGTAGTGGCCTCTCCAAAACCATTGACTAATGAAAAAATTTTTCTGATGAACTAAGTCTTTGCCATTACTAATTTCTCTTCTATTGCACTAAGATTGATGTCAAGGACAAAAAACTTTTTGACAGACATTTTAACTTAAGATTTGACAATTTTCGGGTCAATTCATTTCTTTTTAAGAGAGATATTAAGAGAAGGAGGGAGAGGTCCATTATCTTCATTCATGTTATAATCAATTGAGCCAAGAAGAAAGCCACAGACTAGGTTGGTGGCTAATTTTTTTGCTTTAGGAGTGTTTGTCACTAAATTAAGAAAAAAACTATTGCCAACACCAAAAGAAACAGAAATATTATTGTCCTCACTATTACCAAATACACTGTCCATATCTGAATACACATCATAACTAGGACCAGGTTTGACCAAAAAGATATTTTTTTCATCTTCAGAATGCTTGACATTACCAACAGAAACCTTTTTTTTTTGGAAGAAAGAACCTCCAATAAGACTATGAAGAACCCCTATGGACGCCTTCTTTTTAGACATAGCACTACTTGAAGCAGCAGCCAGGTTTACCACAAAAGGATTAGCTGATTAAGAAATGTTTACAAGAGATAGCAAGAAAAAATAAAAACTTTTTTTTTAAAAAATAGCTTTTTGGGGTTTTTTGGAAATAAGAGAGAAAGAAGTTTTTTTTTTTTTAGTTAATAATATATTAATAATTTTTTCTTTATAATTAAAAAAAATAACTATTTTAATTAGAATTTTAGTTATAAATACACTTTAATATTAAGCTATTATAGAAAATAATTAACTTTTTAAAACTAATATAAACTTAAATTAAGAAATCCAAAAATTAAAAATTTTTTATTAAAAATAATACATATTTTTTTTATTAATGTTTTAACAAAATGTGTTTAAAAATTATTTAATACAATATATTAAATTAAATAACTTAAATTAAATATTAATTATGTATTTTTTACACATAACTAACTACTTAAGTTAATTAAAGTACTAATTAAGCTAAACTAAAAAGAACCAGAAGTAAATTTTATTTACTAAATCTCTTAATAATATTATTTAAATTTTTAAAAACAAAAATAAACTTACTTAAAAACAATTTAGTTTTCTTAATACTATTCTTAATTTTAAGACTACACATTTATTACAAAGCAATCATATAGTTACATGTTTTTTTACTTAAAAAATATGTTTTGACAATAATTAAATTATTATTATTTATGTTATTAAATTCAATTTTAGCTTTAAAATTGAAGCAAAACTTTAAAAAACATTAAATATAGTAAGCAAATTTTTCTTAATTTTGTGACTTTTGAGCATATTCTTAAACACAAAAAAAATTATTAAAACAACTAAAAACCAATAAGTTTAATTATAGGCTTTATAAAGTAATCAAGCTTAAGATTTAAAATTTTAAGAAGTTTAACTTAAACTTAATAGCAAAATTAACAATAAAAATAATTAAAAAACAGCAAAAGAAGAAATTAGAAAAACAAAAATTATATCATAAAATTTGTTATTAATAATAAAAGACATAAAAGACCAAAAGCCAACAACTAACTTAAAAAACAACTTAGAAAAAGAGAAAAAACATCTTATAGTCAATAAACAAGTGGTTTAAATTTTGATATTTGTAGTAACAGCAACAATTAAAAGTTTCTTACCAAATCTAATATTTGTATAAAATACTAGTTTTTGTTATAGCAAGTTTTAAACTTTTTTAGACTTAAAAATACCAATAGTAAAACATTAAAAATAATAAAAATTTGAAGAACAAATAAAATAAATATAGTCATCAATTTAAGAAATTATATTATTAATTTTAAAAACAGTATAACCAAAAAAAAATTGACCAATTTGGTTTTAAAAAAATCTCTTAAGATAATTTTTTTTAATTGAGAAAAAAAAAACCTAAACATTATTTTTTTAACTAAACAGATTAATTACTAAGAGCAATAATAACAGAAGAAGAATTCTTAAAATTAACAATAATATATTGTTATAAACTAGCAAACTTTAACTTAATAAAGATAATAACACCAAAAATACTAAAAGTATTTTTTATGTTATTAAAAAATATACTAAAAAAAATATTACAAAATACAATAAAAATAAGAAAGAAAGAATTAAAAGCTATTACAAAAAATCTTGCAATCTTAAGTATAGTTAAAAAGAAAACTATTAATAAAAACTTTAACAACAATAACCAAAGAAGTCTTAAAAGCAAAATTTATACAAAACAACTTAATATTGTCTTTAGAAACTAACTTAAGTTCAACAAAGCCAAATAATAGATAAAACAAAAAATTAATTAAGACCAACTTGATCTTAAAATAAAGCCAAACATTAGAATAAAAACTATCTATTCAGAAGATTTTTAATAATTAGAAATTATTTCCCAAGCATTACTAAAAACAGTACCAAAAATCAAAAAAACAGAAATTGATTCAGTTTTTATTTAATCAGTTTAATTTTTAAGATCAGATAACTTAATAGGTTGTTTTATTTTTAGAATCAATAATGATTTACTAGAAAATATTATATTTAACAACACAATTAATAGTTGATTTTGACTTATCTTAAAAAATATGTTGTTATTATTATTGTTTATATTAGAAAAAAAACTGGTTGTAATTAAAAAAATCTTATTTAAGATTTTATTTAAAATCATAAAAAAATTCAATGTAATAATAACAAATACAAATAACTGTTGCTGTTTTTTTAATTCTTTAGTCTTTTTGGTTATTTACAAAATAATAATAATAATATTAGTGATAAGAACAAAAAAGACCAGTTTGTTAACTGATTTGTTTTTGAAAACTTTTAGACTCTTAAAAAAAGTAGAAACAATATTAAATCTAATTTGAGTTTATTTCTTAAAAAAAACTTTAATTAAAAAAAAACCACCAGCCAAAAATAAAAAAATGTTTTAAAAGCCATTATTACAAGTAAAATTGGAGAGTATAATAGTAATTTTTAATGTTTGTAATTAGAAAAAAGAAGCTAAAAAGTTTCTAAATAAATAGATTTTGGTTATAAGTTATAAAATCAATTTTTGAAAATTTTTTTATCTAAAGTTCTATCTATTAAGTTTTTTTGTTATAAAGTACAAAGATGTTGTTTTTTTTACTTGTATTATTATAATTGTGTTTCTTTTTAAGTTAATAAGTACAGTAACTAAAGTCTGGTGTTGTTTTTTTTATTTTTCTGATAAGTTAATAAGATACAATTAATATCTAAACCTAAAAAAAGCTTTTATCTTTTATTAAGCTATTATAAAGTTTATTCTCAGACAGTCAATTTTCAATGTTATTATTTTATAAGAAAAAAAAATAAAAAAAATAAAAATTAGTATCTTGTTAATTATCATAATTAAAAGTAATTGGTTTAAGTTATTAAAATTCTAAAAATATTTATGTTAAAAGCATCTAACTTAAAATAAAGATAAACAAAAACAATTAATCAGATTTTAATAATTAAAGTATTAAAATCATAGATTTATAAATTAAACAATAATATTTTATTTAATAAATTTGGAATTTAAAAGATAAAAATGAGAAAAAAGTTTTTGAGAATAAAGATAATATAAAAATATTAAACTAATTCTTGTTTGATCTGTTTTTTTTATTTGCTAAAACTACTTATTTTTATATAAATTTTTAATTTTACAAAATTGCTTTCAATTGCTTGTTATTACTATATTATTTACTATTTTAGCTATTGTTTTATTTTTTTATATTATAATTAATTATTCTATATTATTATTAGTTATTCTGTATTATTTTGTATTATTGTGTTTTATCTTATATTATCTTGAGTTATTTTGTATTATTATATATTATTATATATTTTTTATGTTATTACTTTTTTTTATATTGTTACATAGTTTTTGTGTTTTTTTTAATGAGTTTTTGATTAATTTTTTACTTAAATAACACTGCCAAAAACAGTTTTTTACTACTAATATTTAAAAAAATATTGCTAAGATGTTTTATTTAGCTGTTTTAACAATAGAAAATCTTTTTTTATTAAAACTTTATTAATTACTATAGGAAAAATAATATTTGAAACTTTTTTACTCTTTGTACTAATTGTAATTATAAAAATAAAAAAGAAAAAAATATATATATTATTTATAATACATTTAATAAATAATTTGAAAAAAATTTTAATATTAAAAAAAAAATCAATTAACAAATAAAATATTTTTTATTTAAAGCAATTATTAAAAAAAATTATTTTATGTTTAATTTAAATAAAAAAATTATTGTAAAAAACTTATATTTATAAAATTTGTTTGTATTTTAAAAAAATTATAAAAATTATATTTATTATTATTGTAAAATCTGTTATAATAAATAATTTAAATACTTAAAACAAAGTAAAAAATAGAACAACACTTTTTATTTTATTTGTAAATAATTATTATTAAAAAAATATAATTAAATTAATGTTTTAATAAAAAAAGAAGTATATAATTAAATTTGCTAATATGTTTTATTTATTTTTAAAAAAGTAAAAAAAAACTCATTTTAAATTATATATATAATAAATTTTATTATTATCTTATAATATTAAATAATTTATAATTAATAATAGTTTTTATTAATAAAAAAATCCAAAAATATAATTAACAAATAAAAAAAGCTAAACATATTAAATATATTTTAAAAATAATTAACTATAATTATTTTGATAAATTTAAATTTTATTATATAATATTAAACTATTGTTATTTATAAAAAAAATTAAAAAAAAATTAATATAGTATATATTGACCAATTATATATTAAAATTAACAAAATAATATAATATTAAAAATTACAAAAATTTTAAGAATACCAAAAAAAATATAAAAAATTTTTAACATTATATTTCTTTGATAGTTTTTTCTTTTATTTTAGTTTATATTATGTTATATAATTTGTTTTTATTATGTAGATAGTATTATAATTTTTTTAATGTTTTATTAAATACTGCTTTAGCTATATTTTTTTGACAATAATTTTTATAAGTAAGACATAGTTTTTTGTTCTATTTATTATGTTTTTCTGAGTAATCATATTTTTTTTGTTGAAATAATTACAATAATAGTAAATAAAATTTCTTGGTTTTTATTTAGTATATTGTATATAGTTATAAACAAAAGTTTTTTATTGTAAACTAAATATTTTAACTTTAATTTATGTTAATAACAGTTTTTTTGTGAACTTATTTGGTTTTATTTAAATTTTTTTTATTTGTCAAAGTTAATATAACTAGTAATTCTGTTTTTTGGTTGTTAGTTTATAAAAACCAATAAGTTTTAATAACTAGTAAGATTGTATTTTTCTTAAATTCAAAAATAGGTCTTTAATTAATATTAAGTTTTTGGAAATAGTTACATATAATTAAAATTTTAATATAATAGTTATTATAATTAATAAAAAGTTTTTAAATAGTTTAGTTTAATATAATATTGGTTTTTATTAACCAGTTATTTTTTATTAATGTTTAATATTGTGTAGTATTTATTATTAATACTTTTATAGAAATAACAATTTTATTATATGATAGCTTAGTATTTTTATTAGCTATTATAATTTGAAATATTGTAACATAATTAATTTTGAAACTTAATTGGTTTACTAGTTAAAGTATTATAATACTTTTAACAAATTTATTATTTAAAATAAGTATAATTAAGATATTATTTATTGTTATTTTTATATACATAATAGTAATTAAACATTTTTTGTCTAATATTGCTTTATTAAATATAGTTTTAATTCAAAAAAAACAGTTATAAGATTATTGTCTTTAATAATAACTGCTAATAGTATAATGTGGCTTAAAATTTGATTTTTAGACTAATTTTTAGTTTTGTTTCTGTTTTTACAATTATTGTTTTTAAGATTTAAGTTTTTTAATATATTAAAATAATTTTGTTAATAATTTTAGTAGTTTAAATTAATTTGCTAACTGGTTTTTATGTAGTTTGAATTTTTTTAAACTAATGTGTTTTAATTTTACATAAACTGATTTTAGAACTTAAAATATCAATTTAAATTAATTATTATGAATTATTGCTAATAAGTTTTTTGATTTTAAAATGTAGTTAAATATTAATATAGTATTGGCACATATTGATTTCTGAATATTTAGAATAATATATAATAATTATTTTTGCATGTTTTGTGTATTATTTGTATTAATATTAATTAATTAATTATTTTATGCATTTATAAAAATAGTAGATACATGTTTTTGTTTTAAAGTTCTAATATAATAAATAATTATTTTGGTTGCTGAATTTTTAGTTATGTTTTTGGAATAGTTAATATGTATTATTATTTTTTAAATCTAAAATAAAATAATTTTTTATTTTTTAAAAGATTTTTTTTTAATTAAGTTACTTTTTTTTAAGTTTTTGTTTTGTTTTTTTCTAATATTTTGTTAATTATTTGACTATAATTAGCTTTTTTTTAGCTAATTTGAAAACTCTGATATTTGTAACAGTTTTTAATAAAAAATTAAAGTAAGCAAAACATACTTTTTTTAGAATATTTTTTTTTAATTTTTTAATAAATTTATTTAAAATTTAAGAATTAGTATAATATTTTGTTTTTATGGCTTTAATTTAATAACAAATTTTGTTAAATTAAGCAAGATATTGTGTAATAGTTTTATTTGTACTTTGTTTAATAATATTAAATTTGTTTTAAAGCTATATTATAATATTTAAATTATTGAAATATTTTAGCAATGTGTTTTTAAATTGGGTAAAGTTTATGAATTTTGTTTTTAAGCTTTAATACTATAAGTTAACAATATTTTTTAGAAAAAAAAAAAACATTTGAATTGCTCTTTAATTATTCTAATTATTTATCTGAATGGCTTTTTGTGTTTTTTAAACCATATATATATATCTGTTTTTTTTTTCTTAAAAAGTCTATTAATTATGTAATATATAAAGTGGTCATTTTATTATTATTTTTTACTAATGAAAGTGGTAATGCAATAAACTTAACGAAATTAATCATTATATTTCTAAAAAGATGGCCAATAAAAAATAAATATAATAGTATGATAGAAGATATATTACAAAAAATATTTATCTAAATTAATATTTTATTAATAATTCGATATTTAGACATATTAAATACAATTTTCTTGTCTTGTATATATAATTTGTAATTATTTGGCAATTCAAAAATCATCAATTGCTTCTAAACATGTCTTTTTTGCAGGTGAAAATATGATTACAGATATAAAGTCTTGCTTAATATCTAAAACTATAAGAACAGTACAATGTTTTTAATTATAAATACAAAAACCATTAAAAAAAAAATTAAATAATAATATAATATAATGTTTTTAATAATTAAATCTAAATATGTTCATGAACTTTAAATTAAACTTAAACCAAACTTGTTGTATGTATTTGGATTTAGTTTAAGTTCAATAATTTCAAGTTTGGTTCAAGTTTAAGTTCAAAATTTTGCCAAATCTTTTGTTTGAGTTTGGTTTAGTTTAGTGATTCAATTAAATTAGACTGAACATTAGAATTTTACACTAAACTAATTTTTAACTTGACAGAAAACTGCAAAAAATAATCAAAAAACCAACTTAAAATTTACAGATTTAAAAATTTATAATTAAACAAATAATTAAAAATTTTATCTGTATTTAAAAATATTACTATTAAAGTTATTTTATTCTTAGCTTGTATTTATTTAAATATTTTTAATTTATACAAAAAATAATAATAATAGCTTTATTTAAAAAGTTTTTTGATAAGCCAACCTTTTTCTTTAAACTTTTTTTAATTAAAATATTTTATTTGTAATATATACTTTTGGAAATAAAACTGAATTATATTTTATAACTAATTATTAGTTGTAAAATAGCTAATATTAAATACAAAAACTGTTTGTTTATAATAGTTTTTTTTAAAATCATGCTTGTAAAAAACTTAATATTTAAGTAAGTTTTAGTTAAATTAGATTTAAACAGACCAAAAAATAATAAAAATAGATTCAAATATCTATAAAATTCTTTTTTTTATAATTAAAATCAACAAATTACTAATAAATAAACACAGTATTTTTATTTAATGATTGATAAAAATTGTTATAATTTTATTATTGTTGATTAAAATATTATTGATTTTAAAAAATTTGTTTACAATATTTAAAATGTACTATATAATAGCTTAACTGTTTTCTATCTAAATTATATTATTAACAAAAACACTAGCTATAAGAAAAAATAACAAACTGGTTTGGTTTTAATTTTTTCAGTTTTAATAAAAACTATAATATTAATTTTATACTTATACAGATTTTTCTGTTTTTTAATTTTACACAAAAAAAATCATAAAAAATTTTTTATAAAAGTAAAAAAATACTTATTTTAATTCAAATTATTATGTATTTTATATTTTTTGTTAAATTAAAATCTGTTATAACTTAGTTACTTCTGTTATTGTAAATACTGCCAAAAAATTAAATAAATCTATTACATATCTTAATTTACAAACTAGTTTTTAAATAATAATATTAAACAAAATTATAAATTTTATATATATTTTATAAAATCAACTAAAGTTTATGATTTTTCTTTAAACATTTTTTATTACAAAGCCAATAGCAAAAATTAGAAACTTAGTTATAGTGTTTTTAAAAACAGAAAAATTATTATCATAAAAAATATTAAACTTATTACATACTAAAAAAATTCTGTCTAAAAGAATTTTAAAGAAAATTTTTTAAAAAGTTTTGATTAAGATAATAAATTGAATATTTATTAAAAATTTTATTTTATTTATATAATATAAAAATTATTGATATTTATGCTTCTTTTTAAGATCAAAAAACAGATTTATAGACTAAACAAATATTCAAAAAATTCAAAAATATATATAATACCAAAACATTATAATACTTTTAAAGTTTATTAAAAATACTAAATAAACTAGCAGCTTTTCTATTAAAAAGCTCTTTAATTATACTAAACATCTTATTAAAACTAATAACAGCCATAATTTTAAAAAAAACATTATTGTTTATATGATTTAATAATAAGTATTAAGACTATTATAAATTAGAAATGCTTTTTAAACCTGTTTTTTTTATTCAATCTTTTATAATATTATTTATCTTAGATTTAATCTTATTATAAACCAAAATTAACTCGTTTTTTATAATTAAATAATTTAGATCATTTCTAAAATAAACATTTTAAGATTTTTTAATAGTATAACTTTTGTTAATTGTAAAATTTTTTATATGTTTAAAGATAACAGATCTAATTTTTGTTTTTTTATTTGCAATAACTTTAAAATTTGAATGCACAATATAACTTTTTTATTTACATAAAACAGAATGAATATTATTAAAATCTGTATTATTATCTAAAAAAACTTAAACATAATCAATATTTAGCTTATTAAAAAATTTCTAGCAATTTATAAACAACTTAAATTTTATGTTTACACCAAATCATACTTTCTTGACAATTTTAAATATCAGAATTTCTAATTTGTATAATTTAGACAAAGTTTTGATAAAAACAGTATTATATTTTTTATGTTATATTTTAAAAAAAACTTTATTAATTAAAAGACGTACTATTTTTTAAATTATATTTTACATAATATTCAAATTTAAAAAATATTTTAAAATAATAAAATTAGCATAAAACAATGTAAAATTAACCAATATTGTATTTTTAAAATAAAATCATTTGGCATTATTTATACTTTTAATATTAAACTTTTATTAAACTTTATTTATCTGTTTGTAAAAAAAATTCAGTTGTATATTGTTATTAGAATAAAAACCGATCAAAAACTGTGGTAAAAAACGTGATTACTATATAAAAAACACAAAATAACATAGAATAATGTAAAAAAGCACAGAATAACTAATAATAATATATGATAATTAGTTATAATATAAAAAAACAAAGCAATAACTAAAATAATAAACAATAATTAATAATAACAAACAATTAAAAACAATCTTGTAGAACTAAAAAATATGCATAAAAATAAGTAGTTTTAACAAATAAAAAAACAAACCAGACAAAAATTAAATTCATTTTATTATCTTATTTTTAGTTTAAAAAACTCTTATTTCCTTTTTATATTTCTTATTAATCAAATAAAATATTATTATTTAATTCAAAATTATATGATTTTGACAAATTAATTGTCGAAATCAAATTGATTGTTTTGCTTATTTTATTTTAGGCTAAATACAATTAGCATAAATGCTTTTGAAATTTTAATAACTTAAATTAATTGCTTTTGATCATGGCAATTAACAGAATACTAATTTTATTTTTATTTTTAATTTTTTTTGTGAAGTGCAATATTAAAAATTAACTGTTTTGAAATTAAACTTCATAATAATTTGGTAAAAAAAAAATTTTTTTTTTAAATATTAAATATTAATTTTATTTTGTTAGCTTATTAGAAAAATAAAAAAACAATATTAGACTCTAGTAATTGTGCTTAATTAGCTTGAAAAAAACACAACTAAAATTACAATATCTTTGTGTTTTATAATAAAAAAACTCAACAAGTAAAATTTTAAACAAAAAAACATTTAAAGACTAATAATTTACTTTGTTATTAAAATTAATTTATCTGAAAATTATCTTGCTTTTAGTATTAAATTATAAATATTAAATATTATAATTATATCTTACCAAGTTTATTTATAATAGTATTTAAAAACTTATTTAAATTAATAGATACAAAAATAATATAATAGTTAATATTATCGAGTACTGTAGTGTTATATCTTGACAGCCAGGCTGCCATTGACACATGTATGTCTGAGATGTCTTTGGCTGCCCCTGATTTCCGTAATCAATGCTGGCTAAAAAAGCATCATATTTTCAATTTGATCAAGGATAAGGATCTTAGCATGAGTTGGGTTAAGATGAAAGGACATTCTGGGATTCATGGTAATGTGAAAGCTGACTTGACTGCTGGGGCTGCCTCGGGGTTTCCTTTTTCCCTTTGTGCTGATGTGCGTGAACATTTTTTGGTTGCTGAGAGTGTTACTGTTTCTGGTAATGTCCGTCATTTTGTTAGGAACATTTTTCAATCAATTTGTTGTGCTCATTGGAAAGCTGAGTCTGGTTGTGATGTGGTTCCGGATGCGATGATTGGTTGTATAGACTGGGTTATCACAGTAAAGGTATGGCATCCTGATTCTTATATGCTTGCTGGGTTCACTAGCTGTGCATCCTCAATGCTTCGCACTTATGTTATGAAGGCTGTGCACAGGAGGTTGCTGGTGGTGGTAAGGAAGAGGTTGTATGATAGGTGCTACCCTAGTGTATTGTGTTTGTTTTGTGGTGAGGTGGAGTTCTCTGACCACGCTTTTACTTGTGTTCATGAGTTTGACATTCATGGTGAGATTTTGGAAGAGGCTTCTGCCTATTGGTTAGCTTTGGCTGGTGGTTCCCCTGTTTCTGCCATGTTGTGAGTTTTGTCTCAATGTTCCATTGATGTTGGGCTGTACACTTTGGTGTGCAAAGGGTTTGTGCTGGAGGAGTGGTATGAGGAGACTTGCAGTATTTTTGAGGATAAAAAGATGGCCGCTGCTCGGATTGTTGATTATGTCAGGTTCATTGTTGGGTTACATTGTGCTAAAGTATGATTGGCTAGAGCCAGACACTGGGTAGTGATGGAGAAAGCTGGTCTGATCTGTGACGTTGGTGCTGTTTCTGGGCTCCCTTGTGGTGTGTCTTCGGTTTTGTCTGATGGTGTTGTGAGATTGCTTGGTATGGCCAATTCCTTTGCTGTTAGCTTTGGTCGTCGGAAGCCTTATTGTTTCTTTTCTGGTCTGGGTGGCAGTGTGTGGGTAATTATAGATGTGTAGTGTTGCCTTGTCTGGCCTGAGTGGCTGGCCACATGTAGAAAGTGCGTGAGTCGCATTTAGTTTGAGCCTCTTAGTTTGGTTCTATGTACTAGATAGTGGTTGGGCTACACTCATTAAATGTTAAATAAAAAAATTAAATAAATTAATATTAAAGAATTTATTAATATTTATCATACTTTTGTTAACTATTATATTAATAAAACTAGCAAAAATAAATATAAAATTAATTATCTTTATTATATTTTTAAAATTTGTTTATATAGTAGTTTTGGCAATTATATTTTTTATTAAAAAATTAACTAAATTTAAATTCCGACATTTTTTAAAATTGGCATTTTTTTAAAACTTATTTTTATTGAAATTGTCATTTAAAATTATAAAATAAGACTTATTAATAGTTTTTACAATTAATATATTAATATTTTTTACTTAATTAAAATGTATAATTATAGCAGTATTAGTATTATTACTCTTAAAAAATAAAGAATTGTAATAGACAGAAAATAGCCAATCAGAAATAAGCATAATAATAGAAAAATTGTAGGATTCCTTTGAAAAAATTGCAGGATTCCAGAATCTTAGAATTTCAGAATTTTTTTAAAGAAATTATAAGATTCCAGAAATCTTGTATAAAATAAATTATATATATAATGAGAGTATTAAAAGCAGAAAAAGTAATTTCTGGAGAATTTAATAAAGTTTTTATTAATTTAGAACAATACTCTTCCTTTAAAAGATAGTTTTCTATAACTTGAAGTGAAATTATTCTTCTATTAATAAAATTATCTATTATCATCAAATTTATATTATTATCACTTGATTAAAAATATTAATTACTTTTGTCATTATTACCACTTCATGTTAATAAAATCTAATACTTAATTATTTTGGACCAATAGCTCTTGATTATGGCTATTGACGAAATATTAATTTCTTATTTTCTAAGAATAACAGCATAAATCTTAAAATAAAAACTGAAAATTTGTTCTTAAAAAATAATTTAATAAATAAAAATAATTTTTTATTTTAATAATTTTATATATATGTTTAGCCAAGTTATTATTCATAATAACAACAATATAAGAATTTAAATAACCAGAATTTAAATCAGAAATATATATACAAATATTACCAAACTTATTTACAATTTATAAACAGATTTTATTTTTTAATTTTGTTTTTGTTATAATAGAAATTAAATTATTTTTACTTTTATATTATCTGATATATTTTTTTGCTTTACAAAATTGTTCATTTTTTTAATATTACATATAAAATTTTTTCAAATAAAATTAGTTATTAGAAAAAAAAAAAAAATCATATTATAAACAAGAGCCAAATTATTAAATTTTATTATTAAATTCATAATAAATACAAACAGATTTTTTAATTAAAATTTTAATTTAACAATATTTAAAAACACTAAAAAAATTGACAATATTGCAATTTGCTATTAGTAATTATATTTAAACTTTTTTTTATTACTATATTGTTTATTTAATTTTGTGATAAAAAAATTATTAATAATTGATATTTAAGATTAAACTAAAAAATTCTGATATAAACATGCTTAATTTTTTAGTTAATTGTTAGTTTGTTTTATAAAATTAACAAAACTGTATTTTAAAACTACAAGCTATAATTCCAAATTATTAAATATTAAAAAAAAAATTTAACAGTATTAGCTAAATTAAAACCAAATAAAAGATTCAAAAAAAATCAAAAAAAATATATTAACAATTAATATTCAAGTTTTGTTATTAAAAAACATCAAATAAAAAATTAAAACAGTTTTTTTAATATATATATTTGCTAATCTGATTTTATTTGAATTTGACAAAAAAATTTACTTTTAACTTATATATTAACTACTAAAATTAGAATCATATACCAAAAAAATATAATTGAATTTTTTACAAACTGAACAATTTATTAAGATTAAACAACAATAAAAAAAACATCTTTTATAACAAAAATAATAACTATAACTTTTAAGAAACTATTTTTGAAATTAAAACAAACAAAAGCATACTTAGTTTTAAAATAGTTAATTAATTTTTAATTAATAAAACATGTTTTTTTACTTTTAAAAAAAACAAAATTTTACAAATTGTATATATTTATATTAATAGAAAAATATAAAACAATGTTTTATGTAAATTTTTTTTGTTTTATAATTGTTTATTTATATTAATTCTAATTACATAAACAGAATTTTTTTTAATAAAAATAGGTTATTAAAATACCAAAAAATTGGTCTGTACTTAATTGTTTAATTTTATGATGGCTTTTTGTTAAAGCTCTATTAATTATATTTTAATTAATTTAATTAAACCAAAATTAGCAAATACAATACACATAGTTTTCAGAAAAGTTTTTACAAAATTTTTTTTAATTATTATTATTTAATTTGTTTAATTATTTAGTAAGTACTTGAAATTGGTATTTACTATAATACTTTAATTATTTGCCAAACTTATTATAGTTATTATTATCTTTTTAAAAGTAAAAAACACTTAAATTATTTCACCAAATTTTAAAAAAGTAAAAATTTTTTCAAAATTATTAACACCAAAAAAACATTCTTAATAATTTTTAATTTTTTTGGAAAAAATTTTCCAGTTACTGTTAAAAAATTAATATCCAAAATAAAAAACTTATAAATTAAAATATTGATTAAAACTCCAAAGAAAAAAAAAAAAGAAAAAACCATTCAAAATATTATTATTATTATTGTTGTTAATATTAAAGTTAATCTATTTAAAAAGTTTTCTAAGTATATGCTTTATAACAATTCTTTTTAGGTCTTTAAAAGTTATATTAATATATTTTTATTTTAACTTTTTACTATTTCTAAGCTAAAAACTTATTTTTTTTTACAAAAAACTCTTTATTTATATTTATATTTTTTATTTTTGTAGTGTTTTCAACATCTAAACCAGTTGTTTTATAAGTTATAATAATATTTTAAAAAGCATTTATATCAATTATAATAATAAATTTCTTTAAAATTTTATCTTTATATTTTTTTAGGAAACAAATTTAATGTTATTAAGTTAATATTTGATTTTTTCTTGGCTTTTTTTATATTTAAATTATTGTTAATACTAACAACTTTGTATTTAAACAAAAAAAGGTTTGAAATATCTAATTAAATAATAAGATATAAGCAAAAACAAAAAAACTTTTTTTAAAATATTACTTTTTTTGAAAATCTAAGAAAAAAGTTTTTTAAGTCTAATTTATTTTTTTTAATTTTTAATAATTGATAATTGGTTTTCAAATATTATTAAAAATAATAATATTAAAAATAATAATATTAAAAAACAAAAAATTTTTTTTTTAGTTTTTATTTAATTATTTAATTTTTAAGATTAAATAACTTAATAAACTAATTAAATAAAATTATATACAAAAATAAAATCTGTTTTTATTATTATTATTTAAAATAAATTATTATTTATTTATAGTTATAATAAAATTAAACAACATAATTAATATTAATAATATAAAACAGATAAAAAAGCCAAAAAATAGAAAAAACCAATACTTAATTTTTTACAAAAATAAAACAGATTTTAAAACAACAGAATTAATATTAAAAACACCAAAAAATTTTTTTTTAACATTTTAAAAAAATTGTTATTTAACATAATAAAAGATTAAAAAAGTTGTTTTTTGGTTGTTTTAACTTAAAAAAAATAACTTGATTATTAACTTCTTATTAAATACTTTAAAACTTTTAAAAAAGACAAAAACCATATTATAACTATTTTAAAATTATAAATTATGTGCAATTTTAAAAAAAAATTAAGTAATATTAATAATTATCAAAAAAAATTATTATTTGTTATGTTTAATTTATTTGTAATTAAGTTTTAGCCAAATTAATAATTTTTTTAAAAATAATATAATAATAATAATAATAATTTTAAATTTTTATTCATAATGTATAAGTAAATAAGTTGTTAATCAATTAATCTTGAATATCAACTACTTAATTATAAATAACTTTGAAATATTTGCAAACACATTTTTTTTTAAATAATTTTATTTGTTGATTATTAATTAAAAAATAAGTCCCGGGTGGCTGGTCACATGTAGAAAGCATTTATTTTAGCGGTCGGACTACGCTCAATAAAGCATTTTCAAAAAAAAAAGTCAATCATCCAGTTTGGGGAAATCTATTCTTTTTTATATTGTCCTTATATGCACGAAGCTGAATATTGAATGCAATAATGTTTTTTGACGAGGCAGTATTGATAATTGAACGTGAGACAAGAATCTCTCTTTCCAAATTCGTTCATAGGTGTATTGTGTGCAAAAACTCCTTTTTTTAAGTCGTTCCCGTACCAAAAGTACTTCATTTATTAATTTATATAATAGCTAAAATTTTGTTATAGTCAGAAATACCCTTTTTCGTGTAAAATATTTTTGCTCACAACTAGTATCTCAGAGTTAGGAGAAACTTGTGGTTTTTAGACACCTTATTTCCGATCATCTTCTGTTGAGTTGGTTTTTCGCTTTCAGCCTCAGCTCTATTAGCCGTCTCAGGTAATTGGATTTTTGTTTCAGATTCATCGCTTTAATGTTACAACTAACGATCTTTTTACATAAGGTATTTTCGGGATAGGCTAGTTAATAATCCAAAAACGAAGATTACCCGAAGTCCGAATATTTCTTTCACTCTTTATTTAAATGGCACGTGCTGATTCTGGATACATATCTCAACATGACTCTATCTATAGCCATAGATCCTCACAGGGTCTTCGTCAAACCTACCAAATATTAAGTGGACAAGAGGAGGCTAAAAACCATATATCAGTACATACCTCCTACTCTGACCGGAGTGAGACAGAAGATTATAATTCATATCCGACTAGTCCTTCCTATCCGCCTCCTTTGCCTTATCTCCAGCCATCTAATGAATTTCAATTATCAAATACTTCTCGGCAAGGATCTTCAACACAAAATGGCAATTCACCACTCACATCACCTGGTTTGCAGCCATACTCAATTCATCAACAGCCATCATATTTTTCCAATCCACCTTCACCTTTTTTAGCACCTTCCACTAATGCCTTAAATCAAAATTCAACTACTCCGGTAAACTCACCTCGAATAACACCATCACATTCCCCCACGTTATCTAATTCAATAGTTTCTTACAGTAGAAATGGCTCCTTAGATTTTGTAACCACTCCAGATTCTTTTTATGAGAATAATTTAATAATTAGTTCTCGATCTTCCTCTTTACCCTCCTCCAATAGATCATCGATCTCTTTATCATCCTCTAAAACAGATAAAAAGGTTAATCATTCTCAACCGAAGTCTAATTCAGAATTTACTGAAACACATTCCATTTATCATACTTCCACTGGTATTGAAGATGTTCCCACTGCCTTTAACGTTACAGCTGGATATGATATTATCGATGAAGTCTTTGATGCTTATCATGATGAGAGTAATTCTCTTTCACCTGATTTACCTCTTTTTAATATTTATAACTTTCGCAACTCACATCAAGAACTAAAACAAATACAAGAGAGTTTAGAGCAGGAAGCGAAGTTTCAACAACAAACTCCAGCCGATTTTAATAATTATTATCGAGATAATAGTTCGCGACCAAAATACCCACAACAAGAGCTCGAATCTAATTTTTCCCCAACTTCCCATCCACAAGACTACGCTCCTCAAAATGAACTTTATATTCAGGATGTTAATGATTTTTATTGGCAGGAAGATTATCAGCTCCAGTCACGAGGTTCGGAATCTGGAATATCAACCTCTTCCGAATCTTCTGAAAATCCTCAATCAACTCAATCTATTGCGTCAAGATCAGTCCGACTTCATCAATATAATTTAATACAAACCCAAACAGCTCCTTCAGAGTCTCAATTATCACCCTCTGTAGATCAACAATCAGGTATATTCATGGTTTATCTTAATGCAAAATCATTAGATTCTATATGATAATTCTCAAAAGAATCTTAAGATACATTTTGAAGTTGCTTACTTAAAATGTTCTGCAGAAATAGATGCTGACGCTTCTAGGAACAGAAAACGTGAGGCTGCAGTCAAAGAAATTATAACAACGGAGCGTACTTATGTTGATGGCCTTAGAAAAGTTGTCAATGTTTTTTTGATTCCGTTGAGAGAAAACTATCACAAAGCTACCTCAAAGAATGTGATCCTTTCAACCAAGCCAATGGCATCTTTAGAAGACATTACAGCTTTGTTTGGTAATATTGAGCAGTTATTGTCATTACATGAACAATTGCTCAAACAGTTGGAGGAGAGGTGTGCTGAAAATTATTTTCTTTAATAGTCTCACTCGAAGCTAATTGAAAAATACCTCTAACCAATTCTCATATTATTTACATTTCCTAGGTACAGCAATTGGAGCCCAAACGAATTAATCAGTGACATTTTTTTGCAAATTGTATGTATTGTCAGTATTATCAAAATTTTTAGATAAACATTAAATCTTCATATTGTACATAGGCACCGTACCTTAAAATGTACACAACATATTTGAAAAGCTTTCCCCAAGCCCTGGCAACAATGGAAAGACTCAACAAAGAAAGCCAGTCATTCAAAAAGTTTCTCACGGTACTCTTTCCAAGTATCATTTGCTATTGGGTATATCTCTTATTAGTGTGGGTTAATGTTTCTAAACTTTATATAGAATTGTTCAGAGAAGCCAATGCTTAACGGGCTGGCATTGAATTCGTTTTTGATTTTGCCTGCACAACGTATTCCGCGATACAAATTATTACTGGAAGCTTTATTCAAATATACTCATGAATCTCACCCTGATTATTCAGATTTGAAGAAATGCGTTCAGCAAATAAGCGTGATCGCGGAAGACGTGAATGAAAAGTATGACACGTATATAGCAATCAATTTTGAAATCATTTCGATCCATTGTTATAACTCATTTCACTCAACAGGATTCGTGACGCCGAAAATCAACAAAAGGTAATCGAAATACAATTTCAAGTGGAGGATTTGCCGCACGCAATTGTAAAGCCGGCACGTAGATTTATTTACAAAGGCGATTTATTCAAAGTCACGCATCGAACACCCGGAAGTTATCGAATTCCAGGAAGTTACCAATATCAAAGTAGCCTAGATGTACGGACACACTTTCTATTTAACGATATCCTCTTGTTCTGCTCTGATCTTCAAGGAAAATACAAATACAAAGGTCAAGTTGATCTGGCATTTGCCACCTACAAAGATATTGAAGATGGGCAGGCAGATCAACCATATTGCTTTCAAATCATTACCAAAGATCAAAATGATGTTCCCCGTTCTCATTTTGTCCGAGCTAAAAGTCAAGAAGAAAAGATTGAATGGAAGACCAGAATTGAAGATGCTATCTCTGCATTGGCGAATGGAATTCGAATGTCCTATAATAACGTGGTTGTACAACGTATGTTTATATTATCTTTATTTGGATTTTTTAAATATCATTCATTTCAAATTAATTTTGACGGTACCCAAAAGATTTGAAACCTATTCGGCAATCCACTTTCTCAGTTTCTTCATCTACGCGGCCGGCACAGCCCAGACGTATTATTACAGCAGATCCTCTGTTTCATTCACCAAACATTCATTCTTTACCAAAGACATCGAAGTCAAAAAAAGAAAAAGAGAAACAAAAAAGTAATAGGTCTTCTACATCAACAGTTTCTTCGACAGAAGATTCAGTAAAAAGGCCCCAAAGCAATCGGCAAAGTAGCAGAAAAAAAGAAAAAGAAAAGTTAACAACGTTTGACATGCTATTAACTGGAGGGTTGGACGCTTCTTTCGCTTAAACAATGTTGATCTAACGACAGGAGATATCTTCTAAGAATTATGTGTTGATAATGAAGCATAATTAGATGCAGAATTGAACTTTTCAGGAACAAAGTATACTTAAACATTCATTTTTCCATTAATCGTGAGTCTATTCTCAACAGGTATTTTTACAACAAAATTATGCACAATAGTGGCTAACAGAAAATATTAAGACGGAAGATACGTAAAAATACAGCTTCCACAAAAGGGGCTAAATATTGTCTGGATTTCAATTATGTATATTAGAGCTTTAATTAATATTTAATTTACGTTTTGCATATTATTTAATGCAAATTATTTAAATTTTAAGATAATTGATAATTAGAAAGGACTTTAAAATATCCCACTCGAGTTAAAATTATTTTTGAGTGAAAACGTAAATTAGAAATTCACAACGGTATTATATTTTTATTAAAAGATAAAATTCTTGGTATCAGAATCAAAAACCCGCTATTTCTGTCATCAGAATTTATTTCCTCTAAATCGAGTCCTCATGTCCAGCTTGGGAAACAAGACAGCATGAATAAACAGAAACAGAGTTTCTTAATGTGTTGCTTGCTGACAAGAATTCAATACCTGTGATCTTTTACACTCAAACAGACTTCTTCGTATCGCTTGGCACTCACTTATTAAGTGAGCGTTTTCAGGTTGCAAACATTCTTTAGGAGTAATGCGGTTCAGCCTAACACACTCTGATTCTAGCAAACATTCAACGAGCGCCTGCCGGATCTAAGTGGTAGGGTTTGATAAGTTATGGTTGAACTCTTCCTTTTATAAGAACCCACTAAAAGCTAAGCAGCAAAGAGATAAGGCGAACCTCTTTGCACGAGGAGGGCATTTTAATTGTTTCTATGGAATGACTGACGCGCCTTATTTTTAATGTTCGAGACCACGTGGTGCAAGTTTTACAAACCTTTGTGTTACAGTAGAGATTAATTTAACATCAACAATTTCCTACTTAGCTACTTTGCAACACAATACATATCACAACCTTTTCCTTCCTATTATTAAAGCGAACACCTCCACTCTCAATAGATTTATTCTGCTAATAAACTTATTCACTATGATGGTATTTTTATTTTCACTGCTTCTATGATGGGGGGGGGGGGGGGGGGGGGGTTACTGTAAAAAGCGAAACAACTTGTGAACTTTCTTCACATTTGTTCAAAAAGGAAATGCTTTTTGGACGTCGAAAAACTCCAGCAGAAATGCTGCGACAGCATCAACGTGCGCTTCAGAAAGCACAGCGAGAATTGGACCGTGAGAAAGTAAAACTTGAACAGCAAGAAAAGAAGCTCATCATAGACATCAAGAAAGCAGCTAAAGCAAACCAGATGGTATTATTTTACACGGAAATTTTCTTTAATAAATTGTTCCAATTCAGGAATGCTTTTATTTCTTTTGCTCATTATATACATATTTTTACATTGACATTTTCACAGAATGCAACCAAAATAATGGCTAAAGACTTGGTTCGAACTCGGCGTTACGCGTCCAAATTCCAGGCAATGAAAACTCAACTTCAAGCAGTATCTTTGAGGATCCAGGTGCACGCTGATGTCTCTGCTTATCTTTCCCGCCAAAGCACTTTTCTCATCAATAATAATACCTTAAATTTTGGTTAGACCCTGAGATCAAATCAACAAATGGCAGAGGCAATGAAAGGAGCAACCAAGGTATAAATTTACTTCTATCTAAACCCTATTTCATCCACTAATATCTAAGTATATTTAGGCAATGAAATCGATGAACCGTCAGATGAACCTACCTGCTATCACAAAGATTATGATGGAGTTTGAAAAAGAATCAGAACTCATGGACATGAAAGAGGATATGATGAACGATGCAATTGACGATACTATGGAGGATGAGGAGGACGAGGAAGAAACTGACATGATAGTGAATCAAGTATTAGATGAGATTGGCATCACTTTAGATCAATCTGTATGTGGTTACTGCATTCTTCTATTTGTCATTTTGCAAATTCAAATTCTAACGGATTCCACAGCTTGTAGACGCACCGAGCTCTATTGAAAGAGTCAATGCAACTGAGAGAATCGCACAAACTGTTGAATCGGAGTCTAACAATGATGCAGCCTTGCAGGCAAGGCTTGATAATTTGCGAAGGGAATAATAGTACAACCATAAATGTTCACTTTTTATATTAATATTGAGTGAGGAGGTAATGTAATTACAATATCTCATAATTAATTTATCCATCCAATTTAACGTGATAAGCTTTTCTTCAGATTTATTTTTCGTCAAATCTAAGACTCGATTCAGTTACAATTAGTATCAAATTATAGAAATCATTTTGTTTTTCAATTACGCAGACTAGACATTCTATTCATATTATAATTTAAAGTTGATTCCCATGCAATTCAGACTAGGCGGGAAAGTGTAAATTGGATTTTATATCAGAATTTATGAAACAAAGCAAATCATGATTTTCTCTACACATTGTCAACAAAAGTGTTGCATCAACCAAATGTGATTGCAATAAAAAAGCTCGAACTCGAGAGTATCTACAGGTACAGGAATTTTATTTGTTTTTCGGGTTTTTGCATTTATTAAATTTTCATCTTCTCTAAAAGCTTTTTGCTCAGTATGATTATACGCCAATTCTTAATTTCGAGGACAAATAAACAATTGATGCTATCCCCATATTTATTTTATGTGGGCTCCAACATCACTTCTAAGGTTTTGTTTTTCGAAATTCCCATTGATTTGAAATAGATTGTACGTGGCAAAATATTTACATAGTATCACCACCTAAAGCATGAAAGGAACTAGCTAGCATTAAAAAATGATAAACTTGAAAATCAAATTTTTTGTCATAATAAAAATTGTAACCATGCCTTCATTCTTCCGGCTGTATCATACATGAATTTGATATTTTCGTTTGAAATTTCGCAGGTAATTTAAATGAAGTTGCTTTAGTTGGTGCTGAAGGAGGATCAAAATTAGAATTGTTATTGTCAGTCGTTTTTTTTGTTTGGGTGGAAGATGGTGATGATGGTAAAGGTATAACTTTAGATGATTCACTGGTTCGTGGAGTAGATGTGTGTGAAGACGAATTTCGCTTCGCGGTGAACCTGGCTGCAGTAGTTCTTGTCGTAGCAATACGTGTAGGGGTTGGTGTTTCCTCATCTGATTCATCGTCTTCATCATATTCTAGGTCCATTTGATAAATGCCTCGATAAGTTCCAACTTTGCCATGTACTTTAGAACGACCATTTTTGGGTGTGATTTTAATAGGCGAAGAGAGCCTAAAATTTTCAATCCCATTATTTTGGCCATTACGCCCATTGTTCCCATTGGTTTTGTGTTTACCCACATCAAAGTCTAAAATCATAAAATCTTCATTTCCCGAATTTCCTCCATTGAGTGATTTTATTGATCTTGGTGATTTGGGGGAAGGACGAGAGTTCATTTTTTTTCTAAATTTTGAAATCAAAATGTGGATATTAGAAATTTTCCTTGTCCAAAATTCTAAGTAGTTATTTTGAAAATAAGGCTTACTCTGATTCTTCATCAAGAGATATGCCTTTTTCTGTTAAAAACCGCTTTATAATAATTTTTACTTCTTCTGATTTGGCAATATTAAGGGGAGTTATTCCTTCAAGATTTTTTAAATTCGGTTGAGCTCCAGCTTGAAGCAATAAATCTACAATTGTAACATGGCCTTTTCGAGCAGCTTCATGAAGAGGAGTATTTTTTTTGGTCCTATCTTCGATATTCGGATCACCTTTGAAAGCTAAAAGTACTTGCACTGCATCAAAATGACCTTCAAAAGCGGCATCATGCAATGGAGTTCGCCCATCATGATCTTTCGCATTTGGATTTGCACAAGTTTCTAACAAGAGGCTAATTTCTTGAACACGTCCTCTCTTTGCGTGATTATGAAGATGTGTTCTTCCAGTTTCCTTGTCTTGAAAGCGGGGTTCAAGACGAAGAGCATCATTTGGAACTGCTGCACGTTGGTTCCGTGTAGAAAATCTCATTTTTTGTCCTTCTTCTCTATGACTTTTTGATCTTGTGGGCTTTTTTATTGTAGGTGAACTTGGTTCATTGGTATTTAATGACCCAAATGCCACACTCAAGCTTGGAGTAATCGGTGGTTGTGTATTCACTCGAGGGGTTTTTGGCTCATCAACAGGAGTATTTAATAGACCCTTAACCTCATCACTTTTAATTACATCTATTGGGTACTTGTGTTTGTCGTTTGTTTTCTCCGCGTCAGCTCCATATTCCAAGAGCAGTTTTACTACTTTAGGGTGGTCTTCATAACATGCATCATGCAATGGAGTATCTCCTTGATAATCAACAGCATTAACAAATGCCCCATTCTCCAGTAAAAATTCGACGATTTCAATATGTCCGGCATATGCAGCTTCATGAAGTGGTGTCCAATCACCATTGTCTTTCGCGTTGATATCAGCTCCTCGAAGAACCAAATCCTTGACTAGATCTAATTTATTTTTTTGACAGGCGATGTGTAAATTTGTTTGCCCAGCCCTATCGGTCGCCTTAACATCTTCAGGATCCAAGCTTTTTCGTTTAGCACGACCAACTTTACGATTAGGTATTGTTATCGGTGCGGGTTTTGGGTTTGGTATCCGTCCACGTTGACCTCGGGTTACTTTTGGAGTATGAATCAAGCTTTGATCTTTTTTTGGTCTACCTCGACCTCTTTTTACAGGCATGTTGGCAGGTGATCTTATACTTTTTATTGGCGAAAGTGCTTTAGTCTTCTTTTGCTCATAATCTGTATCAGAAGTGTCAGTGGGTGGTTCAGATAAACCTGAACTCGAACTTCCAAACCCATCATCTGATCCCCCCCCCCTCTTTCTCTTATTATTCGAGTCACAATAAGCAGACCCGTCCGATGAGTCACCGCGAATAGTATCCGCATCGTCTGTTTCATACATATTATTTTCGGTAGGCCTCATTTTTTTTCTGTTTTTTTTTTTCTTAACTTCACACTAAAATTTAAATAAAAAAAATTAGCAACCAACTCTTAATAGTATTCTATATTTTTTCTTTCCTAAAAAAGTAAATTTCCCACACTCCAAGTCAACACTAACTTCCCGCAGAAACCATAATAAATCGAGAGGAAACTAGAAATAAGAATTCAAGTGAATAGTACAAAAAATACTAGAAAGGATAAAAACACCAAGGTAAAAGGGCTACAAAGAATTGATAGTAGGATTGAAGAAAACTACAGTATCGTCACCCAATAATAAAGAAAATAAAAAAAAAATTATAAATACTCACCGTTTATTTTTTTATTCGTCTCAGCGGTAAAGAGGAAGCAAAACTAGTCAAGCCTGGAGTCCAAAGCCAAAAGTGCGAGACAGTGGTAAGAAATAAAATAAGAGCAAGTCAAACTTAGAGACAGAGGTCAAGAGATAAAAATGCCAGCTGATAAAATCAGATATTGGGAATGATGAGTTTGAGTTTCTTGTTTAGGTTACGCAAGCACAAACAAATGGGGGTTGCCGTTTCCTAAAATAAGGAGTACAGAAAAAACTGTATTTTGTGGCGAGTGACTAGCGAATGACAGTGTGCGAAATTATGCAAGAAGCAGACGAAAATGGTAAGGATGAATGAAAGCAGTTGGTGGTGAATTTACCGGAAAGTCCCGGTCACAAAACAATCAATACACAATATAGGCGTCGATCTAGAAGATCATCAAAGAGAATGTGCTGAGTTGGCAAAAGTGAATAAATAAGGAGCAAATGGGTGAGATAAAAGTTAGCTGAAAATGTCGCGGTTCTTCTATGATAAAAATTCAACTCAAGCTTATCTCGTTACCGACTTTGAAAACCATATCATAAAAGTCGTTTCGACGGAATTCTATCAAAGAATTCTCGGAGATTTATTGAGAATACCCGCACACGGAAAAGTTTTGAGAATGTGTTTGTAGAATCATAATTTCAGACTAGCTCATAATTTCACGAATGGAGTTATCTTGGGCAGCATCATCAGAAAAGAGGTTTACGTCAAGCATACTTCGCGAAACTCTAAAAGATGTTTTTGCTGTTAGTTTTGATACCTTGAAAAAAACACGGTATTTTTTTGAAATGCTTCTTCCCGTAATCCGGAAAGATAAATGGTTTAATGCTTGAATTTTTGCTTTCCCAAATAAAGAAAAGCATCATATCAAATTTATACGACAAATACCTTGATTTGGTTTGATGTTTATAATTTATTATTATTTTGTTCAAAAACTTTAGGCATCAGTATCAGTGGTCGTTTGAAAGATAATGGGTGGTTGCGTAAGAGAAGAGAGAATAAAAGGGATCATTTTCCTTGAAAGTGGCTTTTGTTTTACTGACTTTCAAATTGTTTAATGATAACAGTGATCCATGTTGTGTTAAATTTATCATTAGTAAAAATAGCTCATCAAATCATCATGCCGACCCCATCAAGTGCATAATTATTTTGATTGTTTGACAATTTTGCACTATCCACAAGGTCCATACAAGGAAATAGGATAACCTGGCTGTGTCGATGGATTTGCCAAAGTTTACAGAGATATTGGTATGCCCATACTCACGAATTCCCCGAGAGTGGCTTTCAATACCAGGTGTGTATATTTTCAAGTGTGACCACAGTTGACCTAAAATAGATAATGTATCGAATATCACTTATAAAGCTTCATTGGTCTAACAAGAAACCCTAATTTTTTGCATCAAAATCTAGCAATACTACAAAGATTTATTTATTTCTTTCAAAGAAAGGTAAACAAAAATCTGTTTGATCTGATGTATTAAGAACTATATTAATTATAACGGTAGTGGTACTAATAGTGAAAAATAACTAATTTATAAGTTGGTAAAACTTTTCTCATTCGTATATAATATATCTATCTATGCCGCGAAATCTGTACAAAGATATTTAGTTTTTTCTAGGAGACTGTCCTAATATTTAAAAATTATAATTGATCTAAATTGTATTTATAATAAAAATAGAAAAGGTTGTTTTTGTAATCTCTGGTATATTTAACAATGAGGTGCAAGAAAATCGATTAGGAAGGGAAAGAAGCTCTTTAAATATATCTAAATATAGAGTGAGAGTGAGAGTTTTTATACTGATATTTATATGTATATAATATGTACCCAAGCATGATTATAAGAAGGCGTTATTTATTAGCCCAAAATTAACTAACACTTCTAAATTAGAAAATTCCAAAATCTCGGAGAAAATTAAATTTGACATGGCTTTTCTTTTAATAGTTCACCCAAACTCTTTAGTCCTCGTAACCATAACCACCGTTATATCTATCTCCATAACGATCATTATATCCCTGTTGCCTTTCCCCGTAAACATCACGTCTATTAGAATATTGTCCATCATTACCAAAATTTTTGCCGCCACGAGGAATTGGAGCCGTGAGATTTCTGATCGGTGGAGCTCTATCTTGAGGATAATCTCTCCTTTCTATTGGGTCGCGTGGCCCAAAATCTCGACCTCTATATCCTGGTACTGGTCCCGGACCCGGTCCCGGTCCCATCATATTATTATCTGGTGGGAATGGTCCTCGTTCTCGAGGCTGATAATATCCACGATTTAGTGCTGGTGGAGGTGAAATTGTTCTTGCTGGACCATCATATCGTAAAGGGGAAGGTGATCTTATTTTTGAACCCAAATTGGCAAGAAATGGTTGATTGTGTTGATTTGGTTGCATCGGTGAATTTCGTTTGCTAGGATCATAGCGATAACCAGCCATTTCAATCAAAGGCACTTTTTTCCCCCCTTGCGGTATCTCAGGAGTTGTTTGTTCAATAAGTGGTAGAGCACGAGCTGCTGGGAATCTTCCACGTGGTGTTTCATAAGGAGGCTCCTCACGGTATGTTGGATATGGTTGTCTAACATCATAAGTGGCAGGCTCGTCTTGATATGGTGTGCCAGGATATCTTGCCGGAGGTTCTTCCCGGTAACCAAGAGGTGCAGGTGGGGGATATCTTGCACCTGAAAATATTCATATAAAATATCAGGAGCTTTAGTCAACAATTACTTAAAAAAAAAATTATTTGAATGTTTGTTTTATGTAAAAAAAAAACTTTTACCTATTTCATCTCGTCCAGGTGGATAGCGATTGACTGGCTCCTCTCGGTATCCATTTGGTCCATACCTTGGAGGTGGACCACCAGCGCGTGAATCATACGACTCAGGACGAGAAAATCCGTTGGATGGCCCACCATAATATTCTTGGCGTAAATGAGGAGGCAAAGAATTTGAATTACCTTGAGGAAAACGTCCGCCCCTTGATGGAATTGTATCATTATCACTGTTTCGGGCAGATTCCTCACTAGATGAATCATCTGATGGTGCCACTTGGTAGTTTCCAGTTCGATTTCTTCCACCAAGTTGTCTTCGTGAATTAGTTCTATTGTTGTTCTTACGTAAATTTAATGATGGTTCATCGTCTGATTCTTGTTCGCTATATGGTTGACGTTCATTTTGATCAGGTCGATAGAAAGCCCCCTTATTGGGATAGTTTGTACGTCCCAAAGGTTTTTGATCCTCATCGGATGAAGCTTCAGAATCAAGTTGAGGAGAACGCCTATTCCTAGGAATTTCCCGGTTTTTCGGTGATAAATTCTCTGCATAATGTTGCTTTGATGATAATGTGCCTTCTGGGTCCGAAATCGAAGAACGGCGTGAAGAAGCCACTAAAGCATCGTAAGAACCCCTTTTACTTAGTTGATCTTGACGAAATTCCTGTCTTAGTGGTGATTCGTTACCACCTGGTTGATTATGAGGTGTGATACCAGTGTTTGAAGAGAATGAAGATTGTCGGGAATGAGCGCTATTTGATTTTGTGGTTGGTTTTGAAGATGCTTCGTCTCGAAACTTGTCTTTTATAGGAGATGCACTACTTTTTGAGGAGAATGAATTTTTATGAGAAACTAATTGGGTAGATCCAATTTTTCGTACATTAGGGGGATAATCGGTTGAAGATTTTTTATTAAAACTCGACTCATCTTTTGTTGATGAGTTTGAGGAGGAAGTTTCGGCTGATAATTGATTACTTGAAGCAACACGTTTAGACTTGGGCTCTTCAAGGTATTTTTGCCCCAATGGTATCTCATCACCATTAGAGGAGTGTCCAGAAGACCCACCTTGCGGCCTAGATCCATAAACAATATCACTATTAGACGAAGGATTTGAAGAGCGTCCAGAATATTGACCATTAAGCACATCACGCCTCATGTATGAAGCTTCGGGATTTCTTGGCCAAGTTGGAGGACCATTTGGAACTCTATTACGAATATCCTCCTGAGAGGGTCGATCGTCATACGCAATCCGATCTCTGTCATCTATGTAATGACCTCGAGGTCCAGCCTGTCGAGGACCAAGCCTATAGTCATCACGATATTCAAGGCCATATCCATTACCACGAGGATCTCTCAAATCTCTTGCATCCCTGTCGTCAATAAAACCGCCTGCCACTCGATGATCTCTGGGAATTGGTGGTGGTGGTGGTGGTGGTGGTGGTGGTAGTGCTGCTCCTGCTGGTGGTGGTGTTTGATATCTGTAATCATCCCTATCACGATATTCATCCCCAGGTCCTGGAATTATCCTAGGATCTCTAGGGAGAAGATGTGGTGCATCATATCTGTCGTTACGATCATATCGATCATGGCCCCACTCATCACTTCGGTAATATCTATCGTCATCGGGATGACCATAAATTTGTGGCGGAAGTACTGTAGGAGGTGGGATTACTGCACGTGCTTCTACACGATGCCGATCCTTCATCCTATCAAGCACATTATTTTCACCATCATGTGGATCAACTGCTTGTACCCAATTTTCCACAGCAGAAATTTTTTGGGTAACTTCTTTGCGACGGGCGATGAAAGCTTCAACAGCAGGATCGCTGGTTTTTTTCTGATGACCGGGCTTATGTTTTTCATCTTCATTCGAATCTGAGCCTGAATCACTTTCGGAATCACTTTCGCCACTATCAACTCGCTTCTTTCTTCTGTTATTCCGTTTCGATTTTTTTTTGCGCATGCTCTTTTTCTTTTTTTTACGCTTATCTTCGCTGCTACTACTTGAACTTTCTTCGGTTTCTTCTCCACTATCCAATGGTTTTTTTAAGTCCGCATTTTTCTTGGTGCTGTTGTTTTCCGCGGAATTATTTCCCGGTAAATTGTTTGTTGACTGAAGAGTAGAAATATTATTAGGAAAAGTTGTGGGAATATTGAATCGAGCATATAAATTGTTTTGAGAAGGATTGGTGTTGTTTGTGGAAGTGGTGCCCTGATTTGCAAATGAAGAAGTAGTGTAATATGATGAGGGGTTCGTCGGGGAAGCGGCAGTTGGTAAAGGATCGCTCGATGAGAAATCAAGCCTCCGTGATAATTCCAAGACAAGGCTAAAATCAGGGTCGAGTACACTCATACTTTCTATTGAATGAAAATCATTTAATGGTTAATTATGATAGATATATTTCATAAATAAAATCCAAAGATAGGAATAATTCTTCGGGTCGATCACAAACATATTTGTTTACAAATATTGACACAACAAACGGCAAAAAAAATAAATAAAATTTCGAGATTTTCTTCTATGAAGTCATTAATGTTATGAGTGATGAGAGAAAAATACCATTTTCTTTAGTCGCGGCTGAATTCAACGAACTGAGTATTTCGTCCATTAAACCATTTTCACCTCCATTATTATTATTATTATTATTATTATTATTATTATTATTGTTGTTGTTGTTGTTGTTGTTGGATAAGGATGCTTGAGCTTTTGTCACCGGAGGGCCAACTGGTCGAATAGGGTCCAAAGTTAGCTTTGGAAGTTCGAAGGGAGCGATGGTAGTTAAAGGTGTTGTCGTTGGACTAGTATTTTCCGTTTCATTTTGTCCTCCCTTCTTATTTTTCCCAAATCGAAGGTTGACCTTTACCATATTCAAAAGGTACACAATTCAATGAAAGTTTTTTTGTCGTTCCTTTAGTAAGGTCTTTTTCCGCGAATGGAAATATGAAAATAGTATTATTTATTTTTTGTTGAAAGTTTATTTACAAGGTGCTCCTTTAAAGTTTTGAGGTTTTTAATATTAGTTATTGAGCCCCAAGTCGAACTGCACCCTTTTTTTTTAAAAGGAAGAAAATATAAAAGTTGAAATATTTCGTCAAAAACGAAACTCAAGTAATCGAGGGGGGTTTTTATTTTATAATTCTTTCGATAAAAGAGAGAATAATGGTTGAGGTGAGGAAAAAAAAAAATAACACAAAATAAATTAAAAGGAAACCAACCACCAGAAACAGTAAAGTCAATTTGAAGGGTTTTCTTATGAGGTTAGCGGTACAGTTGTAATACTCTATTATTCTACAATTCAGAGGTTGTTTGTAACATTCCACAAAAAGCCTGCAGTAAATCGATTAGACTAACCGTTTTACTTTAGAATATTGATATAAAATCTCTTGGGGGAACAAAGCTATCCCTATGTTCGAACCATGCGTTTTTATAAAAGAATTGACTAGGACATTTGGCGCTGATATTACATGTTACAAAGGTAATATAAATTCAGGTAGGAAGACAATTAATTAAACTCTTTTAAATTGCCTAGTAAAAAGGTGTGATTTTTAAATCGATCTTCTAATGATTTTATTTAAAATCAGGTTTGAAGAGTGATTTGAAACGGTTGGATCAAACTGTTTCATTCTATAATAAATCCCAAAAATGGTTAAATCCTACACAATGACAAACTCCTTGTCAAAAATTCTCCTTGGAAAAGTATTTCATATATATATATATATATATATATATAAAGATTGGAAAATTATCAATTAATTCATTTTTAATTTTTGGAATCCTTTTTGGAAATCTAAATAAATAACTCGTCAAAGGTTTTTTGAGGTTGAAAAGATTTTTTTAAACTGATGAAAGAAAATTGTATCGATTGTTTAAAATTCATAATAAATAATTTTTTGAACCTAAAAAGGAAAGGATAGTTTTACATTATTTGGGAAATTGAGAGAGTAAAAAATGGGAGGCTTAGTTGAGTAGATTAAAAAGAAATTAATTATTTAACGATCGAGAATTAATAATCTATCTTCAAAAAAAGTTGATAAATCCTTTTTTTTTTTTTTTTTTTTGAAAAACTCAGATTCCCATGAATCCGTGAAACGAGTTCAAACTCCAGGAATTGTAATATTACCAGAATTAGAATTGATAAGAGATCATGCCTTTACCTGGGAAAAATTCATGAATATCACAAAAATTGAACGCGACTTTTAGAAGTTCACCTTCAAATTAAATTTCTTTTAATTATTTGATGTTTATAATGCAAAAAAAAAAAATTTTATAGGCTTGTTGTTTTCATTATTGAAGTATTTCATTGTCAAAAAAAAATTACAAACTGTAGATCTATAATCTTTGAAGATTTCTAATTTGACATTTATTTTATGCTGTACGTGTAAGGATGAAACGTGAATACAAAAAAAATATATTTAACACATATAAAATTATATCATGTACGAATCAATGATGAAAATATGATGGTAATAGTAACACTGGGTTATGTAAAAATCCTGAGAATGACATTTTCTTTAGTTATTAAACTTTTTAGGATAGGGAAAGTTACACATTGGGTATTCAAAAATAAGTCTCGGCCCAATTTGAGTACCAGGGAAAATAAAAATCAGTAATTAAATCTCGAAACAAATTTTTTCGGAACCTCAACGCGTTCAGACGATCTCATTTATAATGATAAAAAATACTTTTATTACTTAAAAGGTGTTTGCATTTTGTGTTCCCTAAAAATCATTGGTTTTTTGTTTGACTTTTTTCACCCAATCTTCAAGGAAAAAAGTTATTTAATCCTTTGATTCTGATATCTGATTTTCTCGTCAAAGCACCACATTTTATAACCAGATTTTGTGTGTTGAAGATCCTAAGGGAAAAAAAATTTTCTACGCATAATCGCATCACGTTTTTCCTTTCATAGCGTAATGAAAATAGGATTATCCCTGTTTCCCAAATTCAACTAGATTCGAAATAAATCTGAGTTATAATTTTCAATCTTCAAAAATTTAATTCAGAAAGGCGTAACTGTTTGCATGTTTTGTGACAATCCATTTTAAAGCAAAGTAATCCATAAATAAATAAATTCTGCAACACATTTTCGGCTCTAATAATCGTTGAGCATTTTTACGAATTGTGATTTATGTCCGAAGTTGAAAGATGTTGTGAAAATATTTAAATTTAGGATTTCGTTTTACAAAAATTCAAATTGGAAACTGCAACTTATTTTTATATCTCCTAAATCAAAAATTTATTCAAGCTCTATTTCAGCTAATCTTTCACTTATAATTAGATGGTTTTTTTTTTTTTTTTGGGTTTTAAGAACCTTCTTACGGAAAAATGTTGAAATCCCAAGGTGCATAATCGATATTAAGGTTATCCCCTTGAGCTTTGCCACGTGAATCTGGCTGTGCAGGCATTTCATAATAATGATGTAAAAATAAATAAATAAATAAAGTTTTATTGAAACAAATTACCTAGTTAGTGTAATCTGAAACTTAATACAAAAAAATAAAAAAATTTAATTTCAAAATTCTTTTTAATGTTACATAATAATATTAAATTCAGCAACTTTGTTTTAAAATAATATATGAAAAAATGATTTTTTTCAATGAAAACAATTATATATAATAATAAAGAACTTTAATTAAATATTAAATCTGTTTTTATTAAATTTTTAAATATATCATAAAAGTTAATAATTAAATTAATAAATAAAGTTTATTATAATACTTTTATAATTAAATATTTAAAATAAATTTTATTAAAAATATAATAATCTTTTAAAAAATTTAAACTTTAATATATTTAATAATAATAATAATAATAATAATAATAAAATATTTATAAACCTGTTTTTTGTTTTTATTTAATAAAAATTGTATTTTTTAATTAAAAAGTTTTTTAAGAAAAATTATAAATTATAAAAAAAAATGTTTATTAGTAATTAGTTTTAAATATTAATTTTAAATATACAAATATTTATTTAAGTTATTAAGAAAATTTTGGTTAATATTTTAAAAAAAGCTGTAATTATTGTGTTTTTTAAGTTTAATAAAATTAAATTAATTAAATTATTATTAATTAAAGTCAATAATAATTAAATATCTGTTTTTTATACAAAAAACTCAACTTTAAAAATCTTTAAATATATTAAAGTTTTTAAATTATATTATTAAATTACAGTATTAACTTATAAATTATAATTTTATATATTTACTTATAATAATATTTATATTAAAAAATTAGATCTTATTAATTGTTTTGTAATAATTAATAATAAATTTTAAGCTTAAATTATAAATAAAAATTTAATTAAAAATAAATTTATTTTTTTAATTTATTTATTTTTTTGGTTTTTAATTATTTAAATTTAAAAATAAACAAACTTGAAATTGTTAATTAACTAAATTAATAATTTAATTAAATATTTATTTATTTTTTGTGATTTTAAATTTTATGATTTTTTTTTTTGTTAATTTTTGTTTTAATTTTAATTATTAATAAAAATATAAAATAAAATTAAATCTTTTAAAAAATAAAATCTTGACTAATATTAATTTTGGCTTTAAAATAATTGTTTTAAAAAAAGTTTAAACATTTTTTTAAATATACAAAGTTAAGTTAAATAATTAAATTTTTTTATATTAATGTTTTAATAAAGTGAAATTTTTTTATAATTTATAATACAAAATATATATGTTTTATAATAAACATAAATTATTTACTTTTTACACATAATTAATTATTTAAATTTATATTAAAATATTACTAAATTAAATTAAAAAAAACTGAAAAGAAATTTAACTTAAAAATTATAAATAAAGCAAAGATTATTACAAAAAACTTTGATATTTTAAGTGTATTTAAAAACACATAATTATTAATAACAATTTTAATAATAGTAAAAAAACTTCAAAAGTAAATCTATACAAAACAACTTAATATTGTCTTTTAAAACTAACTTAAGTTTAATAAATTCAAACAGCAAATAAAACAAAAAATTAACCAAAACCAATTTAATCTTAAAAATAAAACCAAACATAAAAATAAAAACTATTTATTTAAAAAATTTTTAATAATAAAAAAAAATTGTTTTTTAAGTATTATTAAAAATAGTACCAAAAAACAAAAAAAAAGATATTGATTTAATTTATATTTAATTAGTTTAATTTTTAAGATTAGATAATTTAATAAGTTAATTAATTAAAAACATATTTAAAAATGTATTTTGTTTTGTTTTGTTTTGTTTTTAAAACTAATAACAATCTATTAAAAAACATTATTTTTGACAATAGTTAATAATTATTTTAAAAAATATGTTAATATTGTTTTTATTTATATTAAAAAAAAGCTAATTAATATTATAAAAATTTTATCCAAAATTTTATCTAAAACTGCAAAAAGATTTAGCATAATAATAGTAAACACAAATAACTGCTGTTGTTTTTTGATCTTTTTAGTTATTTGCAAAATAGTAGTAATAATAATAGTAATAAAAATTAAAAAGACTAATTTGTTAAATAACTTATTATTAAATACTTTAAAGTTCTTAAAAAAAATAAAAACAATATTGAAATTAATTTAAATATGTTTTTTAAAAAAATTTTAACTAATAAAAAACTATTAAAAACTATTAAAGACAATTTTATAATATTAATATTTAAAAAAAAATATTTTGTTTAAGTATTAATAGTAAAAAACTATTAAAAATAGCTTTTAAAGTATTTTTTTATTTTTGGTTAATGGTTTTTTTTTAGTCAAAATTTTTTTAAGAAATATATTAAGATTAATTTTAATATTGTTTTTATTTTTTTTAATAAACTGGTTTTTTTGTTTTTATTATTATTATTATTATTATTATTATTATTATTATTATTATTATTATTATTATTATTATTATTATTATTATTATTATTATTATTATTATTATTATTACTACTATTATTATTATTATTATTATTATTATTATTACTAATATTATTTTACAAATAGTTAAAAAGATTAAAGACTTTAAAAAATAGCAATAATTATTTGTGTTTGCTATTATTATATTCAATTTTTTTGTAATTTTAGATAAAATTTTAAATAAAATTTTTATAATAGTAATTAATTTTTTTTTAATATAAATATTAATAATGATAACATATTTTTTATGATTAATTATTGGTTATATTATTAAATATAATCTTTTTTAATAGATTATTATTAATTATAAAAGCAAAATAAAACATGTTTTTAATTAATTATATTATTAAATTATTTAATTTTAAAAATTAAATCAATTAAATAAAAATAGAAATAGAATTAGTTTTTTTTTAATACTGTTTTTAATAATACTTAAAAAACAATTTTCAATTATTAAAAATTTTTTAAATAAATAATTTTTACTCTTATATTTAATTAATGTTATTTTTAAGATTAAATTAGGTTTAATTAATTTTTGTTTTATTTGTTGTTTGATTTTATTAGGTTTAAATTAGGTTTTAAAAATAATAATAAGTTGTTTTGTATAAATTTTGTTTCTAAGACTTTTTTAATTACTGTTATCAAAATTTTTATACTTAAAATCACAAAATTTTTGGTTATAGTTTTTGGTTTTTTTTTTTTTTCTTTTCTGTTGTATTTTGTAATATTTTTTTTGGCATATTTGTTAATAATATTAAAAATACTCTTAATGTTTTTGGTATTATTATTTTATTTAAGTTAAAGTCTATTAACTTTTAATAATATATTGTTATTAATTTTAAAAACTTTTTTTTGTTATTGTTGCTTTTGTTAACTGATTTATATTGATAAAAAAAACAATATTAAAATTTTTTTTGTTTAACCAAAAAAAATTATTATTTTAAAAAATATTTTTAAAACCAAATTAATTTATTTTTTTTGATTATACTATAATTAAATTAATAATTATATATGTTTTATTCTTTATATTTTAGATTTTTATTATTATTAATGCTTTAATATTATAATTTTTGATTTTTTGAAAATTTTAAATTTAATTATTTTAAAAACTAATATTTTATATAAATATTATATTTAATAAAAAACTTTTGAATATTGTTATTATTACTAATATTAAGATTTAAATTATAAAATTTTAAATTATAAAATATTATTATTTCTTTCTTTTAAATTTTTTTTAAGTCTATTAATAATTTTGAGTTTTTTGTTTTATTTTTTGTTGGTATAAAATTTCAAACCAAAATTTTGGTTTTTTTGGTTTTTTTTATTGTTATGTTTTTGGTTGTTTTTGCTATTAATTTTGTAATTAAATCTAAATTGAATTCTTTAAAATTTTAGATCTTAAATTTAACTATTTTAATTAAGTTTATTGTTAAACTAAATAGTTTATTGGTTATTTTAATTACTATTTAATTGAACACTTTTTTTGTTTTAAACAAAAAATTAAAAAATATAATTATTATAGTTTAAAATAATATAAATATTTATAATAAATCTTTAAATAGAATTAATAAAAATTGATTAAAAATAAAAATAAAATTAATATTAAGACTAGTCATATAAATAATTTTAATATAATTTAAATAATACTTTAAATAAAAATACTTATATTTAATTATTGGCTTTTTAAGAATATTAACTAGCTAATATTAAATCATATATAAATAAAATTACTAAATAAATAAATAATAATAGTATTAATAATAGGTTATTAATTATAATTATATATAAAATATTTTTTTAAATAAATTTTTTTTTGTTAATTTAATATAATTAAGTTTAAATTAAATTTATATTTAATTATATATAAAAAATACATAAATTATATTTAATTTAATTTATTGTATTAAATAATAATTGAATTATATGTTTTTTTTATTAGATATTTAATAAATATGATCCAATTACTATTTAGAAATTAAAAATAAACTAAGTATTTCAATGCTAAATAAGATTTACATGTTTTCTATATATAATCAAATATTTAAGTTAGTTCAAACTATACTATATTGATATTTTAAAAGAAAACTTACTTAAAAAAACATTTTTTAAATAATTTTAAACAATATAACATTATTACTAACTAATTTAATTAACCACTTGGCTATTTTTAAAGCATTAGTTTTAATATTAATAAGTTTATGTTCTTATAATAATATCAAATTAAAAAATATATCATTATTAAGTACAAACAAACTTATATAAGAGCCAAAAATATCAATGTTTTTATAATTATACTTGGTTTTTAAAGCAATTATCTCTTATTCTAACTTATTAACTGTTTTATTAAAAATATTTATATGTATTAAAATTTTATTAATTTTAAGACCAAATACACTACTTAAAACCAAATTACTATTAATAAATTGTTTAAACACAATAATCAAAGATTTAACTGGCTTAATAATAAACTCAATCAAAGCAAAAAGCTTAACCAAATTAGATTTCAAAGAAGCCAACTGAAAAAAAATCACAAAAACATCAATTATTATATTAGCAAAAAGAGTAAAACTAATTAAAAAACTAGAAACTAAAAGAAATACAGAAGTAACAGCCTTAACATAAGACTTGATACCAATAAAACAAGACATAAAAGCTCTAAAAGTTTTGGAAAAAAGAAATAAAAACACTTTATAATTAATGACTAAATAATTCAAGTTTTAATAATTAAAGCAATATTAATATTCAGAAGTTTTTTACAAGATATAATACTTTTTCAAAGTATTTGTTTTAATAATAGCAGCATTCAAATTATTCTGTAAGCCAAATATAATTAGAATAAACCAAAAATAATAACCAAAATCAAGTAAGCAAAAAATAAAACAAGTTTAATTATCAACTTGAGAAATTATATTACTAATTTTATAAGCAATACAGCTAAAAAAAATTGATTAACTTGGTTTTAAACTTATTATAAGACAGAATAGTCTTATTTTTATTTATAAAAAGAAAGATTCTAATACTATTTTTGTCTAACAAAACTGATTAGTGTTTTAAAGCAAATACAGCAATATCTAAAGTCTTAAAATAAACAACTACATATTACTAAATACTAACAGATTTTAGCACAACATAAAAAACTTTACTAAATACATTAAAAACTATCTCAACATTAACAACAAATATACTTAAAAATATATTACACAATACAATAACAGCAGAAAAAAAACCAAACTCAAAAACCACCAAAAACTTAACAATTTTAAGAATAGTCAAACAACTAAAGTTTGTAAATTCAACCAAAAAAGCAGTTTTTAAAAACTTTTAAGAAACAAACTTCATACAAAAAAACTTGATATTATCTTTTAATATTAACTTTGTACTTAAAAAACCATGTACAGACTAGAAAACAGTCTTAATATAAACCAATTTAACTTTAAAAATTGTATTAAATACCAAAATAAAAACCATTTATTCAATAAACTTTTAATAATTAGTAATAATTTTTCAAGTGCTATTAGCAGTAGTATTAAAAACCAGAGAAAATAATAATAAATCAGTTTTTATTTAGTCAGTCCAGTTTTTAAAAACAAGTAATTTAACAAGAAATTATTATTTGCTTTTAAAATCAACAAAAATTTGCTAGAAGATATTATATTTGGCAACATAGTCAATAATTAATCTTGGTTTATTTTGAATAATATAATAAAAATTTCATCTAAGATTTTATTTGAAACTATAAAAAATTTTGGTATAACAATAGCAAAAACAAGTAATTGCTTCTACTTTTTAAAATCTTTGGCTTTTTTAATTATTTTTAAAAAAGTGGTGCTAATAATATCAAGTATAACAGCAATGATTAAAAAACTAATTTGTTAACTAATTTACTATTAAAAACTTTTAAGCTCTTAATAAAAGTAGAAACAATACTGAAATTAACTTAAATATGTTTTTTTAAAAAAATTTTAACTGGTAAAAAGCAGTTTTTTACTATTATTATTTAAAAAGAAAGCTTTTAAGATATTTTGCTTAACTGTTTCTATAACAGAAAAAACTTTTTTGGTTAAAACTTTATTAAATATCCTAAAAAAAATATTAAATATAGCTTTTTTACTTTTTGCTTTAATTATGATCATAAATTAAAAAAACAAAAAACAAAATAATTTTTAATAAAAAAATAAAAAAATATAAGTTATATTTAATTTTTTATCTTGTTTATTTTATTAAATTGTTATATATTTATTAATATATAATACAAAATTATATATAATAATAAATTTAAAAATATATAATTATTAAAATTACATATATATTAACTTTTACAAATTTTTTTTTTAAATAATACAAATATAAAATAAATTTTAATTGTTAAAAAACATTATTTTAGACTTTAAATAATAATTTTAAAATAATATATTAAAAACAGTTTTAATGTAATTTTTATTATTATAAAAGTTTTAAAATTTTTAATTATAAATTAATAATAAAGCTATTATTTTTTATTGTTGATTTTATTTGCTATTTAAATATATATAAAAACTAAAACAATAAAAAACAATATTTTTTAATATTTTTTAAAATATAACTTTAGTTTTTTTAGTATTTTTATTAACTTATTATATTAATATTAATTATAATACATAATTTTATTTTCAAAAATAATAGCAATAATATATTTGCCAAATTTAATTTAAATTAATATTTAGCTATATTATTTAACATAATTTGGTTAATTTTTATTAATATGTTATTTAATTACAAAAATTAAGTTAATAAAATAAAAACCAAAGTTATTTTTTTTTTTAACTTTTACATGATTATAAAAAACTAAAAAATAAACAATAAACTTATTTTAACAACATAAAAAAACCAAAAACAATATTTTTTATTAATATATTATTATTATGTTTTTTAAAAATATTACTAATTATTACAATTTTTTAAATAAGTAGCTTTTAACTTTTTTTTAAAAATATTACTTAATTAACAAATATAAAAAATTATTGTTTTTGTTTTATTTAAGTATTAATTTTATTATAAATATACTTAAATATTTAAATTTATTTTATTTTTATATACTTTATATTTAATACAATTTATTAAAACCAATTATAATTGATTAACTATTTATATTATAAATATTTAAAAAATAAGTTTTATATGTATTTTTAAATTGATTAAAAATTTTAAGCAAGTTAATAATTAAATTAAAAAATAAAACAAGTTT
>JAAOMT010000659.1:313221-377947 GCA_016748015.1 Geosiphon pyriformis | reverse complement strand
TTACATGATTATAAAAAACTAAAAAATAAACAATAAACTTATTTTAACAACATAAAAAAACCAAAAACAATATTTTTTATTAATATATTATTATTATGTTTTTTAAAAATATTACTAATTATTACAATTTTTTAAATAAGTAGCTTTTAACTTTTTTTTAAAAATATTACTTAATTAACAAATATAAAAAATTATTGTTTTTGTTTTATTTAAGTATTAATTTTATTATAAATATACTTAAATATTTAAATTTATTTTATTTTTATATACTTTATATTTAATACAATTTATTAAAACCAATTATAATTGATTAACTATTTATATTATAAATATTTAAAAAATAAGTTTTATATGTATTTTTAAATTGATTAAAAATTTTAAGCAAGTTAATAATTAAATTAAAAAATAAAACAAGTTTAATTATAAATTTAAATAATTATATTATTAATTTTAAAGACAATACAACAAAATAAAAAATTAAACAGCTTAATTTATAAATACAATATAGCTAATTGTTAATTTAAAATTAAATTTGGCAAATATATTATAATTATTTAAAATAAAAAAAGATTATTGTTTATAATTAAAATTAAATTGAATATTATAATTAAGAAAGCATTAAAAAAATTAAAAAAATAGACTTTAAAGTAAAAAAAAACACTTTAAAAAACACCAAAAAAATATTATTTTTTAATATTTCAAAAATGTTTATTTTAGATTTTTGAAAAAAGATAATTATTTTTTAAATACTTTGGTTTTTATTATTATTTAAACAATAATAACAATATTAAGACTATTTTTAATATGTTAATTTAAAAATTTTTTGAATAAAAAAACTTTTATTTAAAACTAAAAAAAATATTTTTTTAGCATTAAAAATTACTTTATGTCTGTATGATTTAAAAAAAAACATTTTTATAAAGCATTATTTAGTTGTTTTTACAGTTAAAACAATTTTTTCAGTAGTTATACTGTTAAAAACTAAAAAAAATAGTGATTATTTTTTTTTTGCTTTTTATTTTAGTTTTAATTATAAAATAAAAGAGTATAATATATTTTATATAATAAATAAAATAATTTATAAATTTGCAAAATTTTTATTCATTTGTGTTTAATAAATACAAACTTAAATTTTTTGATTTGTGTAAATTTATTTTTAAAAATTTAGATTACTGAATTTTAACACAAATAAACACAATAATAAATATTATATTAAAATTAAACAATTTAATTGTATACATTTAAAATTTCACAAATCAAGTATATAATCAAAACTATTTACATTGCATTTTAATTATTAAACATTAATTTTTAAGACTTGCTGATAATTTTGATTATATTAACAGATTTTTTAATCAATTTTAGATTTAAGCCGAATGTTAATTATAACAAGATGAATATGCTTTTTAACTTTTATTATAAACATTTTTATTTAAATACTTGAGCCTGAATTAAAAATACTTATGTTCGCAACAGCTTTATTACTCGAAATCATGTGAATTTTTATTGTTCACAGATTATGAAATTTGTATTTTTAATTGATTTCAAATCAACACTTTTTATTTGTTTTGATATTTAAAGCTCTCCAATATCCTAATTTGTCCATTTCTAAATTTCGTTACTTCCTTCAAAGATGGAGTCCCTAGAAGCACAATTCAAGAAATCAACACTAGCTCAACTTGAGAAAGAGGTTTTGAACTTTTCACTGCGTCATCGATTCATGAATTTTTTTCCCAAAAGTTATAAGCACTAAAAGTTCAAACCTGAAAATATTTTTTATCACCCCTCAAATAGATTCATGAATTAGATGTGCTTGATGGGGAACTTGAAACACTGCATCCGAAAGCAGTGAGTTTTCTATTGATTTTTTTTGCTAAATTGTTAATCACTTAGTTTGATACCTTGAATTCTCTTTTTTTGCTAGAAAATATACCGTCAAGTAACAGACAACAGCAACATTTTTCTTGTTGTCAAGAACAAACTTGAACTGGTTACCCAGAAAAGGAGTATTTATCAAGACAACCTGAAATTTTTTTCATCCATTGAATGTTATTTAGGAATTCATGTTTCCCGGCTATTTTTTAGAAGAAGCTGCATCTCTCAAAAAAGAATTGAAAAAGATCAAGAACAGTACCAAAAAATAAAGAAGTTCTGTGGTGGGCCCTTATCTCCTTTAGGAGTGCTACCATTTTAGTTATATCGATCCAGAGTTCACTTTTGACTTTTATTTCTCTCTGAACCCTTTTCCAGCCAGCTGGTTGACTGAGGACTTTTTCGTTTAGTAATCATTTCCAAAAAAATCGATGGCTGAAATTTCAAGAATAAATGGGGAGTAGTGAAATGATTATGAGTTGCGGTTTGCTGCTCTGTTATTATACTCGCCGGCTACTTATGAGACATAGAAGATACATAAAATACAGGCAATCAATATAATATGAATATTTTAACTTTAAACTTGAGGAATTATATCAAAATATCTCCATTTTTTTTTTAAAGTGAGCAATTATAACCAAGAAGCAAAAAAGTGGAAAATAAAGAGAGCAGAAAATAAACTGACAATCTTTACAGAAATCCTAGATGCGGGAGACTTATTGGCATTACTCAAGGCTGGATTAGGTCCACCACCAGGCGACGCAGTGACTTTATTTAGCTTAATCCTCCGATCCTTGATCATGTCATTTCCATCCTCTTGCCACAACATGACTAAGGTGAAATAGCCCGAATCGAAATCAAAATTGGCCGACAATTTATTTTCTACTTTCCAGGTGGCCAAGGCAAAGGGTTCCCCCACTTGATATTGTCCTAAGGGTATATCACCGAGATCAGCTATTTTGATCCTGTTGTATTCATCAAAGAGCGAAATGAGCACTTGGGTGGGTGGATTAGCGCCTGGATTTAGGATGACAAAAAGATCTAAATTTTCGCCTGCTGTGTATGAAGTTTTCCAATTGAGATAATAAAAATCCAAGGCTCCAGAGCCAGTATTTTGTTGTGTGGAAATTGGTATGTACGGAATATTTGGAGCCTTAGTACTCGATACTGATTGACCAGTATCGGTATCATTTGTAATTAAGTTTTTTCTTAAAGGACTATACTTGGCGTTGCTGCCTGCAGCTAGTATTGGAGGGAGGTAAGTGAAAAAGCTTCACTTTCCTTTTTTAAAGAAGTGAAGAAACCAAGAATATTATCATTACAATATATCGAGGCGTCAAAATAAAAGTTTACCAAGTTTATTCTGCGCTCCCAAGACGTTGAGTATCTGGAAAAGCACAAGAATCAAATGAAGGATTTTCTTCATTTTTTTACGTTATAAAATAAAAGGCCGAATACTATGAGTTAAAGAACCCAATTTTAAGGAGCTTGATAAGAGATAGCTCAAAATATTGCTGTACAAGAAAAAGGTGAGTTTTAACCCTCTAAGAAACACCCAAAGGAAGGTCCAAGGACTTTTCTTTCTACCCTCCTTGTAGGGTCACATCTCAAATAATTAATAAATAGTCAACAAACAACCAGGACGATGACTGGGGAGATAGGCCGAGTATTTAATGGAAAAAAAGATAAATTTTGTTATTTGTTTTCATTTGGGAAAATTTGCAGCTTTGCTTTGTGCACATCGAAGGATTATCTAGATTGGGTTTTTAGGTCACAAAAAATTTGAAACAAGTTGAGGCCTATCAACTTGCCAAATCAATAGAATAGATCTGCTGAAATTCTACCAGAAAGTTCTAATTCCATTTTTCAAATCAGTAATGATTTATAGTTTTCTAGAATTTCATGGAAATCGACAAGAATCAATCACGCGATTATAGATGCTTTTGATCTAATTTAACTGCATACAAATGATCGAAATATTTAAAATAAACTAGTAAAAGAAGCTTCATGTCTGAATCCCAGAAAACCGTTAGGTACATTAATACCGAGCTAACAACACTTGTATTAATTCTTCACTGGAAAGGCCACTAGTATAGGCCATTTCATCCTTGATTACATATTGATAGGATCATTCTGCGTTAGAATTTTCAATAAAATAATGAATATATCAAATTTCAAGTAAAATTACCTCTTTCACTCCAAGGTAACATTTTGCCAAGAGTTCACCCAAAGTGTTTTGCAAAAACCCGTCATTTTTAAACTCTTCCAAGGCTTCTTTGAGACTCCTAGGCATCCGTTGAGTGACACCGTGTGCAGCAAGTTCTTCTTGCGAAAGACCTGAGGGATCGGCTTTAGAATAAAACGGATTTTCAAATTATGTAAACACGAAGAATTATTTGATAGCGAAAAGGATAATTTAGTTGATAGCGGTCTAGTTTACCATTTAATGGCTTGATCGAACTCAAATTTAAACCGTCTCTGATACCGGATAAACCTGCAGCAATGATACCGGCCGTCGCCTGTAGATTTTTTTGCCATAATATTATCATAAAGTAAAATATTTAATAGGACCAATGAATATTTACCAAATAGGGATTTGCAGTGCAATCGATGAAGCGGTTTTCAAGATTATATGAACCACCCTCTGAATTCTTGTTTTTACGATAACAAATACGAATTGGAGTCTCCCTGATGAAGAATATCAAATGGAAAACGGAGTGAATTAATGTAAACTTGTTTTGATAAATTTAAATGTTGAATAGGGTGCTAAAATACCGATTTTCATAGCCATAAGCAACATAAGTTGACCCCGACCAGGCTCCATCAACTTGGCGAGTATAAGAGTGAGATGTAGGCAATGTTAGAGCGGACAATGCCCTAATATGTTTAAGTACTCCTGCGATAAAAGATTCATCCAAGCTAGATAATCCATTTAAATTATCTGATGGGGGAAGTGGCTTCTCCGAATTTAAAGAAAGATGTAGATGGGCTCCAGTACCAGCTATCAAACAATATGAGGAAAAAGATGGCATTAGCAAAATAGTTAACAACTGACGGACTCCCAAAATATTTGGTATCAGAACTCACCTTGATCAGCAAGAAATTTGGGAATGAAGGTGGCTTTCATTCCATGTTTGGCTGCAACTCCAGAAATAGTGGAACGTGTCAAGACAAGTTTATCAACAGATTCCAGTGCTGGATATGGGCCTGTGACGAGCTCAAACTAAGGGAAAAAATGGAAGTCAATAAAGCTTTAGTACAAAAAATAATTGTTGAAACAAAGAACCAATATCACTTACCTGACCATCACACGATTCAGAATGATACTAAAATCAAAAACTTTTATAGATTAGAGTTTTAAATGGCATTAAGAATCTTGGGGGGGGGGGGGGGGGGGGTTTGGAAACGAACATTTACCTGTTCCACTACAATATCTTGCTGATGAAGAATGTCAACAATTTCTTCCAGAGTTGAGTTTACCGAAACATCAAAGAAAGACGCACTTGAACAATAAGCACTTTTATTGACTGGGATGTATATATTCTCATTCGCTGAACTTTTTTTTAGCAAAAGAAACTCCGATTCAAATCCAATCAAGAAAGAAAGACCGAATTCCTGGTATGCTGTATCTAGAATTCTCTTCAAACAGTTCCTTGGGCATAGTTCGAATGGTTCACCATCAACTTTATCTACCATGAACACACTGACTTGACATTGTGTTGGATGAAAAATTCTCCTGAGAGTGCTAAGGTCAGGCTTCAATAACATTTCTTCAGCAGACCCAAGAGTATTTGGCGCAATGTGATCTGCATAGTAAGGGAGACAAACCACTACTTTGGCCGCTGAAATGCCGTCTGTAATTGTGTGGGATTTAAATCGATCGATCGGAACCATACGAACACGTTCAATATTGCTCAGATCAGTGAAGCTGAGACGGACAACCTTTACACCTGAAATTATCCATTTTTTAAGTGAGTATAGGTGAAAGGAACAATCAAAAAATTATTCTCTTACCATCAGCGCGTAATCTATCTATGGTTTCAGCGGATTCATTAGAAAAATCATTAGATCCTTTGACAGCCAAAATAGGGGCGAGTGAGAGGTTATACAAGGAGTTAGCGTTATAAAACCTTGATCAAAAAATTGTTTGTTTTTAGCATTTTTGCAATTAAAATAAAATGATTCCAAACTTTCAATACGTACAAAACCTTTTTGGCAATGTCAGTAGCTTCTTGAAAATTGAGCTCGCCAGCTTCAACAGATTGTTTTAAAACCTGTTATAGATAGGTTATAATCTTGAATATATTCGATGCTTAAACTTTTTTTTTTCGCAAAAGATTTTGGTTTAACCTTTGCCAAAGCTTCCCTCGCCTGTTTTTATCAGGAATTCCAAATAAATTTGATTGGTTAATATAAATTAATCCAATTAACTAAGCCCGTGGCTGTGGCAACACTGAGTCAATTCAATCAAAAGTAACAAAGCACCAACATTTGTGCTTTAATTATGTATATCTACCTCAACAACAGCACAATAGAATGTTTCGGGTATATGATGCCCATCTGTCACAAAAACGATTTAGCCTTTTATACTGTAAAATTTTAGTATTTTACTATTACTTACCTGTAGAAAATAATATCTTATTAGTAGGGCATAGTGATATCGCTTCACGTAATATTTCCAATTGGGCAAAGTGGGAGAGCTTAGAGAAAATCAAGCTAAAATTGCTAAACTTGGTTATGAAAAATTGGGATTCTCTAAGCCAAATGTTGACCCACAGACCTGACATCCAAGTATACATTAGAATAAACCTGATCGCACAGAAATATATTATTAGCATACAAAGATCTTAGGCCTTAATAAGATTAATTAGGCAAACTAAATACCGAGGCAAGAAACCCGGCCTGGCGTGTATAAGGATAAGCGGAATGTAAGAGGACAATTTTGGCATCCAAATTATGCTCAATTAAATTCTTGAGATGAACTGGGTCGCTGTAGAAAAGGTCAAGATCGTTGTCACCAAAGCCTATAATTTTGCAAGTATTGTTAACTAGTATTATAACTTTCGCAAAAATTGTTCTCTAAATATTTATGGTATAGTTGCACAGGTTTCGAAATTGAGGTTGGAGAAATGTAATTTCCTGATTTGTATTTTTTGATACTACAAAAAGACTGAACCTATATTAAAATGTACCTGTATGAAATTGGATCGGTTTTCCATACTCTTTGGCAATCTTAATACCAAGATTAACAATGAAATCGATTAGGGCCTTGTCATTGATTCGGAGTGGTTGAGAATTCTGGAAGCTCTCGGACTTGCTGGAAAGCTCCATCAAAGAACGAGAAACTTGATCCCTATCGACTTGAATTTCGATGCTTAAACCAGTTCGATAAGCGGCAACAGATTTGAATGCAACCACCTCGTTAGATTTTGCTAAAACAATAAGTTGTTCTTTTAAAGTATCTTCAAATTTTTGGAGTAGGTTTTCGCGAGGTGGGTTTTGACCTAGATTTAACACAATATCTTCGGCAATTCGTTCAATTCTAACCACACGACGTACTTCCTGAACCAATCCAATATGGTCCTTTATAGGTTGAAAGTCACCATACAGGCCGTCGTCGAACAAAGCACATTGAATGTTGACTTTAGGACTTTTAAAACACGCTTCGCTACATTGCTCTAACGAGCTATTGTCACGTTGCCGCCGAACAGCTTCAAGCGAAAGCTCAGAGCCGTAGACATTAGAACTCAGTTTTATAAGCTTTTTTAAGCCTGATTTGAGTGCTAAGGAGTGCAGTGAATCTTGAGAGGCTTGTGTTCCTGTTTGTGCCTCTGTAAAGGCTGACTCGAGAGGAAAAGAGAGCCAAGCTTCTTTTTTAAGCAAAGGGTGAGCATGGTTGTCAATTATTGGAAAATTAAAAACAACATCGATAAAAGTTTTCTCCATAGTTTAGGTACTACGCGGATTGATAAACTGTGAAACTTCAGCGAAATCAGACACAACCACAGACATATCTTAACAAAAGTTGGATCTTGCTCAATCTGGTAAATAATACAACTAACTGAAAAAGGAAAGAAAGCTTTAATTGAGTGCAGCATTGCATTAGGTCGATAAAATAGGTTATATCATTTATCCGCTTTTTGACTCCTCATAATTTCACTAGCTAATGTTAAAAAACCCTTAACTTATTTTGCAGGATTCACGAAGGCTAGACAAATTCAGCGAAGTTGAATACTAAATTTGTTCATATAATTTTGAAGTTAAAATAATTTTGATTGCGCCCGGTTACACAATATATTTTAAGCTGGCTTTTAATAGGACGCTCTACCCCTACTACATTTTGTTTCTTCCCCGTTTTGAAACTTGTATTAATAGTAACGTTTTTAATAGAAAATTATAAAAGAAACCCTATATACTGAAAAAGTATTCACTAGAATATAGACCTCATTCCCTTTAATATTTGAACAACTCCACTCCGAGGTCTACCCAACTTAATAAAAAAATGGCCAAGGGAAAAACAAAATTATCAAGTGAGGACAAAACCGACATCACAAAACTACAATCAATCTCCCCAGAATCTATAACAACCTTTATTAAAGACCGTTATCAAAAAGATTCTATATATACTCGTATAAGCCAATCGGTTCTTGTCGCCATCAATCCTTACAATGAACTTCCTATCTTTAGTGAAGCTACAGTGCAGGAATACGTTGCAGACTATAAAGACACCTCTGGCCAACGAACTCCCTTACCACCGCACGCATTTCAGATAGCCTCCCAAGCTTATCTGCATATGCGACGAACTGGGCAGGATCAGTCCATCATCTTGAGGCAAGGAACAACCATAAAAATACAAATTTTATCTTTGAATACGTTGTATTATCTATTTTTATTTACGTGATGGACATTAGCGTAACGTATTCGCTTCTTTTCAATCATCATTGATAGTGGTGAATCCGGTAGTGGAAAATCTGAAACTCGAAAATTACTCGTCAAACAACTCGCAGCCTTGAGCGCGCATCAAAAGAAAACCTCACGAATTCAAAATCAAGTTCCGTTTTCAGAGTTCATTCTTGAAACTTTTGGCAACGCAAAAACACTACATAATAATAATGCTTCACGATTTGGAAAATACACCGAACTTCAATTCAACGAACGCGGGAGATTAATTGGCGCAAAAACTTTGGATTACTTATTAGAAAAAAACCGCCTAGCCAGTGTGCTCTCGAATGAGCGCAACTTTCACGTGTTTTACTATCTTCTTGCCGGTGCTTCTCATGACGAAAAGGCTCATCTTCATCTTGCTGAACCTTCACATTATAGATATCTTAATGTTCACAAAGGCATAAGAGGCTCAAACAGCGATGATACGAACAATTTCGCTGAATTAAAGCAAGCTTTGAAGTCATTAGGTTTTCACAAAAAACATGTCGCTCAAATGTTCCAACTTTTAGCTGCTATCTTGCACTTGGGTAATATTCAATTTTCCCAAGACGTCAATAAACAACAGGACGCCGCGTTTGTCAAGAACGTCGAAACTCTTGACTTGGTCGCAGAATTTTTGGGAGTTGAAGCACGTTCTCTCGAAACTGTGCTCACTTACAAGACGAAGCTAATAAAGAAAGAGATGTGCACCATATTTTTGGACGTTGAGAATGCATCAATTCAACGGGATGATTTGGCAAAGGCTTTGTATTCATTATTATTCAGCTGGATTGTTGAATATATTAACACTAAACTTTGTCATGACAATTTTGCCAGTTTTATTGGAATTGTTGACCTAGTTGGTTTCCAGAATTTAGCCACTAATTCACTTGATCAATTCTGTGTTAATTTCGCCAACGAGAAAATCCACAACTTTATTTTGAACCAGGTATTCGAGGCACGGAATGATGAATTCAGGACTGAAGGGATAAACACAATTCCATATGTGGAATGGTTCGATAATACTGCTTGTTTGGAGATGTTGACCAAACCAACCACAGGTTTAATTGCCATCATGGATGATCAAGCCAACAAATCCAACCGCAAAACTGATCAGACGATGTTGGACGCTTTTAATAAAAAGTATTCCGAACATAGCTCCTACACACCTACTGGAAAAAGTTTAAATTCTTTACCACAATTCGGCATTCAACATTATGCGGGACAGGTAACATATCATTCTATCGGCTTCTTAGAAAAGAACATTGATAATCTTAGTGGGGATTTTGTTGCACTCTTCCGTGGTGGCACTGATGCTACACAGACCTACAATAATTTCATTGCCGGTCTATTTACCGATTCAGCTGTCGCAACTGAAACTCACCCACGTAACGATAATACTATCGTTGCTGCCCAACAATCAGTAAAACCAATGCGTGCACCGTCTATGCGACGAAAGAAAAAAGAACCATCATCAGAGGAAACAAGCAAACCAAAAGTTACTTGTGTTGCTACTCAAGTTCAATCTGCGTTAAACGAATTGTGCGAAACTCTTGAAGAGACGACACCTTGGTACGTTTTTTGTATAAGGCCCAATGATGCCCAACTCCCGAATCAAATCGATCAAAAGGTTATCAATAGTCAAGTGCGATTTTTAGGATTGGCTGAGATTGCTAAAAAATTAAAAGTCCAATATACTATTGGTTTTCCACATGATGAATTTTTGGAACGATATAATGCTATCTTGGATCCGGCAGTCATTGAACCAGCGCGAGATTCAAGGGCAAAAGTGGAGGCGTCTGGCTCCAGTTTCGGTTGGGGTTCTTCAGATATAGCTGTTGGATATACGAAGGTATGTCGACTTTTATTGCTTATTAACAAAATAAGAAATACGAAAATTTCTTATTTGACCAAAAATTTTTCATCCTTTAGACTTATCTTAGCGAAAATGCATGGCGTACTTTAGAAGATAATCTTCGAAATATGGACAGTGAAGACAAAAGGCGAAAGAAAGGTCAAAAGGTAGCTGATTATGGGAATCAAAGTGATGATGGGCTTTCGCGTCATTCCTATCCTTCGAATCAAGATCTAGTAGATACTCGTCGTCGTTCACCACCACGTCAATTAGAATCCCAATCCAATATATCTGGTGATGAAGCGCGGTCTTACGTCTCTGAAGATGAACTTTACCAAGATGAAGCCTACAGTCAGTATGATACTGTTTCAGCTTATGGTTCAGAGGTATATGCACCATCACACAATATGTTTCGTGAGTTGGAAATGAAGAAAATGTTGCCTGAAGAAGAGAAAGTGGTGACTGAAGAGGAAGTGGAGGAGGAACATCAGACAACAGTAGCTCGCAAGAAATGGGTTTTCATTACATGGTTACTTACTTGGTATATTCCTCCATTTTGCTTGAGTTGGTGTGGAGGGATGAAGCGAAAGGATATTCAGATGGCGTGGCGTGAAAAAGTTGCACTTTGTATTGTCATTTTGTTTATCTCGCTCATTGTTATCTTTATCATCGCGGTGTTGGGAAGACTCATTTGTCCACGAGTATATATTTATAATAATGCCGAATTGTCAGAGCACAGTGTCAAAGGCAATAAAAATGATGTATTAGTGGCAATCCGTGGCGAAGTATTTTCCTTGTCGCAATTCGCTCCTAGACATTATCCTCCTAATCTGATTGATCAAAAGCAAATCTTGAACTATGGCGGGTTGGATGCCACTACACTATTCCCAATTCAAGTCAGCGCTCTTTGTGACGGTCCTAATGGGGATGGCGTGGATCGAGCTGTTACCTTCGACTTTAATCTGAACAATACCAAAGATCCCAATGCTCGTTATCATGATTTTCGATATTCTACCGATGATTATCGCCCTGATTGGTATTTTGAAAAAATGGTAGAATTAAGGGCACAATATCTAGTTGGTCAGAAAGGCATTTCCCCTCAAAGCGTCAAAGACTTGGCTACATCTCAACAAAAGCAAGTTGCAATTCTCAATGACAATGTCTACGACCTCACAACCTATGTCCTAGGTGGACGTAGTTATGTTGGTCCTGGTAATACTAACGAAGCACTAGGTCAAACAAACTTTATGGATAATTTAATTGTCGATCTCTTCAGCAAGGAATCCGGCAAAGACATTACCAAAAAGTTTAATAAGTTGCCAATGACCTCTAAAGGGCGTAGATCACAACTTACATGCCTGCGTAATTTGTTTTATATTGGCAAAGTTGATCATCGAAATTCCCCTCAATGTTTGTTCTCACGTTATATTCTTTTAATCGCTTCCGGACTTTTGGTAGCTGTTATCGCCTTCAAATTTTTGGCAGCATTGCAACTTGGGCCGAAGCGTGAGCCCGAAGATCATGACAAATTCGTCATATGTCAGATTCCATGTTATACGGAAGGTGAAGACTCTCTACGGAAAACTTTAGATTCCCTTGCTGTACTTCGATATGATGACAAACGGAAGCTACTATTTATTATATGTGATGGTATGATTGTTGGAAGTGGTAATGATCGTCCTACCCCTCGTATTGTATTGGATATCTTGGGCGTCGATCCAAATGTTGATCCAGAGCCCCTTAGCTTCTTATCTCTTGGCGACGGTGGAAAACAGCATAATATGGGCAAGGTTTATTCTGGACTTTATGAATGTAGCGGACACGTTGTTCCATATTTGGTTGTCGTTAAAGTTGGTAAGCCAACCGAACGAGCAAGGCCTGGCAACCGTGGAAAACGTGACTCTCAGATGATCTTAATGCGTTTCCTCAATAAGGTTCATTTCAATTCAGAAATGACGCCAATAGAACTGGAGATGTATCATCAAATAAAAAATGTTATTGGTGTCAACCCTAGCTTTTACGAATATGTATTGATGGTGGATGCCGATACGGAAGCTCTACCGGACTCTTTAAATAGACTTGTTTCCGCTTTCATGCATGATACACGAGTGATGGGACTTTGCGGTGAAACAACGCTTGCCAACGAAAAAGATTCATGGGTTACTATGATTCAAGTTTACGAATACTTTATTTCTCATCATTTGGCCAAATCTTTCGAATCCCTCTTTGGAAGTGTTACCTGTTTACCTGGTTGTTTCTGCATGTACAGAGTCCGTACTCCCGATACCCATAAACCTCTGTTAATTGCAAATGACTTGATTAGCGATTATTCTGAAAATCTTGTCGATACTCTTCACAAAAAGAATTTGCTTCACCTTGGTGAAGACCGTTATTTGACTACTCTTATGATGAAACATTTCCCGCGAAACAAAATGACTTTTGTCCCAGACGCTCAATGCAAAACTAGTGCACCTGATCAATGGTCCGTTCTTCTTTCTCAGCGCCGTCGTTGGATTAATTCTACGGTTCATAATTTAATGGAGTTGATGTTCTTGCCTCAACTTTGTGGTTTTTGCTGCTTCTCTATGCGTTTTGTTGTCATGCTCGATCTATTTGCTACTTTGGTCATGCCGGCAACGGTTGCATACCTCGGCTATCTTATCTATACCATCATCGATGATCCTTCTACTATTCCGATCACATCCCTATTATTGCTGGCTGCCGTATACGGTAATTTCTGATGAGTCTTAATTGACAATTCACAACACCTTTAAATGATCAGTTTGCTCAAGAATTTGAGTTCAAATAAGTCAAACTTTGCATTAGCGAACCAAATTGTATTTTATATCATTTGCGAATTCTAATCATATTTTCCGTTTCGAAAATTTCATCCATTAGGTCTGCAAGCAATCATATTTATTCTACGCCGAAAATGGGAGCACGTTGGTTGGATGATTGTATATATCCTTGCCATCCCTGTATTTTCTTTCTTTCTTCCGATCTATGCTTTCTGGCATTTTGATGATTTTTCATGGGGTAACACTCGCGTAGTTGTTGGCGAAAAGGGCAAAAAGATTTTGATTACGGACGAAGGGAAATTTGATCCTAAAAGCATTCCGAAAAAGAAATGGTCAGATTACGAACAGGAATTATGGGAAGTTGGTACAACTGGCTCTCAAGAATCAGCCCATTCACGAGGATCTGATCGATCTTATCATAGCCATCGATCTACAAAGAAAGGTGGTTCTCTCGCTGGCTCTCGTGCAACATCTACATATGAAATCTACGAAGAACGTAAACGAGGTTTGGTTATATTTTTTTTGAGCCAAGTGACCTGTTTCTTATTTTGACTGAAGTATCAATAATATACATGGTCTATTAGAACCTATTTTGTACATTATGAATTAACGCAATCTTTTCCATACGTCTCTTAAATTAATATAGCTCAAGATCGTTCTCCAGTTCCTCCATATGAAGAACAAGTCAGGCGCTCATTTGTTGGCAGTGATCCAAGACATTCACGGGCATATTCCACCGATCCGTACAATAGCAGCTCGCCTAACTCTCGACCTATCAGTGCTGTAGATTCCTACTTTAATACTGGCTCAGTGATGGATAGCTCTTTCCCCTCTGATGATGAAATTCTTCAAGAAGTCAGAAACATTTTGTCCACTGCCAACCTAATGTCCATCACCAAAAAACAAGTTCGTGATGACTTATCACAATACTTTAATATTGATATGAGTCCGAAAAAAGATTATATAAACAACGTTATAGGTAAGTTTTTCCAAACTATTTAAGAATTCGTTTTCATTTGTCACAGAACAAATTGGTTGCTGTCATAATGGATTTGGAGGAACTTTTGGATTACGATTCATGATTTCAAAGAAACAATTAGAGTGTGAATATTCTTTTTGCCTATATGAAGTTTTCCAGTCATTTGAAGCATCACAGTAGTAATAAGCTGATCGTCAGAAATAACTTATCGGAAATACTAACCTCTGAATTTTTATTTTTTTTCATATCTTTCTTAAAGAACTATGTCTCCAAGTAAGTAAATTTGGAAAACTTCAATTAATTTTTTTGATATATACTTATACTCCTATTCATTTTTAGGGCAAGTTATAATTCCTTGGTCTTTGGAAAAGTATTACATGAGCGTGTTGAAAATAATGGTACCAGCAAATTATGTCTTGTGTCATAGGATTCAAAGGGATAATGGGTAAAACGAAGTTTTTTATCCAACCAGCTATCATCGTTTATTGTACTTTTTTTGAAATTAGAACCACCTAGTACAATTTAGAAAATTATTAATGAACATTTACAATATTGTGTATTTATAATGTTGAGCGTAAAATATTGGTGAAAAACTTTTAACTATTCATAAAAACAGGGCTTGATTGAATTCATAGACAATTGTAAGAATTTACATTAGTACTATAGTATAATTTCAGTATAGCGAGCTCGAAATGATTGGGGGATTTATTGAGTCAAATATTAAGTACCCGTGCCAAAATTTAGAGTAAGGGCGTTGGTTTAGGCCAGTTGGTAGCACAATGAATTTTAAGGATCACCACCGAGACAGAGAAACAACTTCGAGTTTCTTCGAAGTTGCTTTCCTCGGGCTGGTCACCTTCTGATTAATACCTCCTATCTTATATCACTCTTTTCTGATTCAAATGTCTAACAAAGAAGAGGAAAATCCGCAAAATTCTCTTTCCCCCGTCATATCGTCTCCTTCAATGGTCACAGCTTTTATACAACAAACTAAAAGTCTTGCAATCGACCCCAATTACATGGCAGTGTCTGCACTTGACTTTCAGCGCACCTTATCCTGGTCCACAAACTCATCAGCAGGAGAGGAGCAACCCATCTATGATGAAGAACTAATACCACCCGAAAACTTTACCATGGTGTCAACCTGGGTATACCGAAGTAGTTTCCCCAAAAAAAAGAACTTCCCATTTTTGAAAAAATTAGGGCTAAAAAGCATCCTGTAAATGTCGGATAGGGAATTTTTTATAATATCGAGAGCGATAAATCAATTTTGCATAATTGTTCAAAATCATCAAGGACTCTGATCTTGGAGGAATATCCCGATCAAAATATGAAGTTCTTGGAGGCGAATAGAATCAAGTTATTTCAGTTTGGAATAGCAGGGAATAAAGTAAGCCTTTATGTAGATTCAAGATTTTTTTTCCCTTCAAATCTACTCACTACATTTTGTTTTAGGAACCCTTTGTTCATAGTAAGAATATAAAATTCAGACTTTTCTTTTCCTATGTTCTTCCTTTGTGTTTCCGGATTATCTTTTTTCCATTCAGTTTGTTAAATTTTCTTTATATATACCTAACGTTAGTCCCAGAAGATAAAATATGCGCAGCCCTTGCGGTAATCTTAGGTAAATTTGCAAGATGGCTTTATAAAATTATTTTTACTTGAGCAATAAATATAATAATTAAATTTTTAGATAAAAGAAATCATCCAATTCTCATTCATTGTAACAAAGGCAAAGTAAGAAAATTAAGATTTTATTTTTTGCGTGTGTAGCATTTCGTCTACTAACTTTGAATATTTATAGCACCGTACCGGTTGTCTGGTTGGGTGCCTTCGTAAGCTTCAAAGATGGTCACACACTTCCATCTTTGATGAATATCGAAGGTTTTCGCACCCTAAATCTCGATCAATGGACCAACAGTTCATAGAGCTTTTTGACGCCAGTCAAGTATGGAAACTTGTCGACCCTAAATGGGTTCCTAACTGGAAATTATTAGGCAAGTCGTATTTTTTATCAATATTTCATTGTAATTCTAAATCTTAAATTTTATTTAGAAGATCCCTGGTAACTTGGCAAGAATGTGCTTTAATCACATTAAAACGATCAGCTTGAATCAAAGCTTTCTTCCAACTACGAATTAGATGCATCGGGGATCATTCAGAATGATGGAGTTGAAAGCATCCCTAAAACATTATTTCTCAACTCACTTCGAAAATTCCATTGATTATTACTATCATATTATGGTAAGATCTGGATCTGGGAATCAATGGTAAGTTGAACGTAAATTGCTAAATGATTTTAGCCTTTTTCAGAAATCATAGGTTTTTTGAAGAATTCCTGGACTCAAATAAAAAGGATTTTGAGCTTTAAGTTATGGAAATAAAGTAATCTTAATCTTCTGTCCTTTAGATCAAAGTCTTAAAAGGTATTTTTTAATCAATTTTACATATTTCAAACCAAATGCAATTGATAAGACTAGAAAAAGAATCCATTGACCAAACAAGATATTAAGAAGCTTGAAATGTGTGTCTCAGCCTTATTCTATAATCATAATTTTTGAGATTGGAAACATGTAGATATTTAAAGTATACGTTTTGATATCCATCTTAATAAGTTGATTGTTCAAGGTTTTCTAGGCAAATATCCCAGAAATGATTGAAACCAAGAAAATGAGTCAATTTCATCTGAGAGTGACAGCGACAGCTTAATGGTATCATTAATCCGCTCAAAAGTTCGTGATTCCAAAAAGAAAATCCACTTCCTCAGTTCATACCCGCTTCAGACAATTATCGAAATTTTCCAAAGGGAACAAAATAAATCTAAGACATTGATGATTTTTCTAATAAAATTTCGAAGTTATCAATTGGAGAATTTTATTCCTGTTATATTAAGGGATTGGAAAGCTTCTTTGTTGTATGGTGCCTCTTTACATACTGTAAACATTAGTTGCAACCCTTTTATATCTTCCATGTTACGTTAAAATATGATCTAAGAATTGAAGAAACTTTCAGCTCCATAGTCTCGACTTGCCTGGATTAATAAGTTTTTTTGAACAGTAAAAAAAACCAATTTTTTCTATCGATTTTACAAATTATTTTTTCACAAGATAATTTTTTTAAATAAATAATTTGGATTCAATGAATTGCTTGATCATTAAAAATACCTTGACTAGTCGCAAATTTACAAAAACTCAAAATCATTGGTACCACATAATATAAAAAGCAACTATCCCTAATAATAAGGAATAATTTTTTCTTACAATGTGGAAAAGCGAGAAAATCCTGAACAAGCTGAGAAAAAAGTTTACCAGATAATCAAATTTGTTGCAATCAAAAAAAGTCAAAATACCCTTAAAATATCCCCAAAATATTTCAACCACGAGATTGATGGAAAGTTTTTCGAGTGGTTTTAACAATATTGTTTTATAAAATGTAACTTTTGTTTAGATGATTTTTAATAATTTTGAGCAAAAATGAGATATTTTTGATTTTATACAATAAATAAATATTCAAATAAATTAAATTAAATGTGTATTTTTAAAAGTAAATAAATAAAAAAGATGATATTGTTACAAATTTCAGGATATAAATTATTTAGTTTTAATTAGTAAAGTCATTTTTCTGGTTTTATTAAAGTGTTTAATAAAACATGGTTCAAATAACTTTGTTTTAAATTAACTAGTTGGTTTTGTGTTATATCCTTAAACTGTTAGTCAATATGCTGTGCTTTTAATAATTATTTTGCAAAGTCTGATAAAAAAACTTGCGTTATTGAAAGCACAAATTCAAAGTTTGGTTTAATAATATTAATATTGGCAAATACTGTTAATTATTTTGGACTTTTTGAATTTGATATTTTAAAAAAAAATTTGAAAAAATTAAATAGTAATTTCCTGAAAAATATTTCTAAAATAATAAATAAAATTAACCAATTTAATTATCATTTTAATATTTTCATGATTAAAATAACTTTATAAATAAAAAATTCTTTTAAAATAAAAACAACTAAACAGTATTTCTTTAAAACATTTCTTTTGAATAATAAAAATACAAAACAGTTTCTAACTTCTGTAAAAACTCTTTTAAGCTTTAAACATCTGTTTTTTTATTTAAAGTTTCTTTTTTAATGTAATTGCTATTGTCATAAAAAATTCAAAAATTTTTATTAATAGCAAAGTTATTTTTTTTACAGCTACTTTTTTTACTGTTGTTTAAATAATCAAAAAGATTAAATTAATATAATCAATTTTTTTAATATATCTAAAAAAAATGTTTTTTTGGTATTTTTTAAAACAATACTTTTGATTTAAAATCTGTATTTTTTTGTAAAAATAAATATTAGCTTATTTTGGTTTTTTAATATTTTTATTAATTTTATTACAACTATGTTAATTATAATATCCAATTTTAATTTAATTATAAATAATAATTTTTTTCTGTTTTAAATAATAATAATAGCAATATATTTAGAAAATTGCTAAATTGAGTTATCTAAAACACATGATATTAATATATATAGAATTTTAATATCTATTTATTAGTAATTTTAATAAATATTAATTTAAAATAAAAGAAATTGCTAAATCAATCTAGTCTTTTTGCTAAATTAATTTACTCATTATGTAATATTATTTATATTATAGTTTTATATTTAATTATATATAGAAATATATTAATAAGTTTATAATTAAAAAGTTTTAGAATAAACTTAATAAGTTTTCTTTTGATTTTACAAATAATTATATCTTTTTATAAAATTACAAATTATATTCATATAATGTTATTATCTTCAGAAACATTATATAGTTTTTGTAAGATAATATAAAGTTTTAATACTTTTATATATTCTCAAAAATATGTAGTTATAAAATAATCTTCTGTTGTTAATAATACTTATATTATTTTTAAATATAATTAAAAAATAAATATAATGCTTTTAAATAATTTATATTAAAAAACTAACAACAAAAAACAGCAACTTAATTAACAAACTATTTTTTTATTATATATAAATAATTACTCAAAACTAATAAATACTGATATTTAATAATTTATAATACTAAATATAATTATGAATTATTTAATAATATTAATAAATATTTTGCTGCTTAATAACTTAAATTCAAACAAAAAATATTAATTTTACAAATATTAAGTAAAAACATTAGACCAAAAACAATTTTAATAGTATTATAACAAAAAAATCTTAAACAACATGTAATTTTAAAGACTATTTATAATAAATAGACATATTTTTAAAAATAGACTTAATTAATATAGATTTTAATCACATCTTTTACAATTAAGAATTTTTTTAATCAATAAACTTAAAAACATTTTTTAAGTACTTTAAATCATTTTAAACAAAATATTGCTTATTAAAAATTATCTATTTAATGAAATTTATTTCAATTTGAAATTGTTAAAAATGTTTTTTTTAAATTTAAGTACATAAATATAAAATTTATAAAAAACAAGACTATAATATTCAGATTTGTTTACAACAAAGTGTTTTTTAATTATAAAATACTATAAATTACTTAAAACATAATAAAAAATTAAATATATAATTTATATTTAATTTTATATAAAAAAAAGTTATTTTTATTTTAATTAAATTAATATTTATTAAAATTATTAATAAATAAATATTAAAATTCTATATATATTAATATTATATGTTGTAGATGAGTCGTTTAACAAAAAAAATAAATTAATTTAACAATTTCCAAAATAAAAAATACTTTTTTTTATATAAAATTGAATATAAATTATATATATTAATTTTTTAAAATGTTTTAAGTAATTTATAGTATTTTATAATTAAAAAACACTTTGTTATAAACAGATTCAAATATTATGGTCTTGTTTTTACAAATTTTACATTTATATATTTGAATTTAAAAAAAAAATTTTTAACAATTTTAAATTAAGATAAATTTTATTAAATAAATAATTTTTGATAAACAATATTTTAACAGCAATTTAAAGCACCTAAAAAATGTTTTTGAATTTGTGAATTAAAAAAATTCTTAATTGTAAAAAATATGATTAAAATTTGAATTAATTAAATATGTAGTATTTTTTGTTAATATAAAATTAAAATTAATATATTTAATTTACTTTTTTTAAAAATAAATTCAAACTTGAAATAACTGTTAAAATATTAACTTTAAAATTAATTATTGTAAAAATACAATTTGTATTTACTAGATATTAAATAAAATAAAACTAATTTATAAAGAAAATTTTTTTAATAATAAGCATATTTTGAATTTAATATTTACATAAAAAATTTAGTATTGTTAAAAAAACACCAAAACAAGATGTTATATTATTATTTAATAGTTTTTATGCAAGAAAATACTGTTTATAAATTGTTTTTAAGCCAAAAATTAAAACTTATTATATAATATTTTGAAAAAAAAGATGTTATAATCATAATAAATTTAAATATACTTAATATTTTGTTGTGTTTGATTTTTTTGATTTTTTTTTAAAAATATAATATTTATAATTAAATATTTCATAAATTTTTGTTAAAACTTTGAAATAATTTTTTAATTAAACAAATTAATTTTTTAATTATAATAAATTAATATTACCAAAATACATATTTTTATTAATTTAAATAGCAATAAATTTCTCTTTATATAGAATCTAAGTTATTAAAATTAAAATTGTTGAATATTTATAATTTAATATGTTCTATTTAATATTAAATACTTTTGGTAATATAAATTAAATAATATTAGTTTATTTTAAATAAAAATTGTTTTAATTATTTTTATTTACAAAGTATTTTTTACAATTAACAAATATATTTCTTTGAATATGTTAAATACAAAATTAATATATAAATATAAAATAAAAATAAAAAAATACAAAGAAAAAAAAACAAACTTTTTGTTTTCTTAATTTTATAACCATAATTAGAGCAAAGAGTAAAAAAGCTACATCTAATATCTTTCTTGAGATATCTAATAAAATTTCAACCAGAAAAGTTTTCTCTGTTGTAGAAGCAATTAGGCAGAACATTATAGAAGTTTTTTCTTTATTTAATAATCGTAAAAAGCTATCTTTGGTAACTGCTAAAACAATTTTCTCTTTTTTGACTGGTTTTTTATCAGTTAAAGTTCTTTCAAAAAGACACACTTGGATTAATCTCAGTGTTGTCTTTACTCCAACTAAGAGCCCAAAAGTTTTTAATAATAAACTAATAAATAAGTTGGTCTTCCCTTCTACAGCTTTAATACTTAGTGCTGTTAGCACCACTTTTTCAAAAAAAATGATCAAAAAGATCAAAAGTTCAAAAAAGTAGAAGCAATTGCTTGTCTCTGTTATTGTTATACCAAACTCCTTTGTGGTTTCCAATAAGATCTTAGGTAAGATCTTTATAGCATTATCTGACACATCATCCAAAATGGGCCAAGATTAACTACTAACTGTGTTGTCAAATGTGGTATCTTCCAACAGATTATTGCCAATTTTAGAAGCAAAACAATTATCTTCTATAATATCACCTGTTTTTGTAAACTGGGCTGACCAAATGGAAACTGAATTATCTCCTCCTCTGGTTTTTGATATCACTAATAGTACTTAAAAAACTATTGCTAATTGTCAAAAGTTTGCTGAATGGGTGGTCTTCACTCTGGTATTTGGTGCTACTTTCAAGATCAAATTGGCTTATGTTAAGGCTGTTTTTCAGTCTATATATGGTTTTTTGGATGTGAAATCTGTTTTTAAAGACAATGTGAAGCTCTTCTGTATGGAGTTTGCTTTTCAAAGTTCTCTAAATGCTGCATTTTTGGTTGAGCTTACAAGCTCTGTTTGCCTTGTCACTCTTAAAATTGTCAAGTTTTTGGTGGTTTCTGAGTCTGGTTCTTTTTCTGCTGCTGTTGTACTGCATAATGTGTCTTTAGATATGTTGGCTGTCAATATTAAGTCAGCTCTTGGTATTTTTGGTGAAGTTTTTTATGTTGTGTTAAAGTCTGTTGGTATTTGGCAATATGTGATTGTTTACTTTAAAAGTTTAAATGCTACAACATCTGCTCTTATTCACTGATTGGTTTTGGTGGACAAAGATAATGTTTGAATTTTTCCTCTTGTCAATCAAAATAAAACAATTTTGTCTTATAATTGGTTTAAAGCCAAGTTGGTCAATCTTTTTTTTGGTTATACTGCCTTTAAGATTAGTGATATAATTTCCCAGGTTGGTGGCCAAACTTGTTTCATTTCTTATTTACCAAATTCTGGTTATTGTTTTCAGTGTTACCAGTAGAATTTTAGCTATTAATTAGCATGAAATTACTCTTATAATTCCTATTATTAATTAGTATATATCATTATTATTTCAATTATCACTTATTATTTAATTAAATTATCAAATATTATTATTCAATTAATAATTCAATTTGTACTCTAGAAATTAAGATGATCAAATTACACAATATTCTGAACCATTTAATATAGTCAAAATTCGCCGAAATTAATAGAAATTGGCTAAAATAATCAAATAGTTCAGTGAAATAACTTGTAGTTTGCCAAAATATATTTTTAGTTCACCCAAATTGTAACAAAGAGAAAAGTACAAGTGCAAAGAATAGTACTATAACAAGTTGTATAAAAGAAGAACTTCTCTTTTCAAGAAAATGTATCTTCTAATTTTCTTATAGCATCTTAATATAGTATCTTACTTTAGATATCTTAATTGAAACAAATCACTTTTTACATATTCAAATAAAAATTAAATATTTGAAAACCAAATCCTTAAATTATTGTACTTGAAATTTTCTCAACACAACTAACGTTTTGAAATTGATTGGTTACCAATTTCAATAATTTGTTAGTGACTCCAGGCCTGGATAGAAAATGTTTCCCTTGATAAAATCCTATTTCTTTTACATTTCTTTTATTTTTCTTTTTTTTCTTATTATAATTATTAAAGTAGCCTACAGACAAGATTCCTGTAAAAGAGTTGACTTTTCCAGCAAAATAACTACACATTCTTAGTGAACTTCCAGACAAGCAATTCCTGGGAAAGAGTTAACATTGTTACAGATAATTATTTGGAGTCTTAAATCAAATAACAAATCTGTAACTTGGTGCTCAATGTCTTACTAATGCTGGTAATACTGGTGTGTTGAGAATATTTAAAGGTTTTAGAGTTGAGTTTTTTGTATAATAAACAGAGATTCAATGTCGATGTGATTGGTAAGTGGTTTTTCCAATTTCTGTCTTCAGTGTGGTGGCTGGTTTAATCTGGTAGTCATGTCCTTCTGGTAAGCTATCTATTAATATATATTCTTATCCTTATCTCTGGGTTTTTTATCAAGCTATTCGTGACATTAATAATTCAGTGCTTTAATTCTCAATCAATTAGTAAACAACAATAAGATTAAAACAATAAAGAAAATAAAAAAAAATAAAGCAAAAGATAAAGAATTGAACAAAAGCAATTGCAAGTTAGTATCTCGTCAATAGTTGTGATCAAGAGCTATTGTTCTAGCATGGTTAAGTATCAATTATTATCAACATGTAGTGTTAATAGTGGAGAGTAAATTTAAGATAGAGAATAATTATTTATTTGATATTTTGTGGATTGGAAGATTGCTTAGATAAAATCTAAACTGAGAGGTCTGCCTTTTCTATTTCTAATGCTATCACTATATATACATAATTTGAGTTTTACAAGATTGCTTATACTCTTGAGCAATGTGCTATAATTTTTCTAGCAATGCTTACATTACTGAGTAATATGCTTACATGCTAACTACTACTCTCTTATTGGTTTACTATTTTTTCTATATCTGTTTTTTTTTTTTATGAATAACATTATCTCTTTCTTTTTTAATATTGAGCTTTATCAAAATTTTTGTTTTGAATTAATTCTAATACTTCTTTTTCAAGTATTGTTTGTTCGACTCTGTTTTTCATGTCTTCTACTTGTGTATTGTTCATTCTTTCCCATTGGTTGATGGTTATGGTTTCCATGTCAGAATATAACAGTATTTCTAGATAGTTCCGAAATATGTTGTGTAGTTGGTATATTGTTTTGACATGTAGTGTTGAATTTGTTTTCTTTCTAATAAATTCTTCAATTTGTTGTATTATGTTTTGGTTGAATATTCTCTTAGATTTGTTGATATACAACTTCTGAATATTCAACTTTTGACCTAACTGGTAGTAGCAATATAATATTGGAAGTCATTTTGTTTATTGTTTTCAATTTTCTTTTGTAAGCTCTTTTGTTGGTGCTATAATAAGTATTTTTTCAAAAGTGGTTTTTACTTTTTCTATTATTTTATCTGTCCAGTTTTTATCATTCTTTAGTGATTGCTGATATGGTGTATTTTTTGTCTTTCTTTTGGTGTTTCGATAGCAAATTATTTGGTTGTTAATAATAATTTCTATGTTTAACTGTTGTTGACTTATGGTTTGGAATAATTGTTGAATTAAAGTGTGAATATAATCTGGTATTTTCATTTTTCTTGGTTGCTTTTGTCACATATACTGTGTTTTTATATACTCTTTCGGTTGTTCAATTTGATGTGTTTGGTTCAATAATTATGATTGGTTCCAGATTTTGTGGAATCTTATCTAGTTGAACTAGTATTCTTTATACTTCCAATTGTGGAATGTTATTGGTAAATGATAATACTATCTGGTAATATTGTTTTAGTCGATCATCATGTGCTGCTTTGGCTAAAATTTTGTTGTCCCATCTTAATTTATAAGCTCCATTTCCAAGAATTTTTTCTATGTGAAATGATCTGTCTTATTTGGGGTCAAATTTTCCACTCTATTGTTTTTCCACTTTGGTACAATATAATAGTACTTTGTCTCCAATTTTGAATTCAACTGGTTTATTTGGTAATTGGTTATCATGTTGTTTTTTTTGCTTTTCTTGTGACTTTTAGATGTTATTATTGCTTTTTATTGTTTGTTTTCTAGTGTTTCCAATAAGTTATATGTTCTTTTCAACAATGTTTCTTAGAAATTATTTTCTGTTATTGGTTCAGTTAGATACATATTGATCTCTATCTCAATTGGTAATGTTGCTGTTCTACCATATACCAATTCAAATGGTGTTGCTTATGTGGTATCTTGCTTCATTGTCCGATAAGCAAATAATACTGATGGTATACATAAATCCTATTCCTCTTGATTTTCTTGGCTGATTTTTGCGATTGCTTCACACAGTATTCTATTAAATCTTTCAACTAAGCCATTTGTTTGTGGATGATATAGTGATGATAATGGTCTTTTAATTCTAAATCTTTGACTTAATTCTGTCAATGTTCTGTTCACAAAGTGGGTTCCTTGATCTGATAGTAGTTCTTTTGAACATCTGTGTTGACAGATCAAATCTTGATATACGAATTTGGCAACAGATTCTGCATCTGCTTTTTGAATGGCTTTTGCTTTTGGCCATTTAGTGAGATAGTCCATGGCTACTGCAATATATCTGTTGCCTTTGCTGGTGATTGTTAATGGTCCAACTAAGTCAATCCCAATTCGATCAAATGGTTGTCCCACTTTGATTGGTCTCAATAGTTTACTGGGTTTTGTTTCTCCTCTTCTCTGACAAGCATCACAATTTTGAACATACTGGATGATGTTTAAATACATTGATGGCCAATAGTATTTTTTTTTAGTTCTTTCTATGGTTGCTTCTTTATGAAAATGTTCTACTGTTGGATCTGAGTGCATGTTGAACAATATTATCTCTTTTTCTGGTTCTGTAATTACTCTTGTTGACTGGTCTGGATTTTTTCTGTTTTTCTGGTAAAGTATATTTTGATGATTGATAAAATATTTTGATTGTTGTTTTATGTTTTTTTGTTCCTTTTGAGATAATTTCTCCTTGAACAATTGGATATTTATATAATGTTGTAGTTGTTGGTATTTTTGAATATTCATCTTTTGTTATATTTTTGGGTTGAAATATTTTTAGATTTGTCTTATTCATGACAATCCGTCAGCATTTTCATTGTCTTTTCTTTTTTTATAATGTATCATATAATTGAATGGTGAAAGTTTTATTTTCTATCTGGCATGGCAATTGTTTCTGAATTCTTGTTTCTGGATTGAAGTCAATCCCTTGTAATCAGTGTATACATCAAACTTTTGACTCAAGTATTTCTTCCACTTGATGACAGCCCAATAGATAATTAAGTGTTCTAGTGCTGGAGTTCCATAGTTTTTTTTAGCTGGACTTAAGCTTCTATTAGTGTATGCTATTGGATGTTCTCTTCCATCCAGTCTTTTCTGCAATAGTATTGCTCCCAACACTTAACCAGATACATCAGTTGTGATTATAAATGGCTTGCTATGATTTGAATAGATCAGTACTGAAACTTGAATGAGCTTTCTTCTCAATGTATCAAAAGCTTCTTGTTGAGTTTCAGTCCATTCATATTTGGTGTTCTTTGTTTGAAGTTGGTGTAGTGATTGAGCTATTTTGAAGAAATCTTTGATAAAGCAATGGTAGTATCCAGCAAATCCCAAAAATGCTCTCAATTTCATAAGATTATTTGGTACTGAAAAGTTTTTGACAATCTCAATTTTGTCTGGATCTGTTTTAATTCTATCTTTGCTTATCACATGTTCCAAAAACTTGAGTTCAGTTTTCTCAAAGAAACATTTAGTTGTATTTAGTTTTAATCTGGCTCTTCTTAGTCTTTTAAACACTTGTTAGAGATGATACAGATGATCATCAAATGTTTTTGAGAACACATTGGTGTTATCCAAGTATACAATTACTGATTTCCATAGTAGCCCAGTATATACAATTTCCATGAGCCATTGGAATGTTGCTGGTACATTCATCAAGCCAAATGGCATTACTTCAAATTCAAAGTTTCCTTCTCGAGTTGTAAAAGCTGTTTTCTTTTTGTTTTCTGAGTTCATGGCTATTTGCCAGTAACCACTGTTTAAGTCTAGTGTTGAGAACTATTTATTTTCTCCAAAAACATTGAATAGTTTTTGGATCTTTGGAGTTGAATAGCTATCACCTTTGGTTACTCCATTTAGTTTTCAATAATCCACACAGAAATAAATCTTTCCATACTTTTTCTGGACCAGTACTACTGATAATGACTATGGGCTCATTGATGGCTAAATTAGCCCATTGTTAAGCATTCAGTTAATTTTTTGATGAATAATCTTATGGCTGGCTGGTGGTATTCTGTATGCTCTTTGTTTAATTGGCATTACATCTCCAGTCTTGATTTAATGCTAGATGATGTTGGTGCAGCCAAATTCATTTTTGCTAACAAAGATGTCATTAAAATTTCTGAGTAATATCATTAGTTGCATCTGTTGGAGTGGATCTAAATTTCCCATGTTTATCTGTTCCAATTGTTTTGGTTGAAGCAGATAACATTCACTTTGTCCATAAATAGTTTGTGATGTAATGTCCATGTATTTACAAAGCTGTGGAAAATCTGAAATGTAGTTTGGTGGTTGATCCTCAACTTTAATGGTTAAATATCCAATGATAGTTCCTTTTGGTATCTCAATAATATTTTTGGTTGTGTTGTAAATGGGAATTTTGATGTTTTTGGGGCTTTTGGCTGATATGTAAAGATTAGTAAGCCCAATCTTTCCTGATTCACAAATGATGACTTCTGCTTCAAACAACTGAGCTTGATTCTTTACTTCTCTTTTTATGGCTAACATATACTGGTCATATGGTAGAATGGAAATTGGTTGATGGGTTGAGATAATTTTTTCTTTGTCAACAATTTCTTCCTTTGTTATATTAACTGGTACATCTATTCTACCTGTGGATCCAAATTCCTGTATCCTTCTTGTTGTTATTCCTAATTTTTTCTTGTTTCTCACTGATACTAATTTAGCTACTTTAACCAGAGGTAGAAATATTGCTTGTGCTATCTTTTTGTTTGGATCTATAATATATGCTTTTTCTGAATCATTTTGTAGTATAGCAATGATATTTCCTATGTATCCTGTGTTAATTATTCCTCCTCTGATGTTAATCTTTTTTTTTGCTAGGCTACTCCTAGATGCTAATTGAACCATGGTTGTTGCTGAAATTTCTAGTACTATTTTGAGATCAATACTACTGCATAAATGGGGTTCCAATTTGATGGCATCCTTTTCTGGATATCTCAGATCAAACCCTGCATCAGTATTATGTGTGCGTTCTAACATGATATCTTCACCATTATTGCTAAACCATTTAAGTTCCTGTTCCTTGGTGAGGTCAGAAAATACAATAAATGTTTTGGGGTTTGAATCAGAGTTTGAATCATCGTAATTTTTGTTGCTATTTGGAATGGAGCTGGAATCATTGTTTTTATCATCATCATTGTTAGAGTTTGAATTAGAGTTGAAATTTGATTCTGATTCTGATACATAGCTGCTGATTGGTTTTTTTTCCTCTGAGATCATGTAAATCATGCAGATTGGTGGATTGTAAATGAGGTCACACTCATTACAATATTGAAAGTCACAGGAAATCAAACAATGGTCACATAGTCGAATGTTAATTTTTTCCAACTGTTGCTCTTGTTTCTCTCTAGTGGGTGCTAATTCCTGATAGTGTTTGTGGAATTGTTCTGGATCTAGTAGATTTATGACTGGTTCTGGGTCCCAATTAAGTTCTATGGGTTCAGGTAAGTTATCTTTAATTGTTTTTATTTTTTCTGGTGATGCTTCTTCGATTTTGGTAAGTGTCATTTGCTAGATTTTGTCATCATCGTGTGGACATTTGTCCAATCATTTGACTGTATGTCTCCAGATGGCATTTATGGATGTTTCTTTTCTCACTCAGTTACTTATGAGAATTATATATTGACATGATTTGTCGCATGTTCTTCCTCTCCCAAAAATGTCATTTCACATTCTTTTATCAAGGAGAGTTTTTCCACAAGCCAAGCATGGCTTATTATCCCATTTTCTCACTCATTTTGGTCTTTCAAAATGTTCTATGATGCATAAGTGATAGTAGAACTTGGTTGCTGTCTGGTATTCCTCATCATTGCCACAACAAGTGCTTATTGACAACAATTTTTTGCCACAATTAATGCATACCAGTTTTGGGTGGTGATAAGCAAATTGCTGTAGTATAGTGTAAGAATTATAAGTGATGATGCTGGTGGATATTGATCCTTCTTCTTTCCCCTTTTCTTTTTTTTTTGTCTTTTCTTCCCATTCCCAATCTATTAGCTCTTCTTGGTTGTCATTGGTTCTTCAGACTTGGTCGGAATTCCAGGTAGGTTCTTCTTTTTTCTTTTCTTTCTCGTTACTACTCTACAAGAGTATTGGAGATAACTCATTGTGGTCTTTGTTGGCCCATGATACTTGATAGGCCTCCCAAGTAGGTTTTTTCTCTTCTTCCTTGAACTTAATAAGAGGTGCTGGCATGTTGAGAGTTTTGAAGTGGCCATACATGGCTGGTACCCATGTATGTCAACCGTTCTGGTTGAGTTAAAGCTCTTGTGTGTTCTAATCAAATGTCACATTGGTTTTGAACAGCCAATTATTGCCAACGAGGGCTTAATATTAAGTGGCTTTCATGACTAATACTTTGATTGACACAATGATGTCATTAATTTCAATAGGTAAGTTGTCTATTTTACCAATCAAAGTTTTTGTCACTCCATTAGCTGTTATGATTCTAGTACTGGCAGTTCAATCAACTTGACAACCTAATTGATCTATAAGTTGTCTTGTGATAATGCTGCCAGCTGATTCACTGTCTAAGATTAGTTTGATGGGGTGGTCATTGTTACTCATAGAAATATAGGAAATATATTAGCATAAGTAGTAGCCAATTAGAAGTAGGTGTAGTAAATGTGGAATTCCAGGATTCCTTCCAAGAATTGCAGGATTCCAGGAATTTCAGGATTTCCTGACAAGGAATTGCAAGATTTCAGAATTCCAAGATTCCTCTTAAAGGAATTGCAAGATTCCAGGAATTCCAGAATTCCTGTCATGAAGAATCAAGGAATTGAGAAATCTCAATTATGTATATATAGCAGCAGGATTAGAAGCTGAAAAAACAGATCTCTTAGTATAGATTAATTTAAGCAACCTTTCAATTTCCAATTATCAAATATATAATTATTTTATATTTTAATCCACTCTCCACTATCAACACTTCATGTTGATAATAATTGATACTTAACCATACTGGAACAATAGCTTTTGATCATGGCTATTGACAAGATACTAACTTATCAAATTGCCTTGGCTTATCTTCATCATCATTATTTTCTTTATTTTATTTCTTTCTTTTTTTGATTTTGTTGTGCCTACTAATTAATTGGAGATTAAAAGCGCTGAGTTATTGACGTCACAGATAGCCTGGTAAAAAACCCAGAAATAAAAGTAGATTTATATATATTATCAGTTAGCTTACCAGAAAGGCATGACTGCCAGAATAAATCCGGCTACCAAGCTGAAAAAAAAATTAGGAAACAACTAACAACAAACAACAAATCGCCACACTATCAAATCTCTGTTCATTATACAAAGAATTCTATCAAAACCTTCAGATACAATACTTTCAGAATATCATTGATGGAAATAGCTTTTGAACACCAAGTTACAAGTTTGTTATTTGACTGGAGACTTCAAATAATTCAACTATAACATTTGGTGCTTCTTGTAAGGTATAATCCTACAGAAAACCAGCACTGACAACACTAAACCAAAAGTGACAGAATCAGAAATAATAGGAACAAATCATCTAGAATTCGCAAAATTCTTATTTCAACAATACAGCCAGCAGCTAGGCCTAAACAACAACCATTACCCAGCAGAATCAGCTTTCAACTTCTACATCAACAAAAAAATCACAGATTTTCTAGAAAGATTAGTTAACATTGAATCAGCAAGAGAAAATTTCTATTTGAAACTAATCCAACACACCAACTTACCCAGAAATCACAGCTTTGCACTCATCATCAGAGAAATCAACCAAGAAATTAAAAAATATACACAAAAGACATTCCCTATTACTTACCAGGACAAAGGCAAAGGAAAACTACAGACACCAGCAGTAACACCCAAAGAAATACAAATTCCTAACCGGAAGAAATAAAGAATTGAATCTTTGATATACCCATCATACCATCACACACCCAGAAGTACCATCAACATTGCATCAGCAGACGCGTCCACCAGTACAAAGATACCGCTAGCAAGAATCGCATTTCAGAGTAAACAAAAGAAAAACAAACTATTAGGAGCATATGGCAATTATTTTGAAGAATTTAAATTGAGATCGCCAACACCATTAGGATTTTGATCACCATCTCATCAGCCAGATTTCAAAACCATCAGTTCTTGGGAATTTACTAAATCAGAAGAAGAAGAAGACAAGAATCAGGAATTTAATTACCAAAACCCAATTTTAGAAAACCCAAACATTCAAACTCAGCAACATTTAGAAAATTTGGAAATTGAAACTCCAAATATTCAAATTCCACCAAATCAAAGAAATCAAAACCCCAAGTTAATTCATCAGCAAAATCTACCTCCAGTTATTGTCATCAATCAACCACCAATTGAGCCGATTGGTAAGCCAATTCAACCACCTCAAGTACCACCCCAACAACCATTACCTCTTCAACAACCACTTTAACAGCCATCACAACCACCCAACTTAGATCCAATGGCCTACGCACCAATCACAAAACTTGACAACTTTATTGGTGAAAAAGATGATGCTCAAGTATGGCTGAATGATATAGAAAAGACCATCACAGCCAATGGATGGAATGACACCTGGGCAATGCAAGCCATTCCCTACTTTCTCAAAGATACCACCAATTCATGGTACCAGAGCTTGATTAATAAACCACAAGATTTTGAGGCCTTCAAAGTGGAATTCCTAAAATACTTCAGCAATAATAACAGCATTAATCGCCTAGTTAACACATTCACCACCATAAAACAAAGAAAAACTGAAGCAGTTACCACTTACCTGGGATGCTTCCATCAAAATCTGCACCAAATTCAAGTAATTAATGCCAACTACTTCACAGCACCACAGATCCTCAACCAGTTTATCCGTGGCCTACACAGCAGCATCCTGCAACATGTACATCTGTTGCATCCAGGCACACTTTAAGACACAGTCACATGCATCAAAGATTTTGAATCTGCTAAGTTAGAGGCCAACCATGCCCAAGCCATTAATCTAGTAATAAATGGATCATCTGAATTGGATTCCAAATTGGAAAAGTTCAGTAAATCAATTAATAAGAGATTAGAAGAATACTTAGCTGACAATCATGCCATTTATTAGCCTCCACAATGATGCAATAATCAAGAAAACTCTACTCATGGCCAAAATCAACCACATCTATCTTCATCAACCAATTAACAGTGGCAACAGAAAACGCGTATCTGCCACTATTGTGATAAACAAGAACATATTCAAATCGACTGCTGCCAGTGTTTAAATAACCAATAATCGGGAAATCAATATTGAAACCCCAATCGCCGGTTCTCAACTCCAAATTATCAATCAAATTCAACACAATATCAAACTACTTATTTGCCAATGATGCAACAATCAATTTATCAACCACCAGTATATCAAGCTCCAATTTATTAACCAACAACCCCAATTTATCAGCCACAGCCATAAATAATATATTAACCACAACTGCCAACAATCTATCAACCCCAAACAATTTAGACCCCACCACAAAACTTATTGGCCAGTGGAGTCCAAAGACCAAGAATCACGCAGCAAAACTGGAGATTGTTAATGGTAGTACATCAGCTGATCCCCAGCTCCTTCAGTTAAACAGAATCTTGTCAATGGAATTCGGGCACCAGAAATCCCCAAAACCCGAATTCCCAGAACTATTTAAGTCTTCTGGTTACCCCAAAAGATGCCTCACCCAGCAACCAGGAACTCACCCAAAAACAACAAACACATACCAGCAATATTCCGCCAGCAACAGTCACTAACGATGAATTACTGGATGTCATTTTTCTATTTGAACTCGAGAAATCATCAATCATGCTATTATTTAGGAGAGCCACACTAAAAGAAAAGCCAATTACCGCTATGTACACTGATGTGAAAATTGATGGCCATCTCATTTGACAGTGGTTCAGCAAGCAGCATAATTACACAACAACTCATGGATCAATTAGGTTGCCAAGTTGATTAAGCTGTTAGCACCAGAATCATCACGGCTGATGAAGCGACCAAGACTCCAATTGGTGAAATCAATGACTTACCAATCGAAATTAACAGCATCATAGTACCAATTAAAGTACTCATTATGGAAGCCACCCAATACCAAGCTCTAGTTGGTAATGACTGGCTGTCCAAGATAAACGCCACTCTGGACTGGAATATACAAGAGCTTCAACTCAGCCAGAACGGGCAACACACACGAGTACCAGCAATGTGTGGCCACTTCAAGGCTACCAACACCACAGTACCACTAATCAACTTTGAGGAAAAAAAACCAAAACCTACCTGGGAAGCCTACCAAGTGTCATGGGCTGATGAAGAGCACAATGAGCTGCCACCAATACTCTCTTGGGACAACAACGGGAAAGAAAAACAAACAAACAAACTTACCTGGAAAACCGACAATTTGACTTGGACCGACAATAAACAAAAAGAAGCCTCCAGTTGGGAATGGAACGAAGATAAGGGAAAAGGAAAAGAAAAGAAAGAAGGAATGCTGTTATCCAAGTAAAAAAACCAATCCAAAGTTATGAAAAAACGTGACCAAAAACGTGACATAACACAGAATAATACACAATAATGTTGGATAATGTGTTATAACGTTGGATAACGTGTTATAATGCAGGATAACACAGAATAGTGCACAATAACGTAGGATAATGTGTTATAATGCAGAATAACACAGAATAACATGTAATAACATCAGATAACGTGTTATAACATAGGATAACTAGTGATAACATAGAAAAATGAAGCAATAACAGAAACAACAAAGCAATAGCTAGCAATAGTGAAACAATTGAAAGCAATCCTGTAAAACCAAAAGAATGTATAAAAGCAAGTAGTTGTAGAAGTGAGAAAAGACAGAGAAGAAAAAACAGATATAAATCTCTAAACCAGAAATTAAAATATCCATACCTTTTCATCCTTTATTATCTTCCCTATTTCATTTCCTGAAATAAATCAATTATTAAAAGAAATCAGAATCGCAAATTCATGTTCTCAAACTTCGTGAAATTTACGTGAATTAACCCTTGTCTCATACCTTCATTCTAGAACAAATGTTCTTAGTATAACTGCCTTGAATCTATTAATGATTTGGACCAATCGCTCTTGATCATGGCGATTGACGATACTAATTTATCTTTTCTCTCTTTTCTTTTTTTTTCTTTTTTTTTTTTTTTTTTTTTTTTTTTTTTTTTTTCTGTCTTAATTTTTTGTGAAGCGGCAACATAGTAAAATTGACTGTTTGCAAATAAACTTCGTGATAGCCTGGTAAAAGAGGGAAGCTCCCCCTAAGTTTTGGATATTAACATTATCTTGTTAGCTTACTAGAAGGGCGAAAAAACAATGCCAGACCCTAATGACTGTGCTCATTAGCTTGGAAAAGAAAGCTCACATTTACAAAAAACATTGCAATTGATGAAAGACAAACTCTGTGCCTTATAACCAAAGAACTTAACGGGTAAAATTTACATCCAGGAATAGACTTTCAGAGACTGATAATCAAGACTAAGCCAACAGAATTATGTGAAAGATGCATTATCAATAATTGAGAGCACCAAACGTTACCATTTCTCATATCCACCAAGTTTACCTGTAACATTTGGTGCTCCCTGTGAGGTTATAAATCCACAGAGACAGAGCACCCCCAAAAATACATAAAAATGGTGACTATTGGAACAATAAGAAAAGACCACTCCTCATACGGAAAAGCACTATTTCAATACTTCCAAAAAGACCTAGGAATACCAGCAGGAACTGCTTACGCAGAAAGTGATTTTTGTAACTATATCAACGCAAAAATTAACTGCTTGTTAGGCCGCGCAACTAATACAGAAAGACTTGGAAAACAAATCCATCAAAGCTTACTAGGGTACTCAACAGCCACGACTACCTGAGCAATTGCTGAAACTCTGTGTATAATTGATACAGACATTAAATATTATGTGGCACAATGATTCCCTTAAGTACAACAACCAGTGGAATCTAACCCTGAGGAATACAAAAACAAATCCAACAACCTTATAACTGCCCAAGCCAAGTCTATGGTCAACAAGAAACCAAGGGTCTTCTCCCCAACAACTCCATTATACTATCAGACACCCCAAAGTAGAATTGTGTTCAACCCACTTCCAGAAACCCAGTCAGAAACACCACAAACTTCTGGAAATCCACACCCTTGGAATCAACACAGTTGGACCAAATCACTAGGAAAATACGGATCGCTGTTTGGAAATCTTAACCCAGCAGCCAGTCAAACAAAAGGAAACCCATCAACTTGGGAACAGCCACCAGCACAAAACCTAGCAGAATCAGCATCTCCTCTGATAGAAGAAACAGCTATCTTACAACCTATTGGTTTAAGTGACAAAGGAAAGCAATCAGCATTAGCACCCAGAGAACACTCGAATACACGGACACCAATCCCTTTAAACATAACCAGTAACACCCCACCCATTAACTGGATCATGGCTTACTAGGATATCACTAAATTGGAAAAATTCTCTGGTGAAGAAGATAACGCATATTCTTGGATCGCGGATGCCAAGAAAGCAATTACCGCTAATGGTTGGAACAATGACTGCACAGTTCAGACACTGCCATTCTTTCTGACTGAAACCGCCAATTCGTGGTACCAGAGCCTGGCAGAGAAGCCTACCTCCTTTATTGAGTTTAAACTTGCATTTCTGCAATACTTCTGTGATCCCAATACATTAATCTGATTGCAGAATCAATTCAGCATAATTAAACAAAAAGATTATGAAGTAGTAACTACTTATCTTGGATGATTCAATCAAATCCTACATCAAATATTAGCTATTGAAAAGAACTATTACACCACAGCACAAGTTCTTAATCAATTCATTAAAGAATTGTGGAGTAGTATTCTAAGATCTGTAAGACCCCGCCATCCGATCAGTTTACAAGATGCCATCACTCTCACTCGTGATTTTGAGTCTGCAAAACAAGAAGTGAACCATATCCAAGCCATTAATTTAGCCATTAACGGAACCTCTGACATCGACGCAAAGATAACCCAATTGAGTGAGAAACTAACTCAGAAAATTGAGAGATTCTTAGCTGGAACTACAGGAACTTACCAATCACCCCAACGGAGAGAAAATAACAACAACAGCAGATACCCACAGCAACAGAACCATCAGCAACAGCAACAACCTTGGAGATCTGATCTCCATAACTGCTACTACTGCCAGAAATCTGAACACATTGCCCATGACTGCAGAAGAAAGATCATGGACTAAAATCAAGGAAACCCATACCAGCAACTCAGATATCAGCAAAACATAGTACCCCAATATTCTATACCTCAGAATTAACTGTCTCTATACACACAACAAGTCTCGTACACTCAACTACTGCCCCAGAATTATTATCCACCACCACCAATGACACAAGCAATCTTTCACTATCAAACTTTCCCTTACAGCCCGTCCAGATCTTGAGTTATAGACTATAATCAGGGATGGAGGAATCCCAACAACAATCAGGTGCAAACTAACAATAAACTGTCTCGACTAATCCCTCGTGGTTCTGCCCAATCTCAACCAACACCAACTGGATACCCAAATCAAGCTTCCTATCTCGGTCTTATAGAAGACTAGGGTTTTGATAAATCTACACCTGTAAAAGGGGGGGATATAAAACAAATCTCCCAACCTTCCAAGCAAACAAAAAGCAATATCCCACCAGCCACTATTACCAAAGACATTACCCTAGCCACCATATTTCCTTTTAACATCAATAATTTGAACACACATAGCCTTTTTAGTAGAGCAGCCATCAATCAGAATAAACCAATAACAGCCCTATACACCAATGCCAGAGTTGGAGGAATAGACATTAAATTAATCTTGGATAGTGGATCAGCCAGTAGCATAATCATGAAGCAGCTCATGGACCAACTAGGTCACTGAGTAGACTGTGCTGCTACCACCCAGATCATTACAGCTGATAGAAACACAAAAACCCTGATAGGAAAAATTGACAACTTCCTTTTCGAGATTAATGGAATCCAAATCCCTACCAAAGTACTCATCATGGAAGCTACTCAATATTAAGCTCTAGTAGGAAACAACTGGTTGTCAAAAGCCAATGTTACTCTCAACTGGAACACCCAAGAACTTCAACTCACGTTTAATGGACAGCATGCCCAAGTCCCAGCTATGTGTGGACACTTTAAAAACCAATGTACCGAGGAACCTCTTATTGAATTTGAAGACACATCAATGCCATCAATCATCGAGACCTATCAGGTTTCATGGGCGGATGATTATCGAACTGAACTACCCCCACCACCAACCTGGGAAGAAAAAAGAAAAGACAGAGCCGAAGAAGAACCCCAATTGTCATCACTAGGATACATAACCTCAGACCAAAGAAACTTATTTTACCAACCCCAAGACTAATATGTGTTGATTGTGGAAAAAAACTATCCACTATGGGCGCATGTATCAGGGACAATGAAGAATGGCCCACCACCACCAAATACTATTACAGGCTTTGTTTACTGGAAAGATTTGGACAACCAAAACGACAAAGCAAGTGAGACCACATACTGTGCCTCGCATGTGGCAAAATCCTGCCAGATGAAAGACTCTGGAATGATGTGCCTGGCAGAGGAGGAACATATGACAAGGCTTGTCAATACACCATATTAATCAACGATTGGGTATGAAAGAGAATCCCCATTGAGAACGCTTGGAAATAAGCACTCAACAGGCTAGACGGTTATCTACACAATAACCACAAAATCTGGAGAATGGCAAGCGCCAAGGCCGAAGACGCCACATCCGAAGAAATACGAAAAATTAAGAACAACCCTTGGACGCCCAAATATACTGGACCCAACTACCCTGAGGATGATTTCTTCACAGATGACCCAGACACATTTCAGAACTGATATCAGGAATTGGCCTCAACTCACAAAGAACAGGAACAAAGGTTGGCCAATTTGAATACCAAACTATGTGATCACTGTTTGATCCCCTGTCACTTCCAGTACTGTAATGAATGTGATCTTATGTTCAATCTGCCTTCAAGAATACTGTTTCCAATCACCAAACTACCTGAACTTGAAGAAGAGGTATTGATCACCGAGGACATGTTGTTTCAAGATCCAACTGAGGATACCGAAACAGAACAGTATCTCGTGTATCCCAACCTATCCAAAGAACTAAAGCTAAAATGGTACAGTGACAACAAGGAAGGAATTTGCTCTGAAAGAGCACATGACACTGATGCCAGTTTCGACCTACAATACCCCAGACAATCACCCATCATTATAGCCCCACATTCTCTCGTAAAAATAGATCTTAAGATAGCGTTAGAAATTCCTATTAGTACAATGGTACAAGTTGCCTTTCGATCTAGTCTAGCCAAGAAAAGAATTGACATAAAAGGAGGAATTATCAATGCTGGTTACACGGGAAACATCATCATGATGCTACAGAACAATTTGGACAAACTCTACAAAATAGAATCACAAGAAAAGATTGCCCAAGCTATCTTTCTACCCCTAGTCAAAATACCCCAATTAACCCTGGTAACAATCTAAGAAGAGTTAGGCCTCACTGCCCAAGGAATCAATGGGTTTGGATCAAGTGGAAAAGGAAACATACCAGTTAATTTTACGGAGAAAGACAGTGACCAGGTAGAATTTATTCACACCGACACCGTCATCTCCATTCCCCCATACTGACAATACATCCTTAAGGTGAATTGAAAGATCCAAGATCAAGCCCTATTATTCGAAGCCAGTTCTGAAATCTGTTCCCTAGCCAATGTTGCTAATCTATACCTATCGGCCAAAGCTCATAAACACTTCAAAATCCCCATTCACAACCCGACAGAAGATGTTATTGAAATCTCTGAAGGGACCCTCGTCAGTTCCATATCTGCAGATAGTCAGAATCCTGAAAAACCCCAGTCCATTCCAGATTTCGCACAATTATTCTTATTCTGTGACATTACTTCACAAGTATGGAATTTGCCAAAAGGAAAGTTACTTGTTCACACTAGAAGAAATCAATAAATTGAATTTAAAAAATTTAAGTACCCTGCAACAAATGCAACTCAAAGTCCTTCTGAATCAGTATGCCGATGTCTTTGCCAGCAAAAATGAGTTCGGATGCACCGACATTGTGAAGCATTAGATTGATACAGGAGATGCTCGACCAATTAAGCAATGAGCTTACCACATACCCCCATCTGGTGATAACCTAATTAAGCAAGAAGTGCAACAAATGCTTGATAACAGCTTAATCAAAGAATCGTTAAGCTCTTGGTTCTCGCCAGTAGTCTTGGTCACCAAGAAAAATGGAAAAGTGCAATTCTGCGTAGATTATCAAAAACTAAATAGCATCACGCGAAGAGATAGTTATCCCACTCCCCTCATCCAGGAAATTCTGAACAATCTAGGGAAAAAGAAATGGTTCTCATTATTAGATTTAGTAAGTGGTTACTGGCAAGTTGAAATGGATCCCAAAGACAAAGGAAAAACAGCGTTTACTACTCGAGACAAAAACTTCAAATTTAACATAATGCCTTTTAGACTTTGTAATACTCCTGCCACGTTTCAATGCCTGATGGATGTAGTATACAAAGGAATTCTTTGGAAATCAATAGTAGTCTATTTAGACAACACAAACGTGTTTTCCGAAACATTTGAAGACCATCTGCTCTACCTGCAACAAATCTTCGAATGCTTTTGTAGTGCCAGATTGAAACTCAATTCTGAGAAATGCTTCTTTGGAAAAACCAAGTTAAAATTCTTAAGACATGTAATCGGCAAGGACGGAGTTAAATCCGATTCAGATAAAGTACAAAAAGTCAAGGATTTTCTAGCCCCAATCAACTTCAGAGAATTATGAGGATTTCTAGGATTAGCAGGATATTATCGTCAATTTGTCAAAGGTTTCTTGAACATCACAAAACCATTCCATCAATTGTTGTCCAAATACATACTGTACTTGTAGAAGGAAGATCAACAGAAAGCATTCGACTATCTCAAGCAGTGATTAATCACATCCCCAATTCTGATTTACCCAGATTTCATTAAATAGTTCATTGTCGCTACGGATGCCTCGAAAAATGCTCTAGGAGCAGTTTTATCACAGATAGGACCAGACAATAGAGAACACCCAGTTGCCTACACTAGTCGCAGCACTAGTCCAGCAGAAAAGAATTACAGCACAACAGATCTGGAATGTCTCACCATTTATTGGGCCATACAAACTTGGAAACATTACTTCAGTCAACTATTTGACCTATATACTGACCACAAAGGACTTATTTGGTTACTCAACAATCCACAACTAGAAGAAAAATATGCGAGATGGAGTACTTATCTGCAACAATTCCCACTCAAAGTCCATTACAAAGAAGGATCCAAGAACACCAATGCCGACAGTTTGTTGAAGATGCCACAAACCTAATCCCAGACTCATGGACACACTCACTTATTAATGACTACATCAGTATCTATCGACACTATGTTTCAAGGAGATATTATTTCAACAGGAACAGAGTACCATATGAAAACAAGCCCAAAATTATTTTATTCAAGACAACCAACTATATCGACAAGAATGCCAAAACCATCTCAACCCACAACGACTAATCACAGACAGTGAAAAAGAAACTATACTATATAGCGTGCACTCAGATCTGACTGCAGGACACTTTAACAAAGACGCTACCCTCGAAAGAACACTAAACTTATACTATTGGCCAATGATGCACAAAGACATTTTCGAATACGTGCTCAATTGTAACACATGCCAGCGAAAAGAAGGAGCAAGATCAACAGAACCACTTTGACCCATTCCAGTTGGAAATCCATTTGATAGAATCAGGATCGATTTGGTTGAACCTCTTTCAATTACATCCCAAGAAAATTGCTATATTGCTATAGCCATAGACTATCTTACAAAATGGCCAGAAACCAGAGCAATCCAAGTGGCCGATGCTAAAACAGTTGCCGAATTTGTGCATCAAGACCTAATTTGCCGACATGGATGTCCGAAAGAATTATTATCTGATCAGGGAACACACTTCATTAATAATACGTTGACTAAACTAAGCCAATAGTTTGGAATAAAAAGACCCTTATCGTCACCATACCACTCACAAACGAACGGACTGGTAGAACAGTTTAACAGAACACTATGCAAAGCATTAGCAAAAATAAGTCATGAAAACAGACAAAAATGGGACTTATTTATACCTTCTGTACTCTTTGCATACCGAACATTGAAACAAAATATGACTCAGTTCACACTGTTCAAACTAGTCTATGAAAAAAAAGCTACGTTACCGATTGAATGAGTGATACTGTTATACCCAACAGAAACAATCAATGAAGAGAATTTTGAGGCTATCTTACACCAAAAAATGTACCAGCTAATGAAAACATTGGAAAACAATCGAAGAACAGCAGCTGACAATATTAGTCATGCTCAAGAACGACAAAAAGAAAGACATGATAAACACCTGCCAGAACAACCAATGGAATTCAAGATTGGAGACCAAGTACTGTTATATCATACAAAAACTGAGAAACAGTGGAGTGGAAAGTTTGATCCAAAGTGGGACAGTTCATTCCACATACACGAAGCATTAGGAAATGGAACTTACAAATTATGATTAGAAGACAGGATTTTAAAGAAAGTAGCGCATAGAAATTGGTTAAAAATTTATCATGTAAAACAGGAATCATCATCATCAATACCTCAACTAGGAACACAAATTTCATTAATCAGACCAGAAGATATACCATGAAATCTGAAACCAATCATTGTCATCGAAATGTAGACAACAGGCAGCAAATTAAATTGGGGAATTCAAATATATATAGCATCCGAAAAGCAGCAAGAAACAATAGAAATTTCAACATAGACTTTTCAGATCAAATTTTAAAATTATCTAAACAATTATTTGAAACAATTCAAAAATTGACATCTTAAATAGAAATAACAATTAATAAAAAAGAGATATGATACAAAGATAAGAGCAGGAGAGGGGAGGATAAGAGTTCAATTAGAACTAAACATTCTTTCCTCTACCCACCACCCGAAAGGCAATGTGGGAGGAAAAATTGCCTTCGGGTGGGGAATGGAAAAGAAGGAGACAAAGAACAAGAAAAAAGTTACAAAAGAAGATATTTGGTCTCTGAGTTCAAAGAAATAAAACAAGCTTTAGCTCATGGGACCAAACTCTTCAAAACAGGGGAGTGAACATCTAACAATGCCCAGGAATGGAAAGAAAGACTTCCTCCAGCTTATTGGTTCTACAAAATTGGAGAACAGCTTGACTTGAAAACACTATACGAAGACCTCAGCCAGAAAACGTTCAACAAAGAAGCAATACAACAAGTAGAAAAATTCATAGGGAAAAACAACTTGACCCTACATTACAAAGCAGCATACTGACTATACGCCGCCTTCCAACATTGTCCAAATGTACTACTGAATGGATCTATGAAAACCATAACAGTTAACAGCATAAGACAAATAACCAATCAACAGTTCGAAGACCTACAAAAGACAATACTCGAGGCAACAATCGAACATTACACGAATGAAGCCACAATAACAGATACATACAGTTTCGCAGGAGCTCAATTTTAAAAAGAGAGAGATAATGTTACCTGAGTAGAAAAACCGATCCAAAGTTATGAAGAAACGTGACCAAAAACATGACATAACACAGAATAATACACAATAACATTGGATAATGTGTTATAACGTTGGATAACGTGTTATAATGCAGAATAACACAGAATAGTGCGCAATAACATAGGATAACGTGTTATAATGCAGAATAACACAGAATAATGTCAGATAACATGTTATAACATAGGATAACTAATGATAACATAGAAAAACGAAGCAATAACAAAAACAACAAAGCAATAGCTAGCAATAGTGAGACAATTGAAAGCAATCCTGTAAAACCAAAAGAATGTATAAAAGCAAGTAGTTGTAGAAGTGAGAAAAGACAGAGAAGAAAAAACAAATATGAACCTTTAGACCAGAAATTAAAATATCCATATCCCTTCATCCTTTATTATCTTCCCTATTTTATCTCCTGAAATAAATCAATTATTAAAAGAAATCAGAATCGCAAATTCATGTTCTCGAACTTCGTGAAATTTACGTAAATTAACCCTTGTCTCATACTTCCATTCTAGAATAGATGCTCTTAGTATAACTGCCTCGAACCTATTAATGATTTGGACCAATCACTTTTGATCACGGCAATTGATGATACTAATTTATCTTTTCTCTTTTTTCTTTTCTTTTCTTTTTCTTTTTCTTTCTTTTTCTGTCTTAATTTTTTGTGGAGCAGCAACATAGTAAAATCAACTGTTTGGGAATAAACTTCATGATAGCCTGGTAAAAGAAGGAAGCTCCCCCTAAGTTTTGAATATTAACATTATCTTGTTAACTTACTAGAAGGGCGAAAAGACAACGCCAGACCCTAACAACTGCGCTCATTAGCTTGGAGAAGAAAGCTCACATTTATGAAAAACATTGCAATTGATGAAAGACAAACTCTGTGCCTTATAACCAAAAAACTCAACGGGTAAAATTTACATCCAGGAATAGACCTTTAGAGACTGATAATCAAGACTAAGCCGACAGAATTACACGGAAGACGCATCATTAATAATTGAGAGCACCAAATGTTACCATTTCCCATACCCACCAAGTTTACTCATAACAATGCCACCAACTGCTGCCATTTATAATTCCTACACTTACCACACTCCACAACAATCTAATTATTGATGGCCAAGGCTTGTATGCATTGATTGCAGCAAGAAACTGTTATCAATGGGCACATGCTGTGGCAACAATGAGGAATACCACACCACAACAAAGTTCTACTGTCATCCATGCTTATTCGAATGCTTTGGATGACCAAAGAGGCAAGAAAAATGGGATAATCAACCTTGTCTCGCTTGTGGGAAGACCCTGCTAGATGAAGAGATGTGGAACAACATCCCAAGACATGAAGGAATGTGTGACACGTCATGTCAATACACAATTCTAATAAGCGACTGGGTAAAGAAAGAAACACCAATAGAAACAGCCTGGAGAAGAGCCGTGCAGCAACTGGACAGTTGTTCACATGACAATAACAAAATTTGGAGAATGGCAATTGGCAAAATAGAAGGAGTGACACCCGAAGAGATCAGAGAAATCAAAAACAACCCACCAGAACCCATCGAGCTTGACTGGGACACAGAGCCAGTTATAAATTTTCTGGAACCAGAAGAGTTCCATAAACACTACCAGAACTTGGCACCCACTAGAGAAGAGCAAGAACAATGGCTAGCACAGTTGAATACAAGACTGTGTCACCATTGTTTAATTCTCAGTGACTTTGAATATTGTGACAATTGTGACCTCATTTACAATCCACTACCATGCATGATCTACATGATCCCTGAAGAAAAAGAACCAATCAGCAGTTGTGTATTAGAGTCGGAATCACTGCTCAATCCCAATTCAAACTCCGACAACAATGATGATGAGAATAATGGTTCCAGCTCTGTTCAAAATGGCAATGACAAGGACAACAATATCAACTCAAATTCAAACTCTGACTCAAACTATGAACAATATATTGCACTTCCTGACCTCACCAAGAAACAAAAACTGAAATGGTTCAGCAATAATAATGAAGGTATTATGTCAGAATGTGCACACGATACTGATACAGGATTTAATCAAAGATATCCAGGAACAGAAACCATTAAATTGGAACCACATATGCGCACCTGCATCAATTTGAAAATAGTACTGGAAATTCCAGCAACAACAATGGTTCAATTAGCATCTAGGAGTAGTTTAGCAAAAAGAAGAATTAATATAAGAGGAGGAATAATTGATGCAGAATATGTGGGAAATATCATCACTATGCTACAAAATGACTCAAACAAGGCCTATATAATAAAGCCGAACAAAAAGATAGCACAGGCAATATTCTTATCTTTGGTTAAGATAGCTCAGTTAGTACTGGTGGGAAACAGGGAAGAGTTAGGAATAACAGCAAGAGGGATACAGGAATTTGGGTCAATAGGTAGAATAGATGTACCAGTTAATATGGCAGAGAAAGAAATTGTTGGCCAAGGAAAAATTATCTCAACCAGCCAAGCTATTTCCATTCCACCATATAGCCAGTACATGCTAGCAATAAAAAGGAAGGAAAAGAAGCAAGAACAGATTTTTGAAGCTGAAGCAAGCCTTTGTGAATCAGGAAAGATTGGACTGATCAATCTCCACATACTAGCCAAAAGCTATAGTTGCATAAAAATTTCCATCTACAACAACACTGGCAATGTCATCAACATACCAGAAAGAACTACCATAGGATATTTAACCACAGAAATAGAAGACCAACCACCAAACCCCATTCTAGACTTTCCACAACTTTGTGGATATGTCAACATCACATCACAAACAATCTATGGACGAGACAAATGTTATTTACTTCAACCAAAACAATTGGAACAAATGAACATGGGAAACTTAGATCCACTCTAACATATGCAGCTCAAGATATTGCTCAACAATTTCAAAGACATTTTTGCCAGTGAAAATGAGTTTGGCCGAACTGACATCATCCAGCATCAGATCAAGACTGGAGATGCAATGCCAATCAAACAAAGAGCATACAGAGTGCTGCCAGCCAGCCACGAAATCATCCGTCAAGAGATAAACCGAATGCTTGACAATGGGCTAATTCAACCATCAATGAGCCCATAGTTATTACCAGTAGTACTTGTTCGTAAAAAGAATGAGAAAATCTGATTTTGTGTGAACTACAGAAAACTCAACAGTGTAACTCGTGGAGACAGCTATCCAACTCCACAAATACAGGAATTATTTGACACTTTCAGTAGAAACAAATGGTTCTTAACATTAGACTTGGACAGTAGTTATTGGCAAGTAGCCATGTATCCAGCTGACAAAAAGAAGACAGCATTCACCACTAGAGAAAAGAATTTCAAATTTGAGATGATGCCATTTGGCTTAACCAATGCTCCAGCCACTTTCCAATGACTAATAGAAATTATTTATACTGGCTTATTGTAGAAATTAGTAGTTGTATACTTGGATAACACCAATGTATTCTCAAAAACATTTGATGATTATCTTCATCATCTTCTCAAGTGTTCGAAAGGTTAAGAAGAGCAGGACTAAAGTTAAATACAACAAAGTGCTTCTTTGGCAAAACAGAACTAAAATTTTTAAGACACATAGTCAATAAAGACGGCATCAAAATGGATCCAGAGAAAATAGAGATAGTAAAGAACTTTCCAGTACCAACCAATGTGACTGAATTGAAATCATTCTTGGGATTTGTGAGCTATTATCAATGCTTTATAAAAAACTTTTCAAAAATAGCTCAACTGCTCAATAATCTGCAAACCAAGAATACCAAATATGAATAGACAGAAAGTCAACAAGAAGCTTTTGATATTCTCAAAAGAAAGCTCATTAAAGCTTCAGTACTGATCTACTCAAATCACAACAAACCATTTATCATTACTACCAATGCATCAGGCCAAGCATTGGGAGCAGTACTATCTCAGAAGAGACCAGACGGTAGAGAACATCCAGTAGCATATGTCAGCCGAGGTCTAACACCAGCCAAAAAGAACTATGGAACACCAGAACTAGAACATTTAGCAATCTATTGGACAGTCATGAAGTGGAACAAATACTTGAGCCAAAAGTTTGATATATACACGGATTATAAAGGGTTAACATCACTTCAAAAGCAAGAATTTGATGACAGTTGCCAATCCAGATAGAAAATAGCACTATCACAATATACTTATACTATACACTATAAGAAAGAAAAAAACAATGGAAATGCCAATGGTTTGTTGCAAATAAGACAAATCTAAGAACATTTCAACCCAAAAATATAACAAAACCAGAACAATATCAACGAAAAATAACAAAAGATGAACATACAAAAATATCAACAACTCCAACATTATATAAACACTCAACAGTTCAAGAAAAATTTATCTCAAATAGAATGAAAGAGGATCAAACAACAATCAAAATATTTTATCACTCACCAAAATATACTTTATCAGAAAAATAGGAGGGATCCAGATCAGCCAACCAGAGTGATTACAGAGCCAAAAAAAGAGACAATATTATTCAACATGCACTCAAATCCAACAGCCAGACACTTTCACAAAGAAACAACCATAGAAAGAACCAGAAAAAGATACTATTGGCCATCAATATATTCAGACATCATCCAATATGTTCAAAATTGTGACACTTGTCAGCAAAGAGAAGAAACAAGACCCAATAAACCATTAAGACCAATTAAAGTAGGACAACCATTCGACTGGATTGGAATTGATTTAGTTGGACCATTAACAATTACCAGCAGAGGGAACAGATATATAGCAATAGCCATAAACTATCTCACTAAATGGCCAGAGGCGAAAGCAATTCAAAGAGCGAATGCAGAATTCGTTGCTGAATTCATTCATTAAGATTTAATTTGTTAACACAGTTGTCCAAAGAAATTATTATCAGACCAAGAAACTCATTTTGTGAACAGAACATTAACAGAATTGAGCCAAAAATTCGGAATTAAGAGACCATTATTATCACCATACCATCCACAAACCAACGGATTAGTCGAAAGATTCAACAAAACATTGTATGAAGCAATTGCCAAACTCAGCCAAAAAAACCAGGATGAATAAGATTTATTTATACCATCAGTATTATTTGCTTATTGGACAATGAAGCAAAATACTACACAAACAACACCATTCAAATTAGTATATGGTAGAACAGCAACATTACCAGTAAAGAGAAAAATTAATACATATCCAGCTGAACCAATAACAGAAGAGAATTTTCAAGAAACATTGCTGAGAAGAACATATGACTTAATAGAAACATTGGAAAACAAACAAAGAAGAGCAGCTGATAATATTCAAAAGTCACAAAAGAAACAGAAAGAAAGACATGATAGTCAACTATTAGACAAACCAGTTGAATTCAAGATTGGAGACAAGGTACTCTTATATTGTACCAAAGCAGAAAAACAATGGAGTGGAAAATTTGACCCCAAATGAGATGGACCATTTCACATAGAAAAAATTCTAGGAAATAGAGCTTACAAATTAAGATTGGATAACAAAATTTTAACCAAAGCAGCACATGGAGATTGACTGAAACCATACCACAACATTACACTACTATCTACCAGTAATATTCTACAATTAGAAGTACAGAAAATACTAGTCCAACCAGATGAGATTCCACAAGATCTGGAACCAATTGTTAATATTGACAACAACACATTAAATTGATTCAGCAAAAGAATATATAAAGACATAGTAGATGCGACAGGAAATATCAGAAAATGGAAATTACAGACAATATTCACTCACTAGCACAACAACTTTTTCAATTGATCCAACACCAGAAAATAAAGATTACAATCAATCAACAAATCATTTGATATCAAGATACTAAAAAGACATTGCAACCCAGAACACAAAAGAAAACTGAAAATATGATGGACAAAATCATTGTGAATGTAAAATTAGCAATAAGAGAGTTGACTAAAGAAACTTGGAATTGGTGGATACAACAATTTCCAAGAAACTATTGTTATTTTTACTTGGAACAACACATAAATATCCAGAATCTATATACAGATAAAACAAAGCAATTATTCGACAAAAGAATACTACAACAATTAGAACATTTTGTGGGAAAGAACAACTTATCTACACAAGCCCGAGCCATATACCGAATACACACAGCATTTCAGGATAAACCAGAAATATTGCTCAACAAAGCAATGGATATAGTTACTAATAATCAATTGGGAAAAATCACCAATGCTCAATTTGAAGAATTACAGACCCAAATAACACAAGTAATTCTTGAAAACAAAATCCAGGAAATACTTCAAGAGGGGGAATTAAACGAATTGGATTTTGACAAAGCTCAATATTAAAAGAAAGGAATAATGTTACTCATAGAAATATAAGAAATATATTACCATGAGTAGTAGCCAATTAGAAGTAGACATAGTAAATGTGGAATTTCAGGATTCCTCTTAGGAATTGCAGAATTTCAGAAATTTCAGGATTCCCCGACAAGGAATTGCAGGATTCCAGAATTCCAGGATTTCTCTCAAAAGAATCGCAGGATTCCAGGAATTCCAGGATTTCTGTTGTGAAGAATCGAGGAATTGAAGAATCTCAATTATGTATATATAGCAACAGGATTAAAAGCTAAAAAGACAGATTGCTCAGTGTAGATTAATCTAAGCAACCTTCCAATTTCCAATTATCAAATAAATAATTATTTTATATCTCAATCTACTCTCCACTATCAACATGAAGTGTTGATAGTAATTGATACTTAACCACACTGGAACAATAGCTCTTGATTATAGTTATTGATGAGATACTAACTTACCAAATTGCCTTGGCTTATCTTCATTATCATTATTTTCTTTATTTCATTTCTTTCTTTCTTTGATTCTGTTATACCTACTAATTGATTGGAGATTAAAAATGCTGAATTATTGACGTCATGAATAGTCTGGTAAAAGACCCAGAAATAAGAGTAGATTTATATATATTATCAATTAGCTTACCAAAAAGACACAACTGCCAGAATAAATCCAGCCACCAAGCTGAGAAAAAAATTAGGAAACAACTGACAACAAACAACGAATCGCCGCACTATCAAATCTCTGTTCATTATACAAAAAACTCTATCAAAACCTTTAAATACAATACTTTCAGAATATCATTGACGGAAATAGCTTTTGAGTACCAAGTTATGGGTTTGTTATTTGACTGGAGCCTCTGAATAATTCAACTGTAACATCGCTTATGGAGTCAAACATTGGAGCTTTCAGAGACTTGCCTAGTACATAAGTATGGGTCTGGGTTTTTTTTGGTGTAGCCTCGTTCATCTCGTTGTCTTTACCAAATTCTGCGTAGCTTGTTTCTTCGGCAATAGTGTTCGTCATATTCTCTACATTTGACACTTCACTCATACTTGACTCATCATTTTCAACTTTACTTCTCCAAGATACCTTACATTTTTCATCACCCAAATGTAACAAAGCAGCAGGCAGAGAGCCAGCAGACGAATTTACAACTCCACCAGCAACCTCAGGTTTTCTAGGTTTCTTATACAATAGACCACGAGAGTAGACACTTTCAACTCACATCTTTTTTTTGGTGCCAGACCGGGTCTCCAATCCAGTCGATCTAGAACCAGAATCATTAGCAGACAAATTCGCTGGTTTCATGGCAACAAAGAAGGGTGTATTGAGAAAAATAACTGAAGTAAAAAAAAAGGGAAAAAGAAGAGCTATTTTATCAGCAAAAACTATTAGAAACTTCTTTCAAAAAACTTATGACTCTTTTTTGTAAATTTGAAACAAAGAAGAGAAAGAAGTTTTTTAATTAATATTAAAATGGTTTTCTTTTTTGTTATTATTGTTTTATATTATAAAAATTTATATATATATATTAATAATAATAAAAGCAAAAAAACAATTAAGTTTAGCTTAATTTTTATAAATAATTTTAACAATTAAAAATTTAGTACTTAAAATAAATAATTATTTAATAAAATTATTATTTAAATTATTTATTATTTAAATTATATAAATTGTTATTTATTATATTAAAGTTTATTTACTTTTAATTAATATTATTTGTAAAATAAATATTAAAAATTTTATATTATAAACATTTATATATATATAGTAATTATATCAAAAAAAACAAACAAGTTTAATTAAGTTTTATTAAATAATTTTAGCAGTTAAAAATTTAATACTTAAAGTAAATTATCTTTTATTAAAATTTATTTACTTGTAAATAATACAATAAGATTAATATAAAGTTATTTATAATATTAAAATAATAATTATTAATTATAATTATTAATAAGATTAATTTATATATATATTTTTTTTTTTGTTGTGTTTATTTGTTTACTAATTAATTAAAAAATATATTAAAATTATAATATTAAAAATTATTTGATAAAAAATACAAAAAAAAAACATAAAATTAATTTATTAGATTGTTTACCAAAAGAATAAAAAACATTAAAATAAATTAGTTACTATGTTAAAAAAATTAAATATCAAGTGTTTTTTACTAATATAATTGAATTTTTGTCTATTATATAAAAATAATAATCTTAATATTAAAAATAGTATTAAAAAAACTAGTTTGTTTTTTGAGTAATTTTATTTTAATAGTTAAAATTTAAATAATTGTATTAATAAACTTGGTAAATTAGGCTATATTTTATAAAAAAACTAATAGTTAATTATAATAAAATAAAAATTACTGATAATATTTACATAATTACTTAATTATTATTTAAAATATTACAAAAAAAATTAAGTATAAAATAACTATAAATAATAAAAAATTTAATTAAAAAACAGTTAATTATAAATTATAAATATTAATATATATTAATTAATAATAAAAATTATAAAAGTAATTTTATGTTCAAATATTTTTTGATAATATATAATATTGTTTTAATTAATAAAATAATTAATTATGTATTAAAATTGAATAAATTATATTTAATTTATAATATATATTTTGTTATATTATATTAAATAATAATAATAATAATAATAATAATAATAATAATAATAATAATAAGTTAATAACTTAAAATATATTTTTACAAAAAAAATGGTTTAATTAGTTAACTTGTATATTTGAAATTAATATTTTGTTAAAAGCATCATTTTTTTTCAAATTTTTTATATATATAATTGCAAATAAATTAAATAATTTTTTTTTTAAAGAGTAAAGTTCAACAATTACCTATCTTTTTTTTTGATACATTGTTTTATAATTATTTTGTAATAATTATTACTATTTTAATATTGTATTTTACAAATTTAAATGAGTAGTTTAATAAATTTATTTAATTTTAAAACATAATTTTTACTCTTCTTTTAAAATTATAATACTTTTAATTTTGATTAAAAAATTTATTTTTAATGTGAATTATAAACAAAGCTATAAATAAAAAACATTTTGTTAAAAATAATACTTATTATTATGAACAATTTTTAAAATATTCGAAATTATTATTATTATTATTATTATTATAGTATATTTCAATATTTAATAAAAAAAATTTCAAATTGATATATATATATATATATAATAATTAAAATCTTTTAAAAATAAATAGAAAAAAGAAAATACTTTATTAAAAAAAATTTTTATTGTTTTGAATCTTAAAAATTAATATGAACAAAATATATATATATCGATACAGTATGTATATAATTTACAAGATTGAACTCTAAATCGTGATTATTTTAGAGTAAAGTTTTGAAATTTTAAAAAAATAATTATACATAAAAATAAGAAATGTGGGAATGAAAAAAGTTTGAGTATCAAAATATATATATATATATATATATATATATATATTAAATTATCTATTCATTAAAGATTTTTGAATTTTTTTTTATTTTAATCAATTCAAAAAGAAGATCACTATACTGTAAATTTTAGGTTTAGAAAATTGATAAAAAACTTGTATTGATAAAACTTGTATTGTACTTATAAAAAAAAAAATTCCTCAAGTTAATTTTAATTATGAAAATCCGGGGTAATCTGAAGTCATGTCTGTCTGTAACTTTTGACTTCAGTGCTCCGTTGTGACAATAATATGATGAATTCGGGTATCACCACCGGTGGGCTTATAATATAATTATAAAAATTTCCCACATTAATTTTCCAGATGAGAAAATTTTAAAGTATTTTTTTAGATTAATTTTGATCAAATGTCGTATTTCTGATTAATAATCATGAGATTTTCAAAGGTCTGTGCGTTAAAACAACTTAAAAACTTTAGGGATTCATTGAATTATAAATTTAAAAAATTTAAAAAATGGTCATTTCAATCCGATGTCTCCTTTAAATTTAGGGGTTAAGGCGGTATACTTCTGGAATTGGAATGGTTTTAAAAACATTTTTAGAATTTCTATAATCCCTTTTTTTTTTTTTTTTTCAAGATCCTACCATAGCCTTTGATTTCATGAGAGTCTCATGATGGTAAGTAATGTTTGAATGAATACATATCAGGTATGTGCATAAGCTCCATTGAAAAGCTAAACATTTTTGGAAATATTTTTTATTTTGAAAATGCACAAAAAGATAACAATAACAAGATTTGAATAAATCTCCAATCATTTCAATAAGATCATCAAACTTGTTTCAAAAAATTTTAAATTTTTTTTTTTTGGTCTGGTGAACTTTATAAGACGTAGATAAATTATGATATTTTATATTTTTTATGTAATTAAGATTAAGAATGATGATTAATTGCATGAAAGCATGATCCATTTGTGATATGGGATAATATTTCAATTTTCGAGAATTAAAAAAAATTTATAAAGGAAATTAAAAATTGATCCTATACTTTCCCGGACAAAAAATCTATGACACTGATGGAGTAGTGCAGTGCAGCAATAGTCTCAGGTTCATTTTAAATTTCATTGCCAAAGAGATAAAGGACATTTTTTAATCATACGATTAATCTCATGATCATTTGAATAGAAGACAAAAATACCTGTTGAGGGGAACTTTGGGAAATTTTGATGAAGCTTAAACGCGTTACGTCATTTCTGTCGTGATAATCATACAGCATGTTAACACAATGGAAATTTCTGATGATAGTTAAGAATTTTTCATACTTAAATGGGATCTTGAATGATAAAAAGGTAACCAATTTTGGTAAAATTAGTCTTTTTTATATTGGAATAAGAAATTGAGTGTCGAAAATTTGAAATCATTCAATTATTGAGTTACAGTGGGGGTGTAGCCTTAATAAGAAGAATTTAAAATTTTTCAATAAATATTTCCCGAATATTTGTAAGAGAATTTGTAAAATGTTTTTGTGATATTTTTTTTTGATGAATAACGTAATTTTGATTTTATATTCAATCAATCAATCAATCATTCAATTAATTAATCAGAGAATCGTTAATTTGTATGCATAATAGGGCAATAAAATATTTTTAGCTTAAATCGGGATTATGATTTTATCCAAATTTTTATTTTTGATATTTCACCTAATATTAAATAGCAAGGATACGACCTGACAAAATATTTTTTTTCTAAAGAAACTATTAGAACCTATCTAATCTATCTAACCTATCTAACCTACCTACTTACTTACCTATTTACCTACCTACCTACCTACCTACCTACCTACCTACCTACCTACCTACCTACCTACCTACCTACTTACCTACCTACTTACCTACTTACCTACTTACCTACCTACCTACTTACCTATTTTCCCATCTATCCATATATATTATACTAAAACCTATTCATTAAAAATCTAAATAATTCATTTCAAACAAAATTTTACCATTATTTAAATGCGGAATTCTTCGGGATGGATGGTAATCATTATAGATTTTTACATGACATCAAATAACAATATCAGTATTTAGAAGTATTGTTTAAATAGCGAAAAAATCCAAAACTTTATTTTTAATTTGGAAGGTTGAAAAAAATAAAGATCATTCTGAGTTCCTTTTAAGTAAAAGATGGATCAAAATATAAAATTATATTATCTTGATTGACAGGTCATAATCAATGATTCTAGGCCCAATTGAAAAAATCTTGTTGGAAGTTCTCACTGTTAAATTTTTCACTTAGTCGGGAATGGAAGTTGGAATTTGAAAAAAAGGCTAGATTTCTGAATATACAATAAAGAATTAGCCAACGAGCCAGCCAGCCAACCAACCAACCAACCAACCAACCAACCAACCAATCAATCAATCAACCAGAGTGAATCAAAGACAACAAAGAGAAAATTGAAAACTTAAAAATTTTATTTACACAATTAAATTTAAATTATTTTGATCAATCAAAAAATCATGTTCTTTATGAAAAAAATGAGTATCATCAATATTAGATCTCGAACCACCAATGTATCATAATATTTTGATGATGTTTATTTGATTAGTTTTGTTAATTTGGTTGCTCTAATCATTTCATCAGGCTTGGAAAAAAAAAAAAAAAAGAAAGAAAAAAGAAAAAGAAAAAAGGATGGATTAAAGTTCGTGCTACGTCATAAACTTTAAATTTGATCCGCCAAAATTCTTGAATAAATACAGATTTACGCATTGTTTTTAAATGGAAAAATGCGGTTAACGGTTATAACTTAATTAGTAAACAATAAATAAGTATGGTAATAATTTATTTAACTCATGGGTGTGATAATTTAAAGACAAAATACTTGAAATAGTTTAGTTAATAGTGAATGAGAAAATTTTGCCAATGTATTGGGCAAAGTTTGGTTTCATTAAAGTTTTTATTTTTCTTTAAGATTGTAATATTTTTTTATTTTTTTATGTTTATTATTTATTATTTATTATTTATTTATTTATTTTTATTTATTTGATTATTTGGTTATTTGGTTATTTATGTTTCAAAAAAAGTTTTTTTTTTTTAACACTGTTCGGTTTTTGATAGATTACAGCCAAGTTTATATTTTAATATTTTAATTTATTTAAGAATTTATAATATTAGTAAGGCAGATATAATTATTATAGAAAGAATTTTATTTTATCTATTTTTTTCATTTGATTATTTATCTAAAATTTCATGTATTATAAATAATACTATAATTAGTTCCTTAAAAAAAGTATTATCATTAAAAATTTCAAATAATTAGTTTCAAAAATGAAATAAATAGAATCAAACTTTAAATCTTTTTTTCATTTGACATTGCTGCTATATTAAATTTTACATTGAATTATGCTAAAAGGTGTGTACAACATTCAAAGAAAATACTGTACTTGAAACATTTAAATGTAATTAATGAAAACCTATTTTAAAAAACCAATGACAAATGACCATTGATCTATTCGGGATAAAGTTTGGAAAATGGAAATTTCCATGTTAAATATATGATGATGTTATTGATTATATTGATGATGATGTTGATCCGAAGAGAAATCTGGCTCTTTTTTCCGAAGTCAAAGGCCTGAGAATGAACAAATTTTTTTTTTACGTTCAATGTAACTATTTCAAGAACTAAGCCCGGTTCCGAAGATAGAAGGATGAGACTCAATAACCCATGATATTCATTTTTCATGATGATGATGATGATGATGATGATGATGATGATGATGATGATGATGATGATGATGATGATGATGATGATGATGGTGATGATGAAAATTTAAAGTTCAAAAGGCTAATTTTAAAAGTTTTATTATTGCCTAGACTCTTTTACATAAAGATTTGCCAAGCAATTATATATCATTTTGGAGACTTTATAGCTTTAAATAAATTCAAATAGGGTGTTGAGATGACAAATGGTCTAAAAAAAAGAATTTTGTGAAAAGTAGATCAAAACAAAAAACTTTCTCTCGTTCTTTTGTCGTTTGGTTCAAATCATTAAAATGGTAAATCGAAAATTCTTCAAAATGGATATCCTGTAACAAATACATTTGAGAAATGTTTTATGATGTAGTAGTAGTAGTAGTAGTAGTAGTAGTAGTAGTAGTAGTAGTAGTAGTAGTAGTAGTAGTAGTAGTAGTAGTAGTAGTAGTAGTAGTAGTAGTATTAGTAGTAGTAGTAGTAGTAGTAGTAGTAGTAGTAGTAGTAGTAGTAGTAGTAGTAGTAGTAGTAGTAGTAGTAGTAGTAGTAGTAGTAGTAGTAGTAGTAGTAGTAGTAGTAGTAGTAGTAGTAGTAGTAGTAGTAGTAGTAGTAGTAGTAGTAGTAGTAGTAGTAGTAGTAGTAGTAGTAGTAGTAGTAGTGATAGTAGTGATAGTAGTGATAGTAGTAATAATAGTAGTTGTACTCCAATTTGTTTTTTTACAGAATTCTTAAAATGAATCATTGAAAACTTTATTCATGAATCCTAAAAACTTTTGTAAATGGGCATTAATAAATTATTATTCTAAAAAAATTTGACCATTTCTTAATACTCATTATTATGTCTTTGAGAAATTCTATTAAAATCGTCTTTTTCAATAGCTCAATTCATTTGAGGCATTTTAATAATTGGTTTCTTTTGTCGGATACCCATTGTTCACCGAGCTGCTTGATTTATTTGTGCATCAAATGTAAATTTCTGCACTGGTCGGCTAATTTTAATCCCATCGATGAACCCAGAACATCTTATCATTCAGCACAAAAAATTACTAATCGAGTTAGTTAAACTAACCGCTTTCATGAGTACCATTTGTTCATTGTTTCCTCATCCGAGATTTGGCACGCGATCTGAGCTAAACAGCGCGGAAATTCTGATAGTTCAAATAGCACTCTTAAAAGAGATTTTCAATGTTCATTTTTTAAAAGTTAAAAAGACTTGACAATTGAAAACATCAAGAAATAATAATAATAATAAATCCTAATGATAATTAACAGTCTTATACCAATGGGAAATACCGAAAATTATAGAAAAATGATTAAACTTAAAACCCTAATTTCTTGGATTATTGATCTTCAAAATAAGAGTTCATGAATTTAGAGCCTAACTTTCAAAAACCGTTTTAACCCAAAAAATTTTTAAATTTATTCTTTAAACTAAAACCGTTTTAGTAATTTAGTAGTAATCTGAAAGACAAGTTACATTTTTTGTATCATAATATGACGAATAAAAATCTTAATCGATTGTCTATTAAAACCTTTTAACAAAAAAAGTTGAAAAGCTTTTTAAGTTTACTTGTATCGTGCGATTCAGTTTATTTAACTTTTAATTAATTCTTAAGTTTAGATGCTTTCAAGTGTTTAACCGTTCAAAGAAATTGTTGTGTCTGATCATTTTCTGTTTGGGAAAATTTTTTTAAGGTTCAGCAAAACAACCTCAATGATCTTGCATTTTCTCGCTTTTTAAAGATTATCTTAAATTGTAAAATAAGTTATCATTTTAAGTGTATTCATATGTTTCATTTAGAGCAAGTTACTTTTTTTTTTTTTTTTTTTTTTTTTTTTTTTTTTTTTTTTTTAATAATTATGTATTTCTTTGGCTAAGGTATTAAACATTAGATTTAAAATAAGATAATATAATTTAGAAAGGAATAAAATTTTAATAATAGTAAAAAAAAAAATTTCTTGAATAATACTTTAATTTTTTTTTTATCAAATCATCAAAATAGTTTATTAATTTTTGAGAATAATTTTATTAATATAAAAGAATAGCTGAAAGGTTTATTTATAATCACAAGAGAATAAAATGAAATCTGAAATTAAAAGGTAATTCACAATATTAATCTTTAGAGAAAAATTATTTTTTAATATATATATAAGATTGAAAAACAAATTAATTGAAAAATATTTGTAGTTTTAATAATTGATTTTTTTTTTAAATTTAATTTCATAAAAAATCGAAAAAAAAAATACTTTTCAATATAAATGTGCAATTTTGTTTAAAAAAAAAAAATATAAATATAATCAATTAAAATTTTTAACAAAACAATATTAATCAAGAAAAAAAGAAATCTCTTTTTAAAATATTAGAAAACGTTAAAAAGTGAAAAAACAAAATACGATTAATAATAATAAATAATAATAATAATAAATAATAATAATAATAATAATAATAATAATAATAATAATAATAATAATAATAATAGTTTATATTAATTAATCAAAAATATTTTTTATATTTTTTGAAACTAAATAATAATAATATTATTATTATTACATTTATTACTTTTTTTTGATTTCTAATTGTTTTAAATTGTTAAAAATATGAAAAAAGAATTGAATAAATTAAAATTTTATAAAAAATTTTTCTTTTACATTATAAATAAATTAAAAAATCTTTCTTTTTACATTATAAATAAATAAAAAACAAAGTAAAAGATTTTGTTACATATTTAAAACAAAAATTTAATTTTTATGTATAGGTGTTAATTTTAACTTTAATTTTAATAATTGATTTAATTTTAATAAGTAATTTAATTCAAATAAGTAAATAAGTAATTTAATTCAAATAAGTAATTTAATTCAAATAAAGTGATTTAATTCAATTATTCATTCATTATGAATTTAATCTAAAAACTAAAATCGAATTATTTCATTTTTCAAACTTTATAATAATTAAAACTTGAATAAATAATATAAATATTAATATGATTTAAATTAAATTAAATTATATTATATTATATTAAATTAATTATCTTGATTAATAATAATTAAATAATTAAATAATTAATTAATTAATTAATTAAATAAAGTTTAAATTTTAAAACAGAAAAAAATAAAAATACTATTTTTTTTATATACATTTTAAAAATTAATAATAAAAAACCCTCCCTCTCATTTTTTTAAAAATATTTTTTATAATAAATAAAATATTTACATTAAAACAAACATAAAAATTCTCAAATAAAATTTTTTGTTAATTGAAAATATATCTATTTAAAGTTTTGAAATTTTTATGATAAAAAATATATAGATTTTTAATTTATTCAGTATTTTTTTTTTTATTAACAATGAAAATTTAAGAAATCTAAAAGAAAGAAAGAAAGAAAGAAAGAAATAAATATGTTGTATTTATCAAAATATGATTAATATTAATTTCAAATATATAAATAAACTTTAATAATTTTTTTTTCAAATTTGAAAAAATTTCAATATAAATTATAAATTATTTAAAAAAATTAATTTTTATTTGTGATTATTGGATAATATAATAACATGATATCAGCATAAAATTAGAATTCATGTTAAAAAAAAATAATTTTAATAAATTATTATTATTATTATTATTATTATTATTATTATTATTATTATTATTATTATTATTTTAAACTACTTAAATAAGTAATTAAATAAAATTATATTTACGTAAAAATATAAAAACAATATTTTAAACTAAATTAATAAAATGAATATATTTTTAATTTAAATAAAAAATTATATTTACATAAAAATTATAAAAACAAAAATTTAAGATTTGTAATTTTTAAATAACTGTAATATATATATATATTTTTTATTCAAATGAAAAATCTTTTCATAAAGTTAAAAAATTTTTTTATTAAAAATAAATAAATAGATAAATAGATAGATAAATAAATAAATAAATAAATAAAATAATATATTTTTCATTTTTAGTCATTATCGTAACAATTAAAAAATCAAACTATACAAAATTTAATCAATTTCTGAATACTTATATAAAAAAAAATGATTCAAAAATATGTAATTTTACATTTTAAGTAATGATTAATCTAATGACTAATTATTTATTAAATATATATATATATATATATATACTATTAAGTGAATCAATCAAGTCAAATTCTTGATTCAAAGTGATTAGGAATTAGGAGAACGGCACAAAAGAGAATATTCTCTCGGAGAAACAAAAATATATTTTTTTCCTGTTAATTTGTTTTTTTTCAAGACAAGAATGACCTTTTAAAATGATTTAGTTTTTCATTATTTCAAGATTTCTCAAAAAATTTCAAATATATTTTTTCAAGTATATGTATTTCTCGAGTACATTAAAGTTTTCCAAAATCTTTCTAATACACATTTTTTCAATTTAATTTGAATAAATTAAAGAAGCCATAAATAATCAATCAATCAATCAATCAATCAATCAATCAATCAATGAATCAAATTAATTGTCTTATTAAACATTTCATATTACATTCTAAAATTTAGAATGAATAAATTAAGGTTTTAATTGACAGTTGAGTCATGTTTTTCAAGGTGAAAACTCTAAAAAATTTCGCTTATCAAGAATGATTTTTAGTGATGGATATTCCATTAATTATTCTTTAAAATAATGTAGCAAGTCGAAATCCAGATGCTAACTTGCATTATAGAGAAAATGAAAATTTCCATTCGTAATTCAAAGAGTCTGAGTCGAATGATACACCATGATTTATCATCATCGGACCCAAATTAAGAAACGAACCGCACACACCGCCCAACCACTATTCCCATTCCGGTCACATCATGTGGATCACGCGCTCTTTCTTAAGGGCCATTCTCCCTTGTGGCAAGTGAATTTCGTAATGTTTACCTTTTTTTGCATAATACATATATATAATAATTATCATCCCATTTAGAAATAAGCAAGATTATCAGAAAAAAAAAAGGCTCTGAATTCTTTTTTAGGAAGCTGAAAGAGATAGGAGAGAGTCTTAATGCCAACTGGCATTTTTTTTTTTTTTTACCATCACCATCGAGGATCATTTGACATTATTTTGAAATAAATTCTAATACTTTGAAGAATGACATCATGATCGAGAAAAAAAATTTCAATAATGAACGATTGAAAGAATAGATGTGCCAATGAATATAATAATAATAATAATAATAATAATAATAAATCATTTCTGAACGCGGTATTTTTTACCAAAATCTTTTTGAGTGCATTACTAATTCGAATGATGATCAATGATCCGATGATGGTATAAAAATATTTGGTGTAATGGCCCCATTTTCAAGTTTCAAACCTGGATCGTTTATCATCTCCGGCTCGCTCGGTCAAATTTGAGTTTAGGGTGTTCACTTCAAATCAAAAGGGACTTTGATATTTTGATGATCTACTTTTTTCCCTTGAATTAAAGAGTAATAAACGATTTAATGAAAGAATGAAAGAATGAAATTGATGTTTCACAAATTAAAAAATTTTTTTTTTATTTGTCAAAAAAGAAATTTTGTTCTTTTTTCTATAGGGCACAAGTCAATTTTTTTTTGAAAGATGATGATGGTGATGGTGATGGTGATGGTGATGATGATGATGATAGATTTGACAAATATTTTTTGTTCATGTACAAAAAAGAAAAAAAAAAGTACGATTGTGATTAAGATTCCTTTCTTTGTTTTCCTTTTTATTTTTTTTCCACGATCATATATAATAATGAATCAGAAAATCTAAGCAAAAGTGTGTCGATATGTATGTATGAGAATTAGAATCCTCATTAATCGACTAATATTTTGAATTTCAACCGGTAATAGAACTGGAAATTTTATTTCGATGAAAATAAATCCTTTAAATGTGCTAGATTTCCAAACAACCGAGATTTCTTTTATGTTTAAAATTAATTATTATTATTATTATTATTATTATTATTATTATTATTATTATTATTATTATTGTATTAAAATTTCAATAATCTATAATTTAATCTATGGAAAATAAATAAAATATTTTGAAATACATTGTATCAGAATACCAATTATTTTTATTTTTATTTTAATATTATACAAAATTGGAATAATATTTTGACATAACAGTGATTAGTAAAAATGATCGGGCGTTTCTTGTTTGAGAAAAAATTGACATTTTTGTATTCCGCAACATACGAAATGATAATCTCATGATTATCATGATTTTATTATTATTATTAAAAGGGAGTGACAGATAAAATAAAAAATATAGGTAAAAAAAAAGAGATAATAAAACTTTTTTTAACGTAAAACGCTAATGCCAAATCGAATAAAATCGAATAATAAATATCAAGAAATCTTGGAATAGTCTGACCTGACCTGATCTGACATGGCCTAGCTTGAAATGAGGATATACTGACCTAAGGATATACTGTATTCTGCTATTGATAAATTTCTTAACAAGAACTTTTAAAATTAATTTATGATCGATCATTTCTTTTTGTTCGGCACTCGGAACAAAAAAAAAGAAAATTTAACTTTTGATAAGAATATATAAAGCAAAGATAATCTCGAAGCACAACACTAAAAGTGTTTATCTTTATTAGATAGAAGAAAAATTCCTATCTTTTATTGGGCACAAATTTAATTTGGACTTCTCAAGGTCCGATTAATTTCTTTTTTTTATATTAATGATACAAATTTCAAAAGAGAACGGATATTGTGACAACGTAAATCTGTTATCAAAATATTTCAGAGATTGAAATATTTTTTAAATTATGATCTTGAGAAGTAACGGAATTAATTTACATGGATGATCACGGAACAACTACAACTCATCGTGTATCATGAGTGATTGAATGATTGAATGAGTGAGTGAGTGATTGAATGATTGAATGATTGAATGAGTGAGTGAGTGAGTGAGTGAGTGATTGATTGTAAATTGTCAGTCCAAGCATCGTAGTAGTAAGAAAATCAATCCTTTCATAAATTGAGATAAATCCCTTTCCTAATCATTTGAGGTTTTGTAAGTCATCAATATTATGATGATTGTTAATTATGAAAGAGATTTTTTTTTGTAGACTTTCTTAAATAAATTTTTAAATTTCAATGATCCAAGCTCAGAATATAAAATTTGTTTCACCTGCAATTTTCTTTCAAGAATTTCCATCGATCCCGGACTTTTTTTTCCCATAGTAATTTTAAATTGGGTTAGGATTAATTATTCAGCAAAGGTATATAGAGAAGAAATTTTAGAAATGATAATCTTGATAAATAATAGTGGATTAACAGTTGATGAAAAAGTTTTATTCTTGAAAAATACATTTTCATCTTATTATTAACGATTGAAAAAAAATAATAATTCAACCTTTTACTTTTTGAGGTTTTATTAAATTCCAAAAAGACTCTTCTTCTAATTATTTTTTTATATTTTGATAGTGTAAAATTTTATTTATTTATTTATTACCAAAGCGGATCTCATCAAAAAATAAAGATTTTTTTTTTCAAATTAGAAGAGTTTTGTGTTTCTTGAAAAAAAAGAAAAAGATTTTTTTTAATAAACCTTTAGACAATTTTTTCATACTAGAAGTTTAGGAAATTCTAAAGTTTTAAAAGTTTTAACCATTTTGCTTTCATTAGATAATTATCATTGTTAGGCATGACTTATCTTTTTATTCTTTAACCTAAAATAATTTTTTTATTTCCGAAGACTTTTAGGAATTTATCAGCGATGGGTGACTCAACAAATTTTGATATTCATAGATATAATGAAAGAAAACTGAAAATGGTTAATCAAAATTCAAAGGGAATAAAAGTATCTGAACTTTTTTTTTTTTTTTTTTTTTTTTTTTTTTTTTTTTTTTTTTTTTTTTTTTTTTTTTTTTTTTTTTTTTTT
>JAAOMT010000659.1:193956-306548 GCA_016748015.1 Geosiphon pyriformis | reverse complement strand
AAGAAAATCTTTTTTCTTTTTTTTTTTTTTTTTGAATTAACACAAATTGATAAGTCTCGGCTATCAATATAACCAATCAATCAATCAATCAAAAAAATTTTTTTATAATTTGAGGAGTTTTCCGAAATCTCGATGACTTAATTGCCGCCGATAACACATTTCATTCAAATAGACAAAAAAGTAAATTTCTACAGAGAATTTCAACGGCTATTGTCAGATTCGAGAAACACACACAAGGTTTTTTTTTTTTTTTTTTTATCACGGATGTAACCTTTGATTGAATAAGAAAAAGAGATTGTTGAGACAAGAGCAAGCTAAGGGACAAAAAACAATTTTTTTTTTTTTTTTTTTTAAAAAAAGTTCAATGGATTTAGACATATTTTACTATTTCATTGTGTGTGTACAACAATAAAGTTTTTGGTATGCGTGAGAAGTTTTTTTAGTTTTTTTTTTTTTTTGAATTTAAAATGTCCCATTCCAATTTTTCAATTATTATACAAATTTGAACAATAAATTATGGTTTTTTAAATTTTTTTATTTATTTAACAAAGTGAAACAATAATATTTATTAAAAGTTTTGACTTCTTTATTTCGACCTTTATAGAATTAAAAATTAAAAAATTCCTTGTTTAACTGAAAATTCTTTTCAATCAATTAAAACTCCAGTTGGTTAGTAGTCTTTTGGTTAACGGGTATTCTCATACTAGAATGACAAAGCTTTCACTTGAGATTCAATGTTCAGTAGTTAGTCAGGTTGAATCATGAATTTTCTTTGTAAAGAGAAATGGAGACAATTTAAAAAATTATTTGTCACTAATTGATTAAAGACAAAGACTTTTTTAAAATCAAAAGATCATTAGTAGTTGATATTTAACATTGGTAGTAGTAGTAGTAGTAGTAGTAGTAGTAGTAGTAGTAGTAGTAGTAGTAGTATTATTATTATTATTATTAGTAGTAGTAGTATTAGTAGTATTAGTATTAGTAGTATTAGTATTAGTAGTAATAGCAAGAAACCGTTCAGGATTGCAGCACGTGTAAAAGTGCATAGAACACACAACACATACGGCACTACTTAACTTGGAACACAAAAGAAGTATTTTCATCGAAATTTGTTGAGTTTAAGAGGTTAACTTTAAAATTAGATGCATCTAAAATTGTTCTAAAAAGTTTTTATTTTTCGAAATTCTCAAAAAAATAAAGTAATGAATGAAGAAAGAAAGAAGGAAAGAAAGAAAGAAAGGAATAAATATCGAAAAAGGGTTGCAACATTTAAAATATTTTTAATTTTGTTTTTTTTCTAGAAACTCATTAATCATGGTTCAAAAGTTGATAAAAATAAAATAGGGCTTTCCAGTGATGGGTTTTCTATAATAATAGGAGTAATAGTAGTAAGAGTAGTAGTAGTAGTAGTAGTAGTAGTAGTAATAGTAATAGTAATAGTAGTAATAGTAGTAATAGTAGTAATAGTAGTAATAGTAGTAATAGTGTATTACAGTATTAGTCACTTTTTTTTTTCTCATGAGTAAAAAAGAATTTCGAAAAACTGGTCTAATAGAAATTCTAAAAAGAGAAGGATTTAAAACATGCGAATATGGTTTTTGGAATAACACTTAAAACTTTAAATTCCCGTTTTTTATTGAGACGACGAGTTTAATAATAGTAATATAATCAATAATAATAATAATAATAATCATCATCATCGTCGTTGTCGTCATCATTATCATAGGCCTGGATTCAGAATTCTTAAAACAAAAAATACTAGAGATAATATCCCGCAATAGGGAAATTCGATGTAATACCATTTTCTCCCAAAACATGTTTTGAATTATTTCCCCCGAATTTTTTTTTTTTTTAAAAATCCTAAAAATCGACGTCATTCTAAAATTAATTATGTAAAATTTTTAGAGAAATTCAAAATTCATACCTGATGATGACAATCCTAATCCTTTAATTTTTATCTCGTTTGTCATTTATCCAGTTTGAATTTTTTATCCAAATTCGTCGAAATTGAATGTGAGTATCATCATTATAATCATCATCATAGTCATAATTATTATTATTCATTTTCTTCTTTTAGGACACAAGTCTTTTAAAAAAAGATGAAAATTTTAAAATGTGCATGACCTCCTTAATGTTTATTTTCGAACTTATTATTACTACTATTAATAATTAAAAAAATTTATATTTATTATTATTATTTAATTATTATTATTCTCAACTTAAAAAAGATAAAATATCGATTTTTGATCATTTTCAAAAAAAATAAAAAATAAATGAGGAAAATCGAAATTATTCTGTAACACACACACATACATACACATACACACACACACACACACATACATACACATACACACACACACACACACACACACACACACATACTTTTGAATTGTACTATAATTGAAATGATTTCTCTTTATTTAATTATTTTTAACGACTACTAATTTTAAAGAAAATTTTTAAGAAAATCGTTTTTTTTTTTTTACCTAGATAATTCTATTATTATTAAGCACCCCCAATCGATATACGTTTTATTAATTTTCCTTTGTAGATTGCATTTTACAAAAATTTGTATCGCTTATTTATCAGTTTAGTCTAGAATAGGTTACTACCAATCTATATAAGAAAAAGGACTAAATTTTTATAATTAAGTTGTTTAGTTATTTTATTCTCCGTGATTTTTTTTTCAATAATATTCACGTTAGTCTCTCTCTCTGTATTAGCACCTGATTTCTTCAATAATAATTTTTTTTAAACTATTGTATAAAAAAAGGTTCAATATTTTAGCATGGTGATTTGGTTCTGTTTTAAACAAGTAATATTTCAAGTTAATTGCTTAAAAAAGATTAAAAAAAAAAAACCTGCTGGTATTTTCTCATGCATACCATCGACTTATCATCAATAATGATCATTCATTAAAAAAAGAAAAATACAATTATTAATACTACTATTCCAACTTATATAGAATGCATAATATTACTTGTTTGTTTGATTCTCTCTATAGATCAAAGTAATATGAACTACCCACATATTTACACAACATGAATGGTCCCATTATAGGTTGAAAACTGGTTCATAGACAGGTAAAAATGTTGATCCCAATTCTCAATATGGTAAAATCATCACCTCCCTGGTCTTTCTCCACATCATCATCGATTCATCCTTTTTTTTATTTTTCTCCACTTTACCTACTTTCTTTCATCATCATCATCTTAGTCATTGGTGATGGTGATGGTGATGGTGATGGTGGTGGTGGTGGTGGTGGTGGTGGTGGTGGTGGTGGTGGTGGTGGTGGTGGTGGTGTGATGATGGTGATGGTAATGGTAATAGTGGTAGTGGTGGTAGTGGTGTTGTTGTTGTTGTTGTTGTTTCTGCTACTGCTGCTGTTGCTGTTGCTTTTGCTGTTGCTTTTGGTGGTGTTGCCGCCGACATTGCTGTTATCGGGTCTAAATTTTTGTCGACACTGTCTGCGCGCATTACTGGTTTTTAAACCAGCTTTTTATTTTTCATGAAATTCGCCGCTGATCACCAGCATTCCATTATATCGCCGACATAAATAATTGGACAAAAATGTATTCGTTTGCTTATACATGGTGATGATCCTCTGAGTCCAGGTTATACACGCGGCAACATATGATCAAGAAATTCAATAACTTTTAAACAGTTAACCTAAACGATAAAATTTCGGCAAAATCATGGAAAACTTCGGAGTTTATCAAAAGGGTGATTTCAATCAATCAAAAAAAAAAAAAAAAAAATTTTTTACCTAATTTATAAGTTGCATCATAATGATGATTTCACCAACTGATTAAAATATTTTATTTCTAGGTAAAAAATTTATTGATTCTCTGTTCTGGGGAAAATTTAATGTCCTCGCACAAAAACAAGTCATCAAAGAAAAACGGGAAAGTAAAGCTATCGATTTACGGAATAACCATTTAAAAATTTTTACTATCCTTTCTTTATGAATCTTTCCTCCCACGCCCATAATCATCATCATCATCATCATCATCATCATCATCATCATCATTATCATTATTATCCTTATTCTTATTATTCTTATTCTTATTTCTTATTCTTATTCTTATTCTTATTCTTATTATTCTTATTTTAATTCTTATTATGAACTATTTTAAAGAGAACACGCGATCAAAAGCAAAGCTAACAATAAAACCAGAAAATGAAAAAAAGAGCAGCAAAGAATAACAACAACAAAAACAAAAACAACAACAACAAAAACAAAAACAACACCAACAACAACAACAACACCAACACCAACAATAACAATAACAATAATAATAACAACAACAACAACAACTCGAAGGAGAAACAAAGCACTAATAGATGCTTCATTTTTCCTTTCATGTATCATAGAGGCGTCTTTTTTTTTTTTCTGAATAACTGATCATCATTGCAGAAAAAATAAATAACATGTGCAAAAAAAAAAATAAAAAAAATAATTAGATTCTCGATGAACTAATCATTCCCCATCTCTCATTATATTACTTAACGTATGTTACCAACCAAACAACCAAGAAAAAAAATTTTTATTTTTTTTTTCCAGATCAAAAAAGATATTGTCATAAAGAAATTTCACCAAATTACTTATCCATTGTTTAATGGAAATTTGAATGAGCCTCTTTCAACATCTAATCAAGAACATAATAACCACCAATTCGGCAAATCTTAACCTCTCAAAGGGATTTTGATTCTGTGATTGAACCGCAAACTAAACCAAAAAGAAACTAAACATTCCAAAACTTTCTTTTCAACGTGTCAAGAATGAATATTTGCCAAACAAATTACCAATCAAAGAAAAATCGGATCCAAATCTTTTAACATAATCAACCTTTTATTGGCAAACGCTTTCACATCTTTCGCTAGCCATTGATCCCATGTTCAATTATAACATATTCATTTCACTTGTGACAAACAAGGCTAAAGTCTAGACTTTCAAATGTTCTTGATACAAGGCATTTATTCTTTGGTATTGGGGCTTTCTTTACGCCGGTTTAAATTCAAAAAAGAAAAAAGATGTTTAAAATGAAATTGCCCAACGCCAGACGAAAGCTTCTTTGACTATCAGTCAGTATTTTAGTCAGTCAGTCAGTGATGGAGCGATGAATATGTGTTGTTCATCTTTGCCTTAATAGAAAATTTTAGAGTTTCTTTTTTGGGTAACACTAGAATTTTTTAAACTTTCCCAACACCTTTTTTGGACTCGACCTGTTGCACATCTAATTTTACTTATGATTGCGTAATCGACGTGTATGTGCGTGCATGCTTCGTATTTAATATCTGGCAATAAACGTATACCAAATTATGCAAACTTCTTTACATTTCGAGACCGTGAACTCGTCAAAAGAAAAAAAATTTATCAAGCTTATTAAAAAATCTCATTTAACCTGAAAGAGATTAATTCAGGTGATGGTATCATTTATCGTTTTATCATATTTGGATAATAAGAAAATTTTTTCATTGTTCACGGTTGTTTGGTGGTGATGGTGTTGGTGTTGGTGGCGGTGTTTGTAAAAAAGTATTAGAGTATTAAATTATTCCGTAACTCTCTTTATGATTCATTCGATTACTGTCGCATTCCATAGCGTTACATTTCAGTTATTCAGTAAAATATATTAAGCTTTTTAATTAATTGCCCCTAACCCTTTTTTTCATTATGAGACCCTTCTTCTAGGGTTTGGTTAATCTTTTTGAGTTCAGAGATAAAACTCCTAGATGAATTATATAACCTGAATTCTATAATTTTATTAAATCGTTTAATATGAGGGGTAGGTAACGCGGGATAAAGAATCAATCCTATGACAATGCTTGCTTCCTTCCTTCTTTCTTTCCTTCCTTCCTTCCATGAAATTAAAATTTTGATTAAAATTTATTATTAACATCGCTCTCAAATTAAAAAACAATTTCGAAATATTGGTTTCTTTATTTACAACTTTCCCAACGTGAAAGGAGACTTGAAGAAAAAAAAAAAAAAAAGAAAAAAAGTATCTTGAACGATTGCTCCAAAGAACCTATCCTCACATTCAATATGCAACAACAACAAAAACAAAAACAAAAACAAAAACAAAAAACAAAAAACAAAAAACAAAACAACAACAACAACAACAACAACAACAACAACAACAAAGACGAGCAACAATAAATTCAATTATAAACCCCCACATTGTTGGGTAAAAATAGTATGCAAATAAAAGTCAAAATCAAGCAATATACCAGTTGAGAACTCGTTTTCAAGATGCAATACTTTAGAGTAAATCTCAAATATTGCGCAATTATGAACCTTCAGGGATAAATATATCAACTTTTGAAATTATCATCTCTCCCCTCCACATTCATTTCAAACAATCATTTTCTTTTTGTGGGATGATTGTTCGAATGTCATTTGGCATGTATCAACTATTGAAACAAGTTTTGATTTTTTGTTTTTGGTAAATTGTTATTCTATTGTTATTGTCATGCCTACAATGTTTATTTATTTCTTTCTTTTTAATCATCATATGTTTTCTCATTAAACTTCTTTTTCTCATCTTTTTTCAATCAACCAATCAATCAATCAATCAATCAATCAATAAATCAACCAACAAATCAATCAATAAATCAACCTACTATCCGCGATAATTTTTTAAAGTTTGACTCAGTGAGAACTTGGTTTATGTTGTCGTTGCTGCTGCTTTTCTTACATTCTCATCCTCCAACGTGTATCTTGCAAATTTGGTTTATTATTATTATTATTATTAAATCACACACACACACACAAAAATTGCTGATTTAGCTTTAGTGATGATACATTCTTACCTAAGATTAAATCAATCTAATTTAGTTAGTGACCGAAAAAAAGATGTTCATTCAACTTTCCGATCAAACTATGTATCTAGTGGCCTAGCTCGGAAACAATCAAATGATAAGCACCCGAGGAAGTTTTCCAAATTTTTGATAGTTGATAAGTTTCATTTGAAATTTCTAAAAATGAATGAATGGGCAATCTTTTTGACCACAGTCACCGAATCACTTGGCAAGAAACTAATTTTCCAACTTTTCTTTCCATGCGGAAATTCTCAAAATTTTTGTTATCGAATGTGACTCAAATAACTCTATATCAAGTATTAAGCATAGATTCGTTTTTATCAACATTTTAATCTAGTTAAAGAGAATGGTACAGGTGATAGTCATCTTATGATTCCCACCTGTTGTTAAAAATTAGTCTAGCCGATATAAAAAAAAAAAAATTATTTTGATCATAAATTTTACAAATTCCGTCTTCTTTAAGCTACCAGATGGTCACCTATCAAGTTTCTTGTTCACTTTATTATTAGAAAAGTACGATCATGAGAAAAAACGGGATTCTTGTGTTTGATTTCTTCTCATGCTATCTCATTTGTAAGAGATGTAAAATTTCATGGATCTGAACCTATATGAAAATCTTTGATTCTTGGTATTTTGACTGAATAAGATAACTTGGTCACAAGTTTTTGAAAATTATTCATCAAACTTTTGGAACCTAGAAATCTCGCTCAATTCCCGGTTTACGGCGATTTAGGAAGTTAGTTGACTAAAATATTTTCTTTAACCAAGTATTTGATATCATCAATCGTTATTCCTTTTAATCTTTGAGAAAAAAAAAAGTTTTTTTTTTTTTTTTTTTTTTTTTTTTTTTTTTTTTTTTTTTTTTTTTTTAAAATTTTTTTTTTTTTTTTTTTTTTTTTTTTTTTTTTTCAAATAAAAAAATCTCAAAGTATTTTTGAAATTAAAACAGCTTTTTTTAATATTAATTTTAATAATTTTATAATGTAAAAATTTTTATAAAACTAAGTTAACAAAATTTTAGCTAAAATTAAAAATAATAAATAAAAATAATAATAATAATAAATAAAAATAATAATAATAAAAATAACAATAAAAATAATAATAATAATAATAATAATAATTGGGTTATTAATCAAATTAAAAAACTTTTTAATAATAATGAAAAATTTAAAATATTATAATTATAAAAATAATTAAAAAAGTTTAATTATGAATAATTAATTAAAAAATAATTAAATTAATAATTAATTATTTATTTATTTAAAAAATAATTCTAATTAATTAATAATATAATAATTCTTATAAAATAAAATAAATCTTAATAAAAATTAATTAAAACTTGATAATTGGAAATATACAATAATTTGAAGTTTTTAACATGTATATTAGTAAAATATATAAATAAAAAAATTTATAATTGATAGATTTTTAGTCAATAGTTTCTTAATTTTTGATATATATATAAACAAAACAAATCGCTTGAGATTTGATTTTTGCTTAATAAAAATAGTAAATAAATTGTTTCAAAATCATGTTTGAGAAAAATTTAACTCTTAATGATTGTTTCTTATCAAAAATTTTTATGAATTTTTTCCCCAAATTCACATATTTTAATTATACAAACTTCCCAAATTTTTTATTCGGGAAATAAATATTAATTTTAATCCAAAGCATTCATTTAAAAATGCTCATTTAACTTCTCATGCGACAAAATACATGTTCTAATTCTTAGTACGCAATGCTTAATTTATGCTTTATGGCAAATTCCAATAAGCAATTTTTTCAAACCGAAATTTGACACAAAAAGAATTTTTCCAGGCCAAGTTCCATTCAATCAAATCATTCTTACCTCTGGGAAACAAGCCGAACTTGGATTCATTAAAAGAAGAAAAGGGGACTTCTCCTGATTATAATTATTGTCAACTTTCTTTTTAAGGAATATTGATGCTATCATTCGTGGTTCCATCAAAAATATATATACTTAAATGGATATAAGAGCAGCAATACTTAACACAGCACACACAATGAAAAAAATCAATCATTTAATAAAAAACCCCCAAGAAAGGACTTGAATCATTTAAGAATCCTCCCACCCCAACAAAGAACATTAAATATATTCCAAAGGGAGCAATAGAAATACGAATAAAAAGTATTTCGAATTCGCAGAATATGGTTTCATCAGCAATTTCGAATAAAACCGATCTTCAACTTCCCGAGTATCGATCGCCGAAAATTCCTGTGTAAATTTTTTAGCCAAAACAAATTTAGTTTAGTGATAATGTGCAAAAACCATTATTTTGGGGGCAAAAAAGAAAAATTTACATAGGAATTTATTTGCAAAAATAGTTACATGGTGAATAGCTCAAATTGACGACATCTTGTCAAAATCAGAAGCCATCCACCCAAAAAAAAAATGTTACTAACACCTCTTAATCAAGAGAACACAAATCTTAAAATCAAAAAAGTTCAATTAATCAAAATCAAAAAGAGTTTTTACATTCGTCAACTACTGTTACTTTCAAATTTCCCAACCTTAAGGAAATGAAATCTTTACCAAAAATAAAAATCTCGATATCTCTATTCGTCATATAATCCGATTATAGACAACGAGAAAAATCGATTCTTGCTTTGACACAAACTATTTCCTGCGTATGAAACCGGAATATAATAGTCTCTGCTTAAATTATTGCTGAACAACTTGATGTCGAACTCGATCCTCTTTTTCTCTAATATATTGTCGCAATACCTCTTCTAACGTGTTGTCTTGCTGGTCAACAGCTATCTGTGTTGCCTTTCTAGCTAATTCCCATATCCACAGTTTAGCCGCATCATTGTCAACACCTTTATCTGACCCTCCCTTAAATCTTACGACGGCATTCGAAACATCACGCGCTGATAATTGATGATTAGGATATTTCGCTTTCAACAATTGTCGTTGTGTAGTTACACCAAGATTACCATGTAATGTATAAAATTCGATATCATCAAGAACTGCTTTCGGTAAATTGCGGTTTTTTGTAGCTGATGCTGCGTCTATAACACTTCTATATCTCGGAGATTCACTCGGATGACTTGCCTCATGTGAAGTTGCTACAGCTGTTGTATTTCGAATATCATTGTAAGAACGATGAAGTTGATGAAGATCATGGTTGTGTTCATTAATAAATGTGGTTACAGTAATATGTGTACTTGTTTTGGGAAAAGAAAGATTAATGTGCCAACCACATTGAATGCGTTTCGAGGTACGGTTACGTTGCTCATGAATCGCGGCTTTCTTCTTGGGGGTATATCGACCACCATGCTCGCAATCATATGTTCTCTTTCTAACGATTCTCATATCGTCCCTTTCAACTCTTTTTTTCCTTACAACAAAGCCTTGCTCTCGCCCATAGTGATCTAAAAAGTCGTCTACGTTTTCCCAGGTCTGAAAAGTAGTTCCAACTGCAAGATGCAAACTGGAAGGAGGAACGTGGGTTTGTTGGGTTTGTGCAATTGGATCTGCAACAAGCGTTAGTGTACTTGGAGAAAAAGTATTGTTAGGGGCATGCGATGGTAAACTAGACATCAGTTGGGTGACATGTACAGGCGCCGCTTCATAGTTCATTTTAATCCCTGAACTCTAACTTGAGTTTGAAAGTTTTAGTGAAGTGGGTTTTAGCGGCTTGGTAAATGAAGAAGTCACTTCAATCTTGAATCACATGCTATGAAAGGGGTTGGGACTATCAAATCGTCATCCCTTATAGTTGTACAGTGATCTACGTCCTGCGAGAATCATTTACAGGCAAAAAAAAATTGGATCTTTGCTCGCGACTTCACTGTTACAACACTTCCCTTTTATCACAATCTTCATAAAAACCCATCCAACATGATCATCTACAAGGATGTCGTCAATGGTAAGATAACCTTTCTTGAAAGAAAAAAAAATTCTACTAAACTCGAAAGAAGTCTCAATTCTAATAACCGGATTTGTTACCAAATAGGTGAAGAACTAATCTCGGATGCTTACAACATGAGGGAAGTCGATGATATCGTTTATGAAGTCGAGGGCAAGGTTAATTGCTTTTTATTTCATCTTCGCATGAGTTTTGCACTTGGCTTTGTTTCCCAGACAATTTAACGGCAAACATGGTATACCCCTCACTCCTATAGCTAATAACCATCAAAGCTGGGGCCGACATTGACATTGGCGCAAATCCGTCAGCTGAAGAAGCCGAAGAAGCCCTCGAAGAGGGTGATTCTCAAGTAATTGATATAGTCCATGCGTTCCTCTATATGGATCAAAAATTCGACAAAAAAGGATACATTGCCTACATCAAAGGTTACATGAAAGGTATCAAGGAGCACCTCACACAAAGTAATCCCGAACGAGTCCCTATTTTCGAAAAAAATGCACAAGAATTTGTCAAAAAGATTTTGGGAAATTTTAAAGGTGCATTTCTATCTCATATTTTCTTGAATCAGCAAAAGTCCACCTTGATCGGCGTTTGAATTGTTATGTTTTCGATATCTTGCTCTCTTTCACAATTAGACTACGAATTCTATATCCCTAGCAACTATTATAATGAAGATAAACAGGGTATGGTTGTTTTGTTAAATTATCGTGAAGATGGTGTCACTCCTTATTTCGTTTATTTCAAGGATGGTCTAAAAGAAGAAAAAGTGGTGAGTATCTTACTTTTATTAGACTATCATAAGCTCTCTTAATCAAATTCCAATTCATTAATAATAATAATTTTGCATTGCATAATTTCCACAGTAAACTTTGAACCACAATCCCCCCCCCCTCCCCTCTCCTCTCCTCTCCTCTCCTCTCCTTCCCCCGCTTGAAACGAAATCAAAATTTCCACAATACAGAGTTTTCGTTAAAAACTACTCTTCTATTTGGCACTTTATTTATGATAGCATCTTGGGCAATCGTGATACCGCGATGAAATAATAAAATCAATCAAAGTGAGCATTGCAAATTTGGTATCCAATTTTCGAAATCTTATGTATGAGGCCATGGATTTATTTATTGAATGTTTGTTTTCTTGCATCGGAATGAGACTTCTAATTTTATGGATTGGAATGAGTTTTTCGGAAATTACGGAAAGCTTTTGCCAATACTTTCCATCATTCAACAATGATGAAATGAAGTAGGCAAATTACATCAACTTTCCCAGATTATTCTTTTGAGAAAAAGATTGGCATTTTCTCTAATCAACATTCAAAATATCGTTTTCATTGATGACTCGTTAATTGCCAAACATTCCCAAATATTATTCATTCAATATTTGTGAAATGAACGTTTTTTACATTGAAATTTTTGTTTCTTGGCCAAAGAGAAGTGATCACACTATATATTTAACCACCTTTTAATGTTCAAATTACTATTTCATGTTGAAGGTTAAAGACCCAAAAGCATGTTTCATCTTTCGTGAGGATTTATTATAACCTCTAATTTCGAGATCATAAATTAATTAAGATATCCCTCTATTAGTTTTTTTCTAGTTTTCGAAGCATCGACTTTAGGCTTTTTCCATTGCGCTCGCAGTTGACCCTCAAAAATTCTTCCAAGTCGCCCCGAATAGCTTTCAATTCATTGGTGATTGGTAATTTGCCATCTGGTCGCACATAGGAAGGATTTATTAACATATCAAAAACTCGTCGCCAAAGGTCTTCTTGCCAATATCGTTTAAACGGTAGAAGTGGTTTGAACCGTTTTTTTGTAGATATAATTGTGTTTTGAGTGTTGGAGGCCATTTCTTCGATGGGTGAAGTTTCAAGATACTGATGATGAAGCATACAATAGATTATCCCTGCTAGACCATAGTAGTCTGTTTCCCATTTCCATGGTTTCCCAACTCGCATTTCGTAGCAATCTTTCCCAGTGGTTTCCCAGTCACAAACGAATTTAATTTCTTCAGGAAACAATGTAAGATCTATGCCGCGTCCAAAATCAATAATTTTTATACCTTTTTTAGACCACCCTCTCCCACCTGAAGGACAATATTGCGGGTCCCATTCGTCTACTGGATCAAGCCTTAGAAGACAATTATCGGGTTTCATATCGCCATGTATTATACCAGCTGTATGCATTGATTCTATAACTTTCAGCAATTCTATCGTGAAAAAAGCCACTAACAATTCATCCATATTCGTCCTTTCGTTGGTAACAGCATTGATGACATCTAAAATAGTTCCATTTTGCAAATATTCCCCCACCATATAACTTTCATCTTTGTAATAATAGAGGGAATTTACCGAGATAAAAGAATCAATTATTGGGGCAGAAATACGTCCACGTAATTGATGAATTACATAGAATTCCCATGCGTCTGGGGGACTTTGGATTTTCAACGCACAAAGTGAATTACTCTCCGAACTGGTGAGATTATGATATGGCTCATGCCAATCATCGATTTCTAGTACACTTTTATTTTTGTGAAGGGCACAATAAACCTTGCCGAAGCCACCTTCACCAATTTTTCGCTTAATGATATATAAATCCTCAAATAATTGAATTGCATAATTGGGTTCAGATCCATTAAATGTACGCCGTCTAGAGGGAGCTACACAATTTCGAACATAGCGACTTATTCCCTCCAATCCGTTCTTTTCTGACTTATGATCATCATAAAAGCCAGCATATGTTTGTAAAGAAGGATTGAGAGAGCCCAATATGTGTCCTCGAAGATGAAAATCCATTGGGTTACATAGTTTCTCGGCCAGTGAGCCAAGCCCTGGGGTTATCGATGATAATAGGGTCGTCTCTGACTCGTTTATTTCAGGTAATTGAGGATCAAACATCCTTGGAATTTGTGATACCAAACGTTCATCAGTTTCACCGAAAATTGGGTTCAGGCCTGAATCCGCAACACTGCAATTCTTGGAAACTTGATGCGGAAGAGCATAGGTTGAGCCGAAAATATGACAAGGAAAATCAGCTCTCTTGCCTGATGACGATAAAGATAATTCGGATTTCCCAAATATTTCACTACTAGAGATTGAGCTCTCATACTCCGAATTACGTTCATCGATGGGGGTCATAATTTTGAACGGAACTATTCGAACTTCCCCACGTTGATTTGAATATTGATTACGCTTTAAATTCTCGGATTTCAGTTCTACGATGAGATCTTTATGCTCGCTTGGAGCCGGAGATCTGCCACAAGAATCATTATCTTTATTAAAATGCAAACCCAAAGCTTGCCGTTTGGCGGTTCCTTTGTGATGATCTGGGTCAAGAAAGCTGTTCTCATCATCCTCAGAAGCGTAATTTTCATCCATTCCCTTTCGTTTTTGGCCTGTGTGAGTGCTTTCAATGTTAAACTTCTTCTGGGTCAGGTTTTCATCGATTTTTTTTTGCTTTCGATGAAAAGACTCGGATTGGGTTTTCGAATTTTCAGCTATACTTGGTAAAATACCGTGCCTGCGATCATCACTTTCTCCGCATTTAAGAGGCTGATTGAACATCTCACATACATCGGCTAACACTTCTTTTGTATCGACTGTTGGTGAAGGTTGATCTGAAGTTTTCTCTGAGAAGACATTCAGAAAATCAATTTGAAATTCTCAATTATGTGTAGTATTTTAATATTCTTTTTCACCCACCCTTACGAATTTGAATGTGGCGAATATCCTCTTCTGAGGAGTAAGATTTAAACCCTTCTGTTTTGGTTTCCGGATATTCAGGAGACTGTTGAACTCTGTTAAAGTCGATTTCCTCTACCCTACTGTTGTCAGGGGTTTTATCCTCTAAATCTTTATATTGACCTTCCGAGTCAATCCAGCCAAAATGCCTTGCTTTCATCTCTTCTAGAGACATCTCTTCTCCTCTTATAATAAATTTTTCAATATCAACAAAAAGCCTTTCAGAGGTTAAGGATTTTCTGACTTGTTCTTGTTTTGATGTAGGTTGTGATTTGGGTGCAGCTTTTACGAATTTTTCGGAGTCTTTGCTAATGGTTTTGGTTTGATTAGAGTTCTCTTGTGGGGCATTCTCATTTCTGAGAATTGGTTCATTTACTAAGGTTGTCGTAACAACTTGAATGGGTTGCTGTAGCAAAAATTTGGCTCGTTGTAGGAATAGGGTAGAGTAATTTCACTAGAAATAATTTGCGCCGTTCTGATATTAGAAATCCACAAACCTCGTCATGATATACCGCCAGCTTTTCGGTCATTGGTATACGGAGGCTTGAATTTTGTGGGAACTTTTCGCCCTTCCATTGAGTCGGCTCCGGGATGTTTTCTTTTTTTCTCGAGGCCTCGGTTCCAAGATCTAGCCATGGAATAACAGTTGATGAATTTGCCAACGATTCCATTCCAAGTTTGCCATCTGGATCATACAATACAGACAATCGTCCTTGATTCGACGACATATCAATGAATTCTTTTTTAACCAAGCGTTCTCTCTGACTCTTATTCTCTAAACCTGTCGATGATGATGATGATGATGTTTTTGCACCAAGAATTGTTCGAGATGTTTTTTTGACATCATGCAATGTTGTCTTGTCATTACTTGGATTTGGTGTTATCACCATTCGAGTTTGAAATTGGCGATACCTTTTATTTAAGCGCTGCAGAGGCTGAGCTCGCCGATGAATACCTAATCGAAAAATTTCATCCGCTTCCTTTAGTCTTGGATATAAATGTATTTTTGTTAAATAAAAATTTAGCGAAATGATTGAAAAATGTAAACAAAAGATCTTCTCAAGAAGGAATAAGTTGATAAGAAAATCCTAAATTCCATTACTTTTTTGATGCTTCAAGCAATGTTGCATATTCCTCATAATAGGCAGCAAAGTTCATCCCGATATCTTTTCTGTCCAAGAATACGAAGACATCTCTTGGTTCATCGACATATTTCGCGTACTGTAGCCAATATTTCAAATATCTAGCATCATTCTTGTAACGAATATCGTCCTGAAATGTCCGAACAGTGTGTTCGAATAATGGAATAAGATTTGAATCATGATTATGTCCTTGCGGATAATTTTCAATTGTCCATTTTATGTATCTATCAAAGACATCCAGAGGGTCGTCGAGTTCATTTAAATGCTTGAGCTCCTCCGCAAATTGAGCGTGTCCTCCTTGAAGTTGTGCGTGACGGATAGAGGGGTTGGCTGAAAAGACCTGTGAAAGAGCTACAGCACTTCGACCCTGTTTCAGAGGAAGTATATTCTCCTTTTCGTCTTCAAAAGTGGAAAAGTCGACGAGGTTCGGTAGTGAACTTGTGGAGGAAGCTATGAACGACTCTTGAGATTGGAAGCTTGAGAATAAATCGCTCTTTCTGGATATTTTGGGTTCATTAAGGTGGTTGGATGGCTCCTCCATGATTCTCAATTTCGTCTCGGACACTAGATGTGCTTTTGAATCAATGTCTCAGGAACAATACTTCGGGCGATTTTTACGCGTGACGTATATGTCTCTTGTCAAATCATTTCATATTAAATGGCGTAATAAAAATAAATAAAAAATATATTTTTAGACTCGATGATAAGATTTAAAAGGAATAAACAAATTAAAAAAACCAATAATTCGTGAAATATATAAAAGTAATCAATAATTTATTAATTATAAAAAATAGTTAATTAATATAAAATATAAATATTTATTTTTTTTAAATTAAATAATTTCTTTATATTTTATTAAGTTTTTAAATAAAAATTAATTAATATTGAAAATATTTATATTTATCATTAACCAAATGGCTAAGTTATATTTAATATGAAACATATAATAGCACACACTTTATTATAGCATAAGTAAATAAAAATTATTAAAATATTTAATAAGTAATAATATTAATAATTTAATATAAATTTTAAAATTATTACATTTTTTTAATTATCAATAACATTAAAAAATTAAAAGATTTATTTATTTAAACATTTAATATTAAAACTATTAAAATTTATAAAATTTATAAATTTAAGGAATAGAAATAATAATGTTTTACTTTGATTAATAATTATTCCAAAAAAATAACTTGACAATAATTAATATAAACTGAAAAATAATAATAAAATAAGTTATTTTTAACAACAATATTGTAATATAATACTAATCATTATTAAAATAAATTTTATAAACATAGAAACAGCAATAATTAAAATTAAATTAAAAAAAAACTTTCAAAATTGCTAAAATAAAAAAATAATTAAAAATGGTTATAATTTTTATTATTATTAACATTTAATAAGTGCAGCCCAACCACTACCTAAATACATAAAATTAAACAAAATTCTAAATTAAGTATGGCTTATGTATTTTTTACACATGACCAGCCACTTGGATCAATTAAGGCAACATTATACACCTAAAACATCCACAAATAAAATTCTGTACAAAAAACCAAAATCTAATCTAAACAGACTAAAGTGCAAATTAAAGCAAATATAGATACCTAATCTAATATCAAAACATCAAATTACAACAGAACATCATAAACAAAACAAATCAGATACTGAAAGAATGACAGAATTATTACATGGCAGAAGATTATATTTTGTAAAAGAACTTCAACTTGGCTGTAAGCAGCCAAATAGCAGATCTGTGATCTTTAGCCAAATTATGGACCAATTTGACAACAATTATACTACTATTGGATTCAATACTTAAATGGTACATTGTGTCAACCATCTAACTTTTCAACATAAAGCCCTTAATCAGTACTATATACAAGTTAGCAAATACCCTAATCTTATACAAAGACCCAAAAATTACACTACTAATAGCAAAGATATTTACTATATTACTTTACTTTAAGACTATAATTGACAATAATTTTTTCTTAACACCACTATTATGTATATACACAAATATGTGATCAGAATTTTCTACTATACTATACTGAATGTTTATAATAATATATAAATATATTTTATATTTAATTGATTCAATAAAATTTTTTTTAATTTAATTTTAATTTTTTATTAAGTAAAATATGTTTTATAAAAATAATTTTTTTTTATAAATAATATATAATAATAGCATATATTTTTTTATGTTTAAACTATTTTTATTTTAATATTTTGAATTTTTAGCTTTAAACAAAACTTAAACTTTATTGAAATTTTATTAAATATAATAAAATTTTTAAAATTTTTAATAGTTTTATAAAAAAGTTTATTTATTATAATATTTAATTTTATTATAATTATAAATAAAAAATTGTTTTTTATTTTAAATAATAATAAAAACATATTAATTAATTTTAATTTGAATTAATTTTTGATTATATTATATGGACCCACGTGGTCCAGTTCTTGCTTGGTTTGAGCTGTCCGTTCGGTTTCTCGATGGTGTGTCTTCTCTTCCTGTCTGTTCCATGCTTTTGGCTGGTAATGCCTCTTCGGATGTTTTTCAGTCTTGTGAGTTTGGCATCATTAGTGCCAGTTTGTTCGATTCCGATGTTGGTCATCTTTCTGTTTATACAGATGAATCTCTAAGTAATTTAGGGACAGTTGATATGAAAACTGGAGCTGCTGTTTTCTTTGAGGACATTGGTATGGGTTTGGGTGTAGGGGTATCTGGTTTGATGTCTTCTACCTTGACAGAATTGAAGGCCATTGCTCTGGCACTCGAATGCATTCCTTCTTTTCGCTCAATTGACTTGTTTTCGGACAGTCAGACTGCTTTGGATGCTTGCAAGTTAGAGATGGAATTGGTTTGCCCAGATTTTAGGAATTGGTGTTGGATTGAATACTGTCATATTGTGAATATTATTCATTGTAAGAATTTAAAAGTTAATTGGTGTAAGGTTAAAGAACACTCAGGAGTTTCAGGCAATGAATGGGCTAATAAGTTGGCCAAAACTGCGGCTCTCTCTGGTTGGCATCTGCCTCATTCTGTCAATGAATGCTATCTTAGGGGTGGTGGTGCAGCCATTTCTAGTAATTCTAGGCATTTTGTTCGGGATGTTTTTCGGTCTGTTCATTGTGCACATTGGGAAATCAGTTGTGGTACTGGGGTGGTGGCAGGTAGTCTGTGTACAAATATTGATTGGTTTAAGTTGTTGCTGGTTTGGCATCCAGATTCTCACATGGCTGCTGGCTTCACTAGCAAGTGGACAGCTGGTTTCCGGACTTACTTTATGAAGGCATTACACCATCAGCTCCCTGTTGTAGTACGTAAGCAGCTTTATAATAAGCACTACTCTAGTGTGGTGTGTTTGTTCTGTGGTGATGTTGAGGTCTCAGACCATGCTTTTTCTTGTCCATTTGATGCTGATGGTCATGCTCGGTTGTTGAATGTTCATGTGGCAATTTGGGGCGTGCACTCTGGTCTGGCTTATTTTTTCTCAGGTGTCTTACAGCTGTTGTCTACTTGTGTATTTAACATTTCAGTTAGTACTGCTCTGTGCAAGGGTTTTGTTTTCAAGGATTGGTTTCGTAAGTCTGTTTCTGTCTTCAAGGATTCTAGGAAAGCAAGTCAGAACATTGTGGCCTTTGTGTATGAGTTCAGCTTGGCTTTTTGGGAAGACATTTGGTTGGTTCACGCCAAGCACCGTGCATTCATGGAAAAAAATGGGCTTATTCTGTGCAATGGGTCTGCTTCTGTTCCAATTTCTGGGCTTTTTTTAAGACTGTCATCTAGCATGACCCAGCTGCTGGGTGTTGCTAAGGCGATTGGTGTTGGTTTCAGGTTCCGTAAGTCTTGTTTGTTTTTTTTAGGCATAGGAAGTGAGGTCTCTGTTCATATAAGTGCTTAGTGCTGTCCTGATTAGTCCAAGTGGCTGGTCACATGTAGATATTGCATGATTCACATCTAGTTTAGATTATTTGTATAATGTATTGCACTAAGCAGTGTTTGGACTTCACTTGTTAAATGTTTTAAAAAAAAAAATTATATTATCTAATATATTAATTTTTAACTAATTTTTACTGTTTTTAAAACAAAACAAATTATGTTTTTAATAATACTTAAAAAACAATTATTAATTCGCAGATCAGTTATAATCAGGTGTGTAATACATAGTAAAATTTTACACAAATCTATTATTAGAAGCACTAAACACTAGTTTTTTATGCTATTAGCAACTACTGCATTGATTAAAGCAATTAATAATACAAATATGTAGACCTCTACAAAAATAGTAAATAAAGACACATGTACAAAATAGTAGCAATTCTGCTTTTTTTTGTGGCTTTTGCTATATAAAAAATCAGCATTTTTGTCTCTATTCATATAGTAAAAATTATCAGCATTCAATGATTCAAAATTTTCACAGTTAGTAATATGTCTTTTTTTGGAGAAAATATAAAAGCTTACAAAGATCTTATAACCATAGCACACTTTATTGGTTTCATTACACTTATATTTTTTTTTTTGTTAAGCAAACTAGAGTTAATTGAAGTGTTTTTCTGTTATAAGTTGGCAGCTATTTGTCGAGCTTACATAGAAAAGTAATTAACTACACTCCTATTTATTGTTTTATTATCTTGATTAATATGTTCAACAGTTTTTTTATGAGAATAATATGGCCAAAAATAAGAAAACTAAAACATAATAAAAATAGTATCAATTTTGCAAATGGTTTCTCTTATTATTTATTTTCTATAACTATTGTATCTTCTGAAAAACTTCCAGTTCTACCAACTTTTAATATCTGTCATACTTGTTTATTTGCAGTATCTTTAAAAGCATAAGAAAATCTCCCAATCTAATTTTGGATTATATTCATTTTTGGAACATCTTTCTGCACAATTTTTTCTGATTCTACAAATTTCATAAGTTTAACTTGCATTTTTTTTGCTAACATATAATCTTGAAGGTTTAAATTTCTGTTTATAAAGAAATTTTACAACAACATATTTATCTTTTTTGACATATGTTTTCTCTTTTCTTTTTCACACATTTTTTGATTATGTTTTAGTGCCTATTCTTTTGATAGTAGGTATTTTTGATTAATTAGACTATGATTCTTTTGATTAAAATTCTATATAAAACTTTGTGAATACAATAAAGAGACTTATCTTAGGCTAAAAGCAATGGCATCTTAATTTATATTTTACAAATATGAGGTTGATATCAAACAATCTTATTATTTTATTTAAAATCAATTCAAAAAGACACACTAATCTTATGATTTTTTTTTGGCCTTTTCAATAGTCAGTTCTATCATTAATTAATTTCCAATATTATCTACTCTTTGAGTATCTTTTAATTAAATTTAAAGATAATATTGGTATTATTTACATTATTGTTGTTACAAATGATCTTCAGATTAGATCTATCTAACATTTATGACATTTGCATCTCCCAATCAATGAGATTTTCAGTATGCTCTAAAAAAAAAGGTTTCAGTCTAACAATTTTTATATTACATAAATTTGCTACAGCTGCTGGTAAATAATTCTCCCAACTGCCAATATATGGAAGTGGCCATGTGCAAATATAATCTACCAGCAGTTTTTTAGTAGGCTATTTTCAATAATAAAACTTGGAAATTACTGGTATAGTTTTTACAAATGCTTTTTTTCTCTCATTTTCTGCTCCTATTTGACCACAATCTGGTTCTATATTTGCAAAAGAGGTGTCAGCAAGATTTTAACTGGCTTTTATGATGTCATTACTCTCTGTGATATTAAATTCAATTCGTACATATTGTTTAATTACATAGACAATCTGAATAAAATTAGTGTGAAGAAAAAAATAATATAATCTAGCTTTATATTTACTTACTGAGACATGATATAAATCTATTATAGTTTTTGCTTTACCTGATTCAAAAAACTGCCAACCTAGCACTTGAATATTATATCATTTGAACCAATAACTTATAATAGCCATAAGCTGAGAATTGTAATAATAAAGACTATTATCAAAAAATATGTAAATCTATTTTGGTTTTTTTTATATTGTTTCAAATACAGCTTCAAATGATAAAGCTGTAAACCATGTATTTTGCTTGATATCTATACTCTAATAGTCATAAGCTCTAATAAACAATTTATTTTTACCAGGTTTTTTTATAAACACAAGAATTATATGTAAGATCTATTCTCATTTGCTAAAAAATGCTTTTTTGATTTTTTTGGTTGATTGAGGTAATACTTGCATTTTATAATCTGCTATAATTATAGTACTATCTTCATCCAATTAATTCAATGCAGCTTTGAATTGTGTATTTAGATAAATTTTTCTTGCTTTATATACAAGAAAATATTGAGATCTATCTCTAATTTCTGTATACTGTGAAAATTTATTTGAGCTAACATAAGGTTTTATAAATTTAACAATTCAAAATGTTCTTGGCATTTTTAACAATATAAAGAATATAATTCATCACATTCTTCAAAGACATATAACAAGCAATAATCAATACAATTATCATGTGATATTATACCATTAGCATTAATTGTCAATTCATTTTTATAAGTTTGTTTTATATATTAATGTAGCTTTTTAATATGTGACAAGACATTATTTTAAAAATTTAGGTAAGTAAATAGTATTAATTATAAAACACAATATATACTAACTCTGATTTTCTTGTTAATAAAAATTCTATGTATCAGTTCTTTCAAATTTGAGAATGCTTTATAATCATAATCATTACATGTTTAATACAAGCCACCCAAATTTTTATGATAGTGAATGTGTGTATTATTAGCCAATTGTTTTATAAATGAAGTTTTTTTCATTCTATTTGAATAAGTTTTAGTAAATTTTTCTCACAAAGCTTTTTTTTGGTTTTTTATATACAAAACAGGCAAATTTAATTTTAAGTTTACTTTATAAGAACTCATAATGACATTATTTTTGTCTAAAAAAAATTCAATGAATTGTGATTTTTTGATTTCAGACATTTTTTGGTAAGTACACTTTGGTTTCTTAAAAGAAGATAATCCAGGACCATATAATCTTGCATGTTTTTTTGTGGTATTTATTATATCTGATCTGATCTAATTTTATAATAAGTATTAGAATATAACATATTATAAAAATTTTGATTTTTTACCTTAAGCTATTGTTTTAATACTAAATAAAAAAACTTTTTTGCAATAATAGACAAAATTTTAATCTTACCATACACTCCATCAATATTAGATTTGTAAGTTAATCTAAAACTCTTTTAAAAAATAACTATTTCTTTTGAATTGTTAATAATTATTGGTTCAGATAATGTTACACATAAAAGACCAGTATTATATAATGTTTCTAAATTATTTTTTTCATAATTAGGTGTGTTTAATTTAGTTCAAAATTTTATGTTTGCTATTTTTTTACTATATAGAATAATTTTATAACATCCATAATTTTGAAACATAATTTGTCAAGCAGATAATTTCTTTTTTGATATAATATAATCTGGCAAATAAATTTTTTCCAATATTTTTAGGAATTGGACAATATTGCTCTTTTGATTATACTATTTACAAAACAAAGCCATTTAATCTAATATTTGCATAAAAATTTTTTTTGACTTGATCTGTTTGTTAAAAATGCATTTCAGTATGTTTTTATCACTCTATTTATTTGGTGTACATATAAATAATTTTTTATAATTCATTAATTAGAATAAGAATTGTGTATCAAAATGTTTGATACCAAAAAGAAGTTTTCCATTATATTTGGTAAGAATTCTTAATTTTTTCCAAATGTTGTTGGGTGTTTTGTTTTCAATTAATCTAATACATGTTTCATCTTAATATATATATAAATAACAAATAGACTTGTTAATTTTTTGTACAATGAGTTATTGTCCACTTATCTTTGTTATTATTGTTAAGATATATCCTGTTTCTGTATCATAGTAATTTTTGAAAGATAAACATCCAATTGAATTAATAACAATTATATGTTTGTTAACTTTCAAAAACAATGGTACAAATAAAATGTCTTTTGTTAATTTCTGAACAAGAGCTTTATTATTGAAACCAAGGATTGAAAGACCTGAGTATTTTGTCTTGACACCAAATATACTTTAATACAAAATATTGATTGCAGTCAAAGATAAGTTTTTAATATTACTAAATTCTGAACCATTAATACAAATAAAACCAGGTTTCTGACAATTAGTTTGTTTTATTATTGTCATTATAAACTGTTGTTTGTTTAGTTTAAAATCAACATATATATACAGTCAGTAAGATATAGTAAAAGCCTTATTTTTAAATTGTTTCTAAATCTACCAATTTCGAGTAAACAAACCATAATGTGTTTTAAAAATAATAAAACTTTTGTCATATTATGACAAATATTAAGAAAAACAGAACATTTAAAAACAAAAAAAAACTATAATAAGTATAATCACTAAATTTGATTATTATTTGTTTTTTTATTATTATTATTTAATGAATAAAGTTCAAATGTGACCTAGTACTATACATTACATCAATAATCTAAATTAGGTGCAAATTATGCATTTGCTACACATAACCAGCCACTTAGGCCAATCAAAACAACATTAGACACCTATATGAACAGAGACCATGTCCTCAATACCTAAGAAAAACAAACAAGACTTACAAAACCTGAAACTAATACCAAATGCATCGGCAATACTCAATAATCTAATTACACCAGCCGAGAGCACCACCAGAAGACCAGAAACTGAGACAGAAACAGAACCATCCTGTAAAATCAAGCCATCTTTTTCTATAATAGCCCAGTGTTTGGCATACACCAGCCAAATATTATCTTGAAAATCAAAACAAAATTTGTGCACAAAAAATACAATATTTTGAGCTGCAACTTTAGGGTTCTTAAAAATGGAAACAAATTCATGATACCAATCATTGAAAACAAAGTCTTTATACAGAGCTGTACCAACAACAACATTGAAAACACAAGTATACAACAACTGCAAAACACAAAAAGAAAAATGAGATAAACTCAAGTGTGTCTCCCAAGCAGACACATAAACTTCTATTAATTGAGCATGACCAACAGTGTCAAAAGGGCAAGAAAAAACATGGTCTGAGACCTCAACATCTCCATAAAACAAACACATTACACTGGAATAACACTTATTATAAAGTTACTTATATACTGTAACAAGAAAACGATAATGTAATGCCTTCATAAGATATAAACAAAAGTTAGCAGTACATGCACTAGTAAAACCAGCAGCCAAGTGAGAATCAGAATGCCATACCAACAAAGATCTGGACCAATTAATATTAGCACACAGACTATCTATCAAGATATGGGAACCAGAACCAATTTTCCAATATGCACAGTGAATAGATTGGAAAATATCACAAACAAAATGCCAAAAATTACCAAAAACTGTCATGCCATCAGCTTGAAAAAAGTATTCACTAACCATATGAGGTAGGTGCCTATCAAAAAAAGCAGCAGCCCTAGCAAAAGCATTAGCATGTTCATTGTTGGAGACACCAGAGTAATCTTTAATTTTAATCTAATTAACATCCAAATTTTTGCAATGAATAACATTAGCAATATGGTGATGCTCAACCCAACACCAATTTCTAAAATCCAGATGAGCCAATACAGACTTTGATTTGAATACATCCAGAGCAGCTTGGCTGTCTGAAAACAAATTGACAAAATGAAAAGAAGGAATACACTCAAGAGCCAGAACAATGGCCTGCAACTTCACTATTGTAGAAAAAACCAAACCAAAGACTCCAATACCCAGACCCAAATCAATGTCTTCAAAAAAAACAGCAGCACCAGTCATCATACCAGAAATTCTCAGACTGCTTAGAGATATATCCATATACACAGAAAGATGAACAGTATTAACATGTAACAAATTGACTCTGATAACACCAAAATTATAAGACCAAAAGATATCAAAAGAAATATTCAAAAGTGGGGAACAAGCAGAAAGAGAAGCCTCACCACCAAAAAAATGAACAGAAAGCTCAAACCAGATAAGAATAGGACCATGAGGGTCCAATTACTTTTACTGCTTGAAAGTTGTTTAACTGAAAACAGCACCATGCTTGTCATGCAGCTGGTCCATGAAAATAATCCTATAATACCAAAGAGAAGAGACATACTTAAAATAATTAGGCTTACCAAGAACAAAAAACATAGAAATACTACCCTAAAAATGAAATGCATAGGCCGGAGAGCCACCCAAAGACAAATTACATTCAGAAAAAATGCAGACCATACCAGCCAAAAAATTGTCTAAGGAGTTGACTTTAACACAAACCAGAAATTGTAGAAAGTAGTAAGGACACCAGCTAAAAACCTGAAGATCATGAGACCTGTAAAAAAATAACCAACCCAAAATACCCAATAAATTTGCAAAAGAAACAAAAAAAGCTGATTTGCTCTTAGCCTAAATTTGTTCAAAAGTTTTTAAACCATACAAAAAAAAATGATGGATTGCATTAGTGGGAAAATTACGTGAAAAACCAGACTTAGACTTCAAGCTCTTGCAAATCATAGCATCTCATTTACTATAAACACTGATAGAAACAAAACTGAATTGAGTTCTATAACTAACAATAGGAAAAAAAACCACTGACACCAAATACACAAACTGTTTATCTGAAATCACCTTCCTTAAAACAAGATTGACAAAAAACCAAACATCTGAATGTGTCTTAGCCAGGCTAGGTTTTGACAAACCCTCAAAAGACAAAAAAATACCCAAGTAATGATAAGGTTCCTTCTTTTTGGCAACAAAAATAGGTGAGCCACTAACAGTTAGATAAGAATTTGAAACCTGGCAGTTGATAGGGATGACTACAGTTTTGTTATTATTTATGGAAATATTATTAAACCTAAAAAACTCACTAGCAACATTGAGGATATGTTGTGTAGTAGTCTGGCTACTACTAATCCAAATTGTATTATTGACAAAAGCATCAACAGCAAAAAATGATGTCATCTTGGCTTGAGATTCTGCCTGGCCAGACTTGAAAACAAAATGAGAGTTCAATCTGTAACCATATACATCCTCCTGCTTTTTGACTTCACATAGAAGCAAATCATAGAATATACACCAAAGAAGAGATAAGAAAACTTTTTCTTGGTCCAAACTATTATAAACACAATACCCATCAGTCAAGCCAAAGTCTGTCATCACTTTGTTAATGTGACCATTGTAAATACTACCAAAAAATCTAATAAACCTGTCATACATCTTAATTCTAACCAAACTTCTCCTGAGATGTTCCCAACCAATAGAGTTATAGGCCTTATGCATGTCTTGCAAAACCAGCCACAGTTTACAGTTCTTTTCCAAAACATTTTCAACCACTAAGCTGATGGCAAAAATAGACAATTGTATCATTATACTTTTTAAAACAGAGAAATTGTCCCTATGTAAAACATCATAAATACTGCAAGCTAAAAAATCCTATCTAAAAGAATCTTGGAAAAAATTTTGTGATGTTATTCATAAAATATAGAAAAAATATTAGTATATAAATTAGCCAATCAGAAGTAACCATAGTAAATATGGAATTTCAGAATTTCTCTCAAGAAGAATTGCAGAATTTCAGGAATTTCAGAATTCTCATACAAGAAATTGCAGAATTTCAGAATTTCAGGATTCCTCTTAAAGGAATTGCAAGATTCCAGAAATTTCAGGATTTCTGGCATAAAGAATCAAGGAATTAAGGAATCTCAATTATGTATATATAGTGGTAGTGTTAGAAGTAAAAAAAACAGATCTTCCAGTTTAGATTTACTCTAAGCAACCTTCCAAATTCACAAATATTAATAAATAATTATTCACTATTTCAATCCACTCTCTACTATCAATACTTCATATTAATAGTAATTAGTACTTAACCATACTGGAACAATAGCTCTTGATTATGGTTATTGATGGGATACTAACTTGCAATTGTTTTTAATTGTTTTTTTATTTTTTTTATTTTTCTTTTATTTTATTTTGTTATTTCTTTTGGAGTTACTAATTGATTGAAGATTAAGTGCTAAGTTATTGATGTCAAAAATAGCCTGATAAAAGACCCCAAAAAAAGGGTATAAGCATTATATATATTAATGACTAGCTTACCAGAAAAACATCTCTGCCAGATTACTGGCCACTATGCTGAGAAAGAAATTCAATGAAATTGCAATTCCAGGAAGCTACTGGAAAGACAACATTAAATCTTTGTCCATTATACAAAAAACTCAATCAAAACCTTTAGATAAAGACAACATATCAATATTACCACTATTATCCATCAGATTAGTCACTGAGCACCAAGTTATGGAATTGAGACTCCAAATAATCATTTATAACATTTGGTGCTCCCTGTAAGGTATAATCCTACAGAGAACAGCACCAACACCAATCATTCAAAAGTGGCAGAATCAGAAATCATAAAAGCAAACCACTTAAGATTCGCCAAATTTTTGTTCCAACAGTACAGCTAACAACTAGGATTAAACAATAATCATTTCCCAGCAGAATCAGTCTTTAACTTCTATATCAATGATAAAATCACAGACTGCTTAGGAGAAACCGTTAACATTGAATCTACAAGAGAAAATTTCTATATACAATTATTTCAATATACTAGCTTACCAAAGAACTACAGTTTCACACCAATCATTAGGGAAATCAATCAAACCATTAAAAGATATACACAACAACAATTTTTTATTATCTACGCAGACAAAGGCAAAGGAAGATTGCAAACACCAGCAGTAACACCAAAACAAATACAACCACTCACTTAAAAGAAAACCAAAGTTGACTCACCAACCAATTTATCATATCATTATACACTAAAAAGTACCATCAATATCTCATCAGCAGATGTGTCCACATCAAATATGACATTAATCTTTAAACAATTTTCATTTCAAAGTAAACAAAAAAGAGCAGAGTTGCTAGGACCATATGGCAAATATTTTGAAGAGTTTAAATTGTAATTACCAATACCATTAGGATTCTGATTACTACCATCTCAACCAGATTTCAGAACTGTAAGTCCATGGGAAGTAATAGAATTAGAAGAAAAGAGAAGTAAGAATCAGAAATTTACTTACCAAAATCCGATCATAGAAAATTCAGAAGTCAAAACTCTGAATTTTTAAAATCAGCAAAATCAGAACAATCGAAACCCCAAAACAATTAATCAACAAAACTTACCTTCAGTAATTATTATTGATCAACCACCAATTGAACCAATTATTGAACTGATTTAATAGCAGCCACTTCAACTGTCCCACCAACCACAATAGCCACTTTAACCACCACAACAACAACTCTAACAACCACTACAACAACAAATCATAGTACCAATGGCATATGCTCCTATTGCCAAATTTGAAAAATTCACCAGTGAAGAAGACGATGCCCAAGTGTGGCTAAACAATGTAAAAAAAGCCATCACAGCCAATGGATGAGATAACACCAGAGCCATGCAGGCCATTTCCTATTTTCTCCAAGATACTGCTGATTTATGGTATCAAAGCTTAGTTAACAAACCCCAAGATTTCAATGCATTTAAGCTGGCATTCTTACAATATTTCAATAATAATAATAGCATCAACCAATTGGCAAACACCTTCACCACCATTAAGCAAGAAGAAAATAAAACAGTCACTATTTACTTAAGACACTTCCACAAAAATCTGCACCAGATCTAAGCCATATAGACTAATTATTTTACAGCACCACAAATCCTAAATCAATTCATTAGAGGCCTGTGCAGTAGCATTCTCCAACACATATGTCCAATGCATCCAGTAGATCTTCAAGCTGCTGTTACAAATGCCAAAGATTTTGAAGCAGCTGAACTCAAAGCCAACTATGCCCAAGCTGTTAATTTAGTAATAAATGGATCATCTGAATTGGATTCCAAATTGAAACAATTTAATGATTCCATCAATCAAAAATTAGAGGGATACTTAGCTGACAATTGCACAATTTATTAACCACCACAATGATACAATAATTCTAGAAATGCGAATTGTTTCTAGAATCAGTCACATCTAACATCTTTAACCAATCAACAGTGGCAGCAGGAGACACATGCTTGCCACTATTGTGGTAAACAAAGACATTTACAGTTTGAATACCATAAATGGCTAAATAAACAAAAATCAGGCCATTAGTATTGAAACTCTGATCACTAACTACAAACTCAGAATTATGTCAGTAATCAATCACCAAAACTGTATCAACTGAATTACCTACCTATGACACAACAGTTAATCTATCAATTACCAATTTATCAGCCAACAACACTTGTTATTTATCAACTGCAGTCCCAACCCATTTATCAGCTGCAGTCTTAAGTAATTTATCAGTCCCAACAAATTCAAGCACTGTCACAGAACTTATCTCAAAACGGAACCCAAAAACCAAAACTGACACAACAAAGCTAGAGATTGTTAATGGTAGTCTATTAACTGATCTCCAGTTCCTCAAGCCAGCCATCAGGATCTCAACAATGGAATTTGGAAACTGGGCACATCCAAAATCTGAATTCTCAATACTATTTAAGTCTCCTAATTACCCCAGAAAAAACCACTTCCAACAATCTAGAACCCAACCAGAAACAACCACTTATCAGCAATATCCCACCAGCAACCATTTCCAACAACAAATTTTTAGCAGCTATTTTTTCTTTCAAACTCAAAGAAACCACACCAGTCTTATTATTCAGTAAAGCCACTCTTGAGGAAAAACTTATTACTACTATATACATTAATGTCAAAGTTGATGGCCACTCAATCAAACTAATCTTAGACAGTGGATTAGCTGACAGCATTATCACAAGACAACTCATGAACCAATTAGATCACTGAATTAATTGAACTGCCAGTGCACAAATCATCACAGCTGATAAAGTGACCAAAACTCTGATTGGCAAGATTAATGACTTTCCTATAGAAGTCAATGGCATCATTATGCCAATCAAAGTATTAATCATGGAAGCCACTCAATATCAAGCACTCATTGGCAATGACTGGCTGTCCAAAACCAATACAACACTTAATTGAAACACGCAAGAACTCTAACTTAGCCAGAACAGTCAATACACATGGGTATCAGCCACATGTGGCCATTTCAAAACCCCCAACATGCTAGCATCTCTTATCGAGTTCAAGAAAGAAGAGAAGAAACCTACTTGGGAAGCCTATCAAGTGTTCTAGACCAATAAAAACCACAATAAGTTGCTGCTGATACTCTCCTGAGATGACAACAACAAAGGAAAGCAGAAAAAAGAACCTACTTGAAACCCTGACCAAGTCTGGAAAACTGACAATGATCAGGAAGAACTAATAAATTAGGAGTGGAAAGAAAATAAAAAGGGAAAAAAAAAAGGAAAGAAAGAAAAACCAACACCCAACAGCACCACCACTTATAATTCCTATACTACACTTCAACAATCTACTTATTGCTGCCCAAAACTGGTATGCATCAATTGCAACAAGAAATTGTCATCAATGGGTGCTTGTTGTAACAATAATAAGGAGTACACTATGACAACCAAATTTTACTGTCACTCATACATCATTAAATGTTTTAGAAGACCAAAACAAGTTGGAAAATGGGACAATAAACTATGCTTGGCTTGTGAAGAAACTTTTCCAAACAAAGGAATGTGGAACAACATTCCTGGACAAAGAGGAACATGCAATGAAATGTGTCAATATACAATTCTAATCAATAACTGGATATGCAAGGGCATACCAATTAACAATGCCTAAAAATGAGCATTGCGACAATTGGAAGAATATTCTCATGATGAATACAAATTATGGAGAATGGTAAGTGTAAAAGCAGAAGGCACAACAACCAGTGAACTACTGGAAATCAAAAACAATCCTCTATTTCTTCCTGAATCTGAATATGTCCAAATCTTCAATGTCTTTGGCAACATTGAAGATGACCCAAAAGAATTCCACGAACATTACCAGTGTTTAGCACCCACTAGAGAAGAATAGAAACAGCATTTAGAGGAGTTGAATACTCAATTATGTCAATATTGCTTAATCTCATGTGACTTCTAATATTGTAATAAGTGTGACCTTATTTACAATCTACCATGCATGATCTACATGATTCCTGAAGAAAACAAACCAATAAGCAGCTGCACATCAGAATTGGAATCAATTTTTAATCCCAATTCAAACTTTGACAATGATAATGATGAAAATAACAGTTCTAATTCTATTCAAAATGACAATAAAAATATCAATGATTTAGACTCCAATTCAAACCCCAAAATATACATTGTGTTTCCTGATCTTTTCAAGAAACAAGAACTCAAATGGTATAGTGACAATAATAAAGGTATTATGCCAAAATGTGTGCATAATACCAATGTAGGGTTTGATCTGAGATATCTAGGAAAAAATACCATCAAATTGGAACCCTATTTGCACACCAGTATTGATCTCAAAATAGCACTGGAAATTCCAGCAACAACTATAATACAATTAGTATCTAGGAGTAGCCTAGTAAAAAAGGAAATCAACATCAGAGAAGAGATAATCAATACAGGATATGTAGAAAATATCATTGCTATGCTACAAAATGACTCAGAAAAAGCCTACACCATAGATCCAAACAAAAAAATAACATAGACAATATTTATACCTCTGGTTAAAGTAGCTAAATTAGTATCAGTGAGAACAGGAAAGAATTAGGGATAACAGCAAGAGAGATACAAGGATTCAGATCAATAGGTAGAGTAGATGTACCAGTTAATATGGCAGAGGAAGAAATTATTGACAAGAGAGAAATTATCTCAACCCATTAATCAATTTCCATTCCACCATATGACCAGTATATATTAGCCATAAAAAGAGAAGTAAAAGATCAAGCTCAGTTGTTTAAAGCACCATTTGTGAATTAGAAGAGATTGGACTTACTAATCTCTACATATCAGCCAAAAGCCCCAAAAACATCAAAATTCCCATCTACAACACAATGAAAAGTGTCATTGAAATACCAAAGGAAATCATCATTAGATATTTAACCACCAAAGTTGAGGATCAACTACCAAACTACATTCCAGATTTTCCACAGCTTTGCAGATATGTGGACATTATATTGTTACGGTTGAAACACATAGTTTTTATTAATTATCACATGTATTAGCCACTGATGTTATATAATTGGCCACCCTATTTTTAGATAGTGATCGTTGACCACTTTAGATAGCTATATAAGCAATGATTCCCTTAGCTGTAGAAAGACATGATTAAAGTAACAAAATAAACAATATCAATTACTTCCTCTCATAATTGCTTATTCTCCTTTCCTTACCTTCAAGTATCTACTTGTTGGCATTCACATACTTTATCTTTTCCCCTTCTTGATTTGTATTTGTTAGAATTAGCCTGAGAAGCAATTGGCTTGCTCTTGTAATTCATTGAATAAAGAAACAATTAAAAAGTACAATAATACCTGTTATTGATTTTAAGAATCGCCGAGTTAAGGCATAGAATAATAGCAGCGGTGTTATCTTGTTGACAATCACGGACTATTCCTTTACCTTCAGATTTAAGAAAAGATTAGCGACTGTGATTTTTATGAGACTGATCATGCACATTGAATTCCTACTTATTCAATTCGCTCCCTTATTGTAATTCTTTCTTTGTTTATTTCCATCACCCTACAATACTGTTCTCCCTTGCTATCTGTTAGCTTGTTACTCCAACCCGTAACATAAAAGTGGTGCTCCCTGTGAGGTTGTCAAAATTCACTTATTCCCTCATTGTATGGGTGATTACTCATATCTGCCACAGCAATCAGAAGAACACTTTGTAGCACACAACAGAAATGACCAAAGTTTCATTGAATTTAATCCTCTGCTCTCCTGCTTGATCTGCTTCCCCCTTGAAGAACAATCAAGTAGACAATTCCAAGACTTTTGGAACTGGTTCCTGAACAAGCATTCAGCTGAAACCTACACAGCTTATACAACCTATTACTTTGACCAAGCTTATTTTGAAAATGACTTTGAAGAAAGAAACAACAGTATCAATCAGCTCTTATATTCTGCAACCTTTGAACAACAGCCCCCTGATTTCGAATATCTGAATCATCAAATCCACATTTGGATTGCTGCTCATCAAACAACTGAAACTCCCTTTGAAACAGAAGAAAAAAGCTACCAAACTGCTCCTGTTTTTGATCTTTTATCAAGCAAATCAGACTTGTCTACACAAACAGTTACCCCTGAACCAATGGCTAATGACCCCATGCAAGCAAACATTCTGGCTGCCCTCCAAGGTATACAAACTGCTCTAGGGCGAAAAAACAACACCCCAATACCATTATTTAGAGGTGATACACAAGATCTAATTAAATAATTGGATGACTTTGAAAGAGCCACTACAGCCAATCAATATGATGATGAGTACAAGTTCCAAATTGTTGGTGGCTACTTTCAAGGATTCTCTGCTACCTGGTTCTCACAAAAAACAGATGCCAATGCCCAGCAAAGAATCGTTAGATGGACACCAACAAATATAGGAGAAATCAACACTTCTTTCACTACCTGGTTTGAAAACAAGTTCAGAACCCCAATATTAATATCAAAATGGCGTATGGAATTGGAAAGAAGAACCCAAGGTCCTGGTGAAGTTGTAACCAAATATGCCAAAGCAATCAAAAAGTTAATCAAATGAGTAGACACTGGAAGAAATTGGACAAAAGAGCAGAAAATTCACTCCTTCACAAAAGGATTGAAAACTGATCTATTGTATGCTCTTTGGTCTCTCCTGGCCCTGAAAAATAATCCCACCATGGATATGACCATTGAATTAGCACAAAGAATTGAAGACAATCAAAGAATGTACTTGGGATCCACACTACCAGTTTTTGCTTCTGTTCCTGTCATGGCTCCTGCCCCTCAAATAGCTGTTACTTCTTTTGCCACTCATACTTAAGATCTAAATGAACAGTTAATAGACAGACTCACAGCAAATCTTGCTCGGTTATTAGAACCCTTAGCCCAAGCAGTCAGAGAAAATCAGCAACCACAAAGACCCAGATTTGAACCACGCTTCAATCAGCCCCAGCAACCACCTTATCAAAGACAACAAAATTGTGGCCCACCTGTATGCTATCACTGTGAATTAACTGGACACTTTTCAAGAGATTGCAACAATCCTCCACTGCCTCCACCAGTCCCCAGAAACAATGATGCTCAGAACAACAGGATCAACAACAACAATGTGTCCAACCAAAGGCCCAATTATGCCAACATCAATTTCTTTGGAGAGGATCCCCTAGTTGAAGCCACTGTTTATCAGCCTTTAAACTGGTAGGTGCACCTCCAAAGAGTGAGAGTGCAAGCCAACCAGAAGAAAACCCCTTTTATACTTTTAACTTAACTGATGATGACCATGACATGGATGAATTAGCAATCAACCCCTCTGAATCTACAAGAAAGAAGAAGAAAGCCAAAGTTGATTTCGTTCTAGACCCCAATAAAGCTTCTACATCAACTGCTGACAACAATGAGCCCCCAAAAGCCAAAGTTTTCAAAAACCCTCCAAAGTTGAAACCCCCAAAAATAGTACAAAAATCCGGTCCCTATTCTGTTGTCAAAGACCTTATGGAAACCCCAGCACATATAACCTTTGGCCAATTAATGACCCATTCATAATTCAGAAAAGATCTTCGCAAATCCCTGATTCCAAAGAAAAAAACACCCAAAACCAACAAACACCCTTGCCAAGCTAGACTTGCTGACAATAGCAATGTTACTCTTCTAATTTGTAAAGTCCAAGTGGCTGGCTACTTCATCGATTTGATCCTAGACAATGGATCATCTGTTAGTGTTATTGCCAAACACTTTCTTAAAGCAATTGGCAGAAAAATTGATGAACCATCCACATGACCAATGACCAATGTGCATGGTGATAAGAAAAAAGAACTTGGCATAGCCAAAGCTATTCCTGTCTGCATCAATGACATTAGCATTGAAACTGATATGGAAGTGTTTGAAGCAAAAGAATACACCATCATTGTTGGCAATAAATGGCTCAAGAAAGCAAAGGCTTTGCTTGATTATGAACTCTGTGAACTAACCATCAGATGTGGTGAGAAACTCATTGTGGTTAAGTGTTGCCATTGGACAACTCCCCCAGTACCCAAGCAGAGCCCAAAAGAAAATGAATCAGATGAATCAGATAATGAAGAAAGTAAGGAAAAAGAAAAACAAAAAGAACAAAAAGAAACTGCTAAACTTGCCTATACTATCTTCACTAACAATGACAAACCACTGGATAATGTCAAGGCAGATAAAGAAGGAATCATTGTCAATGGCAAGCTGATCTGCTGGCCTTATTATAATATGCTCAGAAGAACCTTTGACAGAAAGCCAGACAAGAAAGCCAAATACAGTTATTGGTAGCATAGTCCTTGTGTCTGGTGCTGGTGCGACAAACCATTGTACTCTCCTAGTGATGAATGCATGTTTTGCCTGATCTATTACAAAGATTGGAAACCAATCAGCTTGATACCCCGAAAGGAAATAAAAGAAGTCCAAAAGTCTTTTGAAAACAAACCACCTGAAATTCAATCACTGGTTGTAGAACAAAGAGAACCCTTTTCAGAAGAAAAAAAGTAGACATTGAAAACCTGCTGGCTAGAAACAGCCCAGTTATCTCAAAAGAAGGTGAACCTTCTGAATGTACACATGTGATACAACACACCATCATCACCAGAGAAACTTGCTCCATCCATTTGAAGCTCTATTAATCCAACAGGTGCAATGATGAGTTTATAAAAAAGGAAATAACCCGAATGAAAACCCTTGGATTCATACAGGAAACCAAGAGTGAATGGGCATTCCCAGTTGTAGTGGTATCCAAGAAAGAAGAAACCCTATGCTTTTGTGTTGACTATTGCCAATTAAATGCCATTACTGAAAGAGACATGTACCCACTTCCCAAGATTAATGCAATGCTAGACCAATTCTATGATGCCACTTTCTTCTCAACCATTGACTTAACTGCTGGATTCTGGCAAGTAAAGATGGATCCAGAAAGCAGAAAGAAAACTGTCTTCATTACCAAGTATGGTACCTACGAATTCACAGTCATGCTTTTTGGTTTTACCAATGCCTCTCCCACCTTTCAACGCTTAATAGATAAAGTATTTGAATTAGTAAAAGAAAACTTTGTTCTAGTCTACTTAGACAACATAATGGTATACTCAAAAACCTGGGATGAACACTGTTACCAGAGGTTTTTGGTCTCTTTTCTGTAATGTTGTTGATACTTATTTGCTGTGAATTCACGTTTTCTGGATGTGGTTGAACCTCCAATAACTGAATTTATCTTCAAATTATCTCCTATAATTTGAACTTGCTGGGCTTATGTGTGGAATGGCCAATTCCATGCCAGTTGCTTTATGTAATTACATTGTAGTAAACGTTAACTCTTTCCCAGGAATTGCTCATCTGGAAGCTCACTAAAAATGTGTAGTTACTTTGCTGTGAAAGTCAACTCTTCTACAGGAATCTTGTCTGTAGGCTACCTTAATGATTGTAATAAGAAAAGAAAAGAAAAATAAAAGAAGTGTAAAAATAGGATTTTTATCAAGGGAAACATTTTCTATCCAGGCCTGGAGTCACTAACAGTTTATTGAAATTGGTAACTAATCAATTTCGAAATGTTAGTTGGTTTTTGGGGATTTTCCAAGGGCAATAATTAAAGAATTTGGTTTTTTAAATTATTTGGTATTTATTTTTTTTTGTATGTGTAGAAATAGTTCTAAGTAATAAATCTAAAGTAAGATACATTTTCTCGAAGAGAGAAGCTCTTCTTTTATACAACTTGTTGTAACACTATTCTATGAACTTGAACTTTGCTATTTTCTACAATTTCGCTGAACTAAAAATACATTTCGGCAAACTACAAGTTATTTCGGCGAACTATTAGATATTTCGGTAAACTATCAATTATTTTGGCAAATTTCTACAAATTTCGGCGAACTTTTGAATGTTACATAGTTCGGGGTATTGCATGATTGATCATTGCAATTAGGTTACATTTGTGTTGTGTACAATTTGGGTTATTAATTAAATGATAATTTTGGACATTTTTGCTAATGTAATAAGTGATCATTTGAAATGATAATATATGCTAATTAATAATAGGAATTATAAGATAATTTCATGCTAAATAATATTTCTAATTTCATCTGGTAACAACACCTTGAACATTTGCAAAAAGTTTTTGACCTTCTTAGAAATGCTGGTCTCAAGATCAATCCAATCAAATCATTTTTTGGATGTCAATCCACCCAGTTCCTTGGCCATCTTATTACAAAAGATAGAATCTTCCCTGATCCAGCCAAAATTGAAAAAGTTCAAAACATTAGACAACCAATGAATGTTCATGAACTACACTTTTTTCTTGGTTTGGCCTCTTATTATTGCAAGTTTGTCAAGAATTTCTCTAAAATTGCTGCTTTTCTCAATCAGCTACTTAAGAAAAACATCAATTATCACTGGGACACTCATCAACAAAAAGCATTTGAAATTTTGAAAGAAAAACTGGTTACAGAACCCATTCTCATGCAATCTAATTTGGATCAACCTTTTATCCTCCACACTAATGCATCTGGCTATGGACTTGGTGCTGTTCTTTTCCAAAAAGATGAAGATAACAGAGAACACGCCATAGCATATGCCAGTAGAACTCTCACACCAGCAGAAAGGAACTACTCAGTTACTGAGCAGGAATGCTTAGCAGTAGTTTGGACTACTAGCTACTGGGACAAATATCTTAAGGGTGTGAAATTTTTGGTGGTAACAGATTACCAAGCTTTGGTTTGGCTACGCAACAAAAGAAATCTGGAACATAAATGGATAACTTGCTGGATACTCCACTTGGATGAATTTGACTATGACATTCAACACTGCAAAGGAGCTAATCATCAAAACACCGATGCTCTCTCCAGACTTACCATTCAGTAATAGTAAAACCCTCTCAAACCAAACCAACTTAATTATTTGTAACTCCCTTACAAACAAACACGATAATGGACTTGGACAACTACTCTGCTTTAATGAAATTTTTGAGTAAAGGACAATACCCGCTGAACTATACTCGACAGCAAAGAGAACATTTGCACAAACAATCAAATTTCTATTTGATTCGCCAGAACCAGTTATATAAAAGAAATAGAAAAGCTCCTGACCGCCCCCAGAGAGTCATTAGATTTGAAGAAAAAGAAATTGTGATCTACAATATGCACACTGATCTATTAGCTGGACACTTTGGAAAAACAAAAACAATTTAGAAAACTTTAACTCACTATTATTGGCCTACCTTGGAAAAAGATATTGCTGAATACATCAAAATCTGTGATACCTGCCAAAGAAAAGGAAAACCCAATCGCAAGGAAGATATCCATTCAATCTCTGTTGGTCAACCATTTGATAGAATTAGTATAAATGTTGTTGGACCTTTAACAGTAACTCCTGATGGCAACAGATACATTATCACAGCTACCGACTATCTTACAAAGTGGGTAGAAGCAAGAGCCACCCCAGATCAAACAGCAGTCTCAATTGCCAATTTTATTTATGAAGATATTATCTGTTACCACGGCTGCCCCAAAGAACTTTTATCTGATAGAGGAAGAGCTTTTCTTAGTACACTGGTTGAAGAACTTTGTAGAAAAATGGGAATACATCATAAACTCTCTTCCTCTTATCACCCCCAAACAAATAACCTAGTGGAACGTTTCAATAGAACACTATGTGAAACCCTAGCCAAAACCAGTGAAGAAACCAACCTATGGGACAAAGTATTGCCTTCAGTCTTGTTTGCTTACAAAACTGTGAATTATGACATAACAAGTTATGAACCCTTTTATCTGCTCTATGGACAAATGGCAACTCTACCAATAGAAATGGATATAGAAACAATACCTTTTGAAGAAATAACAATAGGAGATTACAAGAACATTTTGCAAAGAAGACTTGGTACCATTCTTGACTCATTAGTAGAAGCACAGATAATTGCTTTGAAAAAATAAAACAGGTCCAAGAGAAGCTCAAAAAGAAAAAAACCTATAAAATACTTTCCTTAAGTGTTGGTAACTTAGTTTTGGAATACCATTCAGACAGAGACAATGTCTATAGTAATAAATTCTCTAGCCGGTGGAAAGGACCCTTTATAGTCAACAAAGTTTTGAACAATGGTTCTTATATCTTACAAGATCAATATGGAACAATATTCAGTGATCGCTCTGTTCATGGCACGCGACTCAAAAAATATTACAAACAACCTGATTGATTACCTGTTGTGGTAATACCAACCCAAATGATCAGCAAAAATTAGATATAAATAAATGCACCATTCCCAAAACAGAGGTATCTTCAATCGACATGAACAATTATTTCCTGGATCAAAACATTCAAAACACTTTCTATACTCTCCATGAGTACTGGATCAAAAACTATCCAAATGCTACTCTGACTATTGGAAAACAAACCACTATAACAGATAACAGTGGGATTCACACTGTTATTAGACCAAAGAAAACAACTACCAAAAGAGAAAGAATTGGTGGCAAAATGGATAAATACCTGCTGGAAAGCATAACAGTAGCGATACTTTTACCTTCCAGCACAATTGAAAAAACAATACAAGAAATCTTGCCCATAGACAAAAACTTGTCATATGGAAGACAACTAGAACTCTATGGTCATCTTGGTGAAATTATAGAAGACATGAAGCTCATGAAGAAAACAACTTCAGAGATACAAGTGGAAATTTTGGGCATTATATGATTGGATGTCCCAAGAGTTTTGACCATTGCTAGAAAAGCCAGAACTCTAATACAAAGATTTGGTCTCTTGGATACAAAGCTTATTTTGCCTCAAGTACTATATACTCTATCCACAAAAAACTTCAACAAACTAGTTAGTTTTGAGTTAAACAAAACTCTTCACATAGACTATCTCATAAATAGTTTGATTTCGCCAGAGCTCAATCTCTTTGGAGAGGATGATGTTATGGTTGAAACACATAGTTTTTATTAATTATCACATGTATTAACTACTGATGTCATATAATTGGCCACCTTATTTTTAGATAGTAATTGTTGACCTGATCAATGACCTGACCATTGATCTGATCATTAACCTGATTATTGACCTGATCAATGACCTGATCATTAACCTGATCGTTGACCTGGTCATTAACCACTTTAGATAGCTATATAAGTGATGATTTTCTTAGCTATAGAAAGACATGATCAAAGTAATGAAATAAACAATATCAATTACTTCCTCTTATAATCGCTTATTCCTCTTTCCTTATCTTCAAGTATCTACTTATTGGCATTTACATACCTTATCTTTTCCTCTTCTTGATTTGTATTTGTTAGAATTAGCCTGAGAAGCAATTGGCTTGCTCTTGTAATTCATTGAATAAAGAAATGATTGAAAAGTACAATGATATCTATTATTGATTCTAAGAATCGCCGAGTTGAGGCATAGAATAATAGCAACAGTGTTATCTTGTTGACAATCACGGACTATTTTTCTATCTTCAGATTTAAGAAAAGATTAGTGACTGTAATTTTTATGAGACTGATCACACACATTGAATTTCTACTTATTCAATTTGCTCTCTTATTGTAATTCCTTCTTTGTTTATTTCCATCACCCTACAATACTGTTCTCCCTTGCTATCCATTAACTTGTTACTCCAATCCATAACAATATTACAAACCATCTATGGACAAAGTGAATATTATCTGCTCCAACCAGAACAATTGGAACAGATAAACATAGAAAATTTAGACCCACTTCAACAAATGCAATTAAAGATATTACTCAGCAATTTCAATGACATTTTTGCTAATGAAAATGAATTTGGCTGCATTAACATCATCCAGTATCAGATCAAGACTGGAGATATAATGCCAATTAAACAAAGAGCATACAGAGTACTACCAGCTAGTCATGAGATCATTTGTCAAAAAATCAATTGGATACTTAACAATGGGCTAATTCAGCCATCAATAAATCTATGGTCATCACCAGTGATACTAGTATAGAAAAAAAATGGAAAAATCCGTTTTTGTATAGATTATCAAAAACTAAATGGAGTAACTAAAGGTGATAGCTATCCAACTCCAAAGATCCAAGAACTATTCGATGCTTTTAGAGAAAATAAATTGTTTTTGACACTGGATTTAAATAGTGGTTATTGGCAAGTAGCCATGAATCTAGCTGACAAAGAAAAAACAGCATTTACTACAAGAGAGAGAAATTTTGAGTTTGAAGTCATGCCATTTGGCTTAATGAATACTCCAGCAACATTCCAATGACTCATAGAAATTGTTTATACTGAACTACTGTAAAAATCAGTAGTTGTTTACTTAGACAACACAAATGTGTTCTCAAAAACATTTGACAATTATCTACATCATTTCCAACAAGTGTTTGAAAGACTCAGATAAGCAGGATTGAAACTAAATGCAAACAAATGTTTTTTTGAAAAAACAGAACTCAAGTTCTTGGAACATGTTGTAAGCAAAGATGGAATTAAAATGGATCCAGACAAAATTGAAATTGTCAAGAACTTTCCAGTACCAAATAATCTCACAGAATTAAGAGCATTCTTGGGATTTGATGGATACTACTGCCACTTTATCAAAGACTTTTCCAAAATAGCTCAACCACTACATCAACTCCAAACAAAGAATATAAAGTATAAATGGACAGAAACTCAACAAAAAGCTTTCGACATATTAAGAAGAAAACTTATTCAAGCTCCAGTATTGATGTATCCAGATCACAACAAATCATTTATCATTACTATTGATGCATCAGACCAAGCATTGGAAGCCATATTATCACAAAGAGGACCAGATGGAAGAAAACATCCAATAGCTTATACCAGTAGAAACTTAAGTCCAGCAGAAAAGAACTATGGAACTCTAATACTGAAACACTTAGCTATCTATTGGGCCATCATTAAATAAAAAGAATACTTGAGTCAAAAGTTTGATATATACACTAATCACAAAGGATTGACTTTAATCCAGAAACAAGAATTTGGAAACAATTACCATGTCAGATAGAAAATAAAATTTTCACTATTTAATTATACAGTACATTACAAAAAAGGAAAAAACAATGGAAATGTCAACAAATTGTTATGAATGAGACAAATCTAAAAAGCATTTCAACCCAAAAATATAACAAAAGATGAATATACAAAAATACCAACAACTCCAACATTATATAAATATCCAATTGTTCAAGGAAAAATTATCTCAAAAGGAACAAAACAACATAAAACAACAATCAAAATATTTCATCAACCACCAAAATATACTTTACTGAAAAAACAGAAAGAACCCAAATCAACCAATCAGAGTAATTACAGAACCAGAAAAAGAGACAATATTGTTTAACATGTACTCAGATTCAACAGCAGAACATTTTCATAAAGAAGCAACCATAGAAAGAACCAGAAAGAGATACTATTGGCCATCAATATATCCAGACATCATCCAATACGTTCAAAATTGTGATGCTTGTCAGAAAAGAAGAGGAGCAAAACCAAGTGAATCATTAAGACCAATCAAATTAGAATTGATCTAGTTAGACCATTAACAATAATCAACAGAAGCAACAAATACATTGCAGTAGTCATAAACTATCTAATAAAATGGCCAAAAGCAAAAGCAATTCAAAGAGTAGATGTAAAATCCATTGCCAAATTTGTTCATCAAGATTTGATTTGTTAACATGGATGTCCAAAAAAACTATTATCAGATCAAAGAACTCACTTTGTGAATAAAACATTAGCCGAATTAAGTCAGATATTTGGAATCAAATGACTATTATTATTATCATACCATCCACAAACAAATGGCTTAGTTAAAAGATTTAACAGAACATTGTGTAAAGCAATCATCAAGATCAGTCAAGAAAATTAGAATGAATGGGATTTGGTCATACTATCAGTATTATTTGCTTATTGGACAATGAAGCAAGACACTATACAAGCAACACTATTTGAATTAGTATACGGTAGAACAGCAACATTGCCAGTTGAAATAGAAGTCAATACTTATCCAGTAGAACCAATAACTGAAGATAATTTTTAGAAAATGTTGCTAAAAAGAACATATAACTTGATGAAAACTCTAGAAAACAAGTGACAAAGAGCAGCTGATAATATCCAAAAGTCATAAGAGAAACAAAAAAAAAGACATGATAACCAACTACCAGATAAACCAGTTGAATTCAAGATTAGAAACAAAGTACTTTTACATCATATTAAAGCAGAAAATCAATGGAATAGAAAATTTGACCCCAAATGGGATAGACCATTTCACATAGAAGAAATTCTTGGAAATAGAGCTTATAAACTAAGATGGGACAACAAAATCTTAACCAAAGCAGCACATGGTAATCAACTGAAACCATATCATCATATAGTGTTACTGTCTATCAGTAATATTCCACAATTAGGAATACAGAGAATACTAGTCCAACCAGATAAAATTCCACGAGATCTGAAACCAATCATAATCATTGGACCAAACATGTAAAATTAAACAATAGAAAAAGTATATAAAGATATGATAGATGCAACAGAAGACATCAGAAAAATGAAAATTACTAACAACATTCACTCATTAACACAACAACTCTTTCAATTAATCCAACAACAAAAAATAGAGATCGCAATCAATCGACAAACTATCAGATATATAAACACTAAAAAAAGACCATGGGATAAAGTACAGAGAAAAACAGAAAACACTGTTAACAAAATAATGGCAAAAGTGAAACTGGTGATAGAAACACAACCCAAAATCATCTAATATTAAGAGTTAATTATAGAAATCTGGAATTGGTGAATACAACAATTTCCAAGAAACTTTTGTTACTTTTACTTGGGACAACACGTAAACATCCAGAATCTATACATGGATAAAACAAAATGATTATTTGACACAAAAATACTACAACAACTGGAACAATTTGTGGGGAAAAACAATTTAACCATACAAGCAAGAGCCATTTATCAGCTATATACTGGATTTCAAAATTGGCCAGAAATCTTACTCAACACTGAAATGAACACTGTTATTGTCAACCAAATGAGAAAAATAACCAATGCTCAATTTGAAGAATTACAGGACAAGATAACACAAATAATTCTCGGAAAAAAAATTCAAAAACTATTCAAAAATAGAGAATTAGAACTAAGAGATTTAGGAGATTTCAATGGAGCTCAATATTAAAAGAAGGAAATAATGTTACTCATAAAATATAGGAAAGATATTAGTATATAAATTAGCCAATCAAAAGTAGCCATAGTAAATGTGGAATTCCAGGATTCCTCTCAAGAGAAATTGCAGGATTCCAAGAATTTCAGGATTCTCGTACAAAAAATTGCAGGATTCCAGAATTCCTCTTAAAAAAAATTGCAGGATTCCAGGAATTCCAAAATTTCTGATGTAAAGAATCAAGGAATTGAGGAATTTCAATTATGTATATATAGTAGTAGCATTAGAAGTAGAAAAAACAGACCTTCTAGTTTAGATTTACTCTAAACAATCTTCTAAATTCACAAATATTAATAAATAATTATTCACTATTTCAATCCACTCTCCACTATCAACACTTTATGTTGATAGTAATTGGTATTTAACCACACTGGAACAATAGTTTTTGATCATGGCTATTGATGGAATACTAATTTGCAATTGTTTTTAATTGTTTTCTTATTTTTTTTATTTTTCTTTTATTTTATTTTGTTATTTTTTTTGGAGTTACTAATTGATTGAAGATTAAGCACTGAGTTATTGACGTCAAGAATAGCCTGGTAAAAGACCCCAAAAGAAGAGTATAAGCATTATATATATTAATGGTTAGCTTACCAGAAGGGCATCTCTGCCAGATTACTGGCCACTATGCTGAGAAAAAAATTTGACTGAATTGCAATTCCAGAAAGCTACTGGAAAGACAATATTGAATCTCTGTCTATTATACAAAGGACTCAATCAAAATCTTCAGATAAAAACAATGTACCAATATTACCACCATTATCTATCAGATTAGTTATTAAGCACCAAGTTATGAGTTTGTTATTTGAATTGAGACCCCAAATAATTATCTGTAACAGCAAGCTGTTTCAATTAAAACAATAGAATAGGTATTTGTAAGAACATCCTCCTATTCATATGGCTTAGGAATCATTAAAACCCAAGCTTTCCTCCAAGACCCAGGTACTGATTTACAAGTCAGACACAGATTCAAGAACACAAAAAACATATCCAAAACTGAGTTGTCACAGTGTTTTCACAATTCATTAGAAATGCCAGAACAATTCATTAGAACCAATCAGATATATTACACTGGAAAACACACTATTAAAAACATAATTCAAAGACTAATATTGGTGAGTCCAATCATCAGAAATATTGAACACCACCTCACATTTTTTAGTCCATCTCTCCATAATCTTATCTACTTTAAACTTAACCAAATCAGGTTCCAAAACCAACTCATTACTTACAACTAAAAAATCTAATACTACCTTACAAAAAAAACACTCCAACACATTTCTGATGATACAACCCTTATCCAATTTAAAACTTTCTATTCTACTGGTAATGGCCTGCTTAATGTGAGATTTTTCAGTGCACTTGAATTCCAGCAACTTGGAAGAATGGTAAAACTTTCTTATTTTTGCCAACCCAGAACAAATAGTATTAAAAGTAGAATCTGAAAGAAAAAGAGACTTCACTTTTGCTGTACTACTAGAGTCAAGTTTGTTTTATGTATCCAGCAATGAAGCAAAATCCTCACTCGAAACCAAAAAAAAGCTTTCACCAGTCTGGACACCAGCAACTCCAGTTTATGAAACTTAGAAAACATCTTGGTAAAAATACTGTCATAACCTTTAAACTATTTTCTCTTAAATGTTCTATTGGCTGAAAAAATCATAACCCTATGAACAATGTCTTACATTGCATTCAGATTCAAAGACCTCTCAGCCACCACAAATATACTTAAAAACATAACAGCATTAGCAGCTGTGATATTCTTAAATTCACACTACTTCCTTGCATTAGCACTTTTAACATCAAACTTCCAACAATTCTTGTTTGCCTGCTTGTATAGTGAAGACAGCTGAACATCCAACAAACCACCCAGATCCACAGAAATAGTGATCAATATCAAAATAATCCACAACACTAACCATATTGTAATCCACCATTGCATTGACCAAATTTGAGAAAATTAACACATAATTAATCATTTTAACAACTCCACAAAAATTGCACTATGTAGGTATCTTAGCAAATGAGCTCCCAGCCAAAGAGTTGACCAGACCCAAATCAAAGCACTTCTTGAAACTAGCACATTTATGAGATTTATTCTTATTGGAGTTACTGCCAAGAATGACAAAAGAAGACTCATTTACAGCCTTTGCAATAAGAGAATTGATGTTACCAGCCTGAGAAAACCAAACTAACAAAAAAGCACCAGCATATAGCCCCAAAATTGACACAGAAAGTTTATTTTTAAAAAGCAACTTGACAGAAAGGATCCAACCAGGCACCTTAAAAACTTTACATACATAACAAGCCAAAAAAATGTCCATAATAATAGCAATGTTTGAATCCAGGTAACCAGAATCTATCCCAAAAGTAAAGACATGAACACTATCAAACTTGTTCATAATCTATGGATAGATCTTATCTTTTAATTTAGTCTCTGTAACAATGGAAATCAGATTGTTCATTTTCTTATGCCAACAAATTATATCATCCTGCTTTGCAGGATTGTTTATTCCTTTAACATTGCATGTAGTAATATTCCAAATTAAATTAATCATTAAGATGGAGAAAAAGCTAACAAACTCAAACTAGAACACAAAAAGTCCAATCTTGCCAATACCAAACCAACTGAAACTTCCAGAGCCATTATCTTTAATTTCAAACCACCTACCTTGGTGGTAAGAACCTTTGAGCTGCTCAAACTTAGTTCAGGAGTAGCATTTCTAACCACTGGAGGAGAAAAAAAAGAAGGCACCACCACGCTATTTACAGTCATATCCAAATTCAAAGCCAAGTTCAAAAGAGAGGCAACAATAGGGGGGAGGACACAAGATGGGGATAATATTAGCACCAATTCCACAAAGCTCAATTTCCTTAAAATCTCAGAAACCTGATCCAACAAAAGCTCTATGGAGCACTCCAAAGAAGCCATATGGTCAGCCAAACCAGAATCATTAAGAGAGTTGAAAGCCATTACTAAAGATTTTACACTTAAAACTGAACCACCACTAAAAGAAACTGACAAAGCCACACAAAAAAGAGAGCCACCTGCAATTTAAGCCCAAGTTTTTCCACTAAAAAATACTGGGTGGGCAATCGGAGTCTGCTTTCTCTTATAAATATTAGCTAGACAGACCTGATTCTAAGAAGATATCACCTGCTTATGACAAACTTCAGAATCCCCACCAACCAAACACACATTAAAAATATGACCAAATTGTTTACACTTGGCACAACAAGCCAAAAAAGACCAGTTTAGTGCAAATTTACACTTTTATAAACTAGAACAGAATTAATAGCAGCCAATTTGAATGCTTCATTATCAAAACAGATAATTACACATTTATCACAAACATATAAACCAGAATTACAGCCAATAAAACAAGTTTTTCCATCATAAGAATTCAATAAACCTAACAAATCATAAGCAATAATGCCAACTGGAAGTATATACAATAAAGCCCAATGTTGATCTCTGGAAACTCATGTTTGTTTATCATTAATGGCTTTTGCCACATGAACAGAATCCTTTTTTATGAAGACAGACCATTTAGCTGCAACCAAATCAGCTATCTTAGATGATTCATATTTAACCAATGCTTTTTGCTACAGACTAATCAATTGTATCCTAATTGATACAATCTTGCCAAATTTGAAAAAAACAGATTTCACAGCTGATTTGGAAAGATCAACTGGAATTTTTTTGACAACTATTTCCTGATCTGAATAACTGCTTGGCTTCCTAACATTATTGTTTACCAAAATTTTTTTACAGATTGCCATTTCCTTAGCCTTATTCAAGCTCAATTCTGAAGTAAATAATAATCTAATAATTCCTGGAAATTTTGAAGAAGCAGAGACTCCCCCAAAACCATCAACTTAATAAAAGATTTTTTTTATTGAAACCAATTTGTCACTAACAGATTTTCCTAGAATAGCTAAAAGCTTAATATTTAATACAAACAATTTTACTGGCTCAAAACTCTTTTTATTCAGACCATGTGACTTGACATATGGCAGCTAATTAGAACCCATAAACTTAGAAGAAAAAAGCTCTAAAACATTGCCATTGTTACTCATATTGTCAAACAAGAGAGCTTTTGGTGGATGGTCCAACATATAGGTTCGAGTTTAAGTTTTCCTTGAAGTAGTCTCGCCCATGTTTTTATTTCCAATAGAATTGTCTGAATTCGTGTAACTTGTTTCTTTTGCAACCATGTTTTTCATATTTTTTAAATCAGAAAGATCACTAATACTACCTTCAATGCTGCCCACTTTGCTTTTCCAGGACACCACAGATTTGCCATTATTACCACTAATATTTGCCAAGTTCAATAGACCAACAGACATGTCAATAATACTACTGGTAACAGGCTTTTTAGGCTTCTTATAAGATGCACCATAAGAGTAAACATTGTCCACACATTTCTTTTTGGCACTTAGACAGGTTCTTAAACCAGTCAAATTAGAGCCAGAAACACCAATGACTACATTTGCTGGTTTTATTGTAACAAAATTAAGTGTGTTTAAAGAAATAACTAAAGTAACAGAGGAAAAAGGAAAAAAAAAAGCTAAAACTTCAAAATTATTTTTTGTTTTTGTTATGGCCAGGGGATTGACAAGAAAAAAAAATTTATTTTATCATTTGTTGATTATTTAAACCAAGTGATATCCAATCTGTGAATTAATTATTAAAAAATTTTTAAGTAAATAATATTTATTTTGGTGCTTAGTGTTTTTTAAAATTAAATTGGCTTATATTAAAACTGTTTTTTAATTTATATGTAGTTTTATTAATTTAAAATTGGTTTTTAAAAACAATATAAAATTGTTTTATATGAAGTTTGTTTTTTAGATTTTTTTAAATATTATTATTTAAATTAAACTTATTAGTTTTATTTGTTTTTATTTTTAAATTTTTGGTAATTTCTTTATTTATATTTTTTTATTGTTTTTTTTTATTATGCTTAATGAGTAAAATCCAAATATCACTTAGTATAATATATCAAACTAAGTAATCTAAACTAAGTATAAATCATGTATTTTTTATATATAACCAGTTATTTAGGCCAATCAGAACAACACTATAAATCTATTTTAACAGACACTATATTATTAGTACTAAAAAAAAAACAATAAAGCTTATAAAAGCCAAAGCTAATACCAAATGTTTTAACAATTTTAAGCAACTTAACAATACTATTAGAAAGTAAAGTTAACAGATTATAGATCTCAAAAAACACCAAACTACCATATACAACTAAATCTTGTTTCTCCATAAATGCTTTATACTTAACTTTTACTATCCAAATTTCAGTCTAATGAGCCAACTTTAAGCTTTACACAAAGTTGACAACTTTAGCATTAGCAATCTTAACATTATTAAAAACAAATACAGTCTTTGAGTACTATTTCTTGAACACAAAATTTTTACACAAAGCAATATATACAGTAACATTAGAAACACACAAAGAAAGCATTTATAAAACATAAAATAATAGCAAGTTCAAGCTTAACATAGTATTTCACTGAGCCAAATATGACTAAAGTAGATCTTTATAAGCAACAGAATTTATCAGATATGTAAAAAAATAATTAAAACTCTTTATTTTTTCACAATAAAAACATGATACACTAAGATACTTCTAATTATACAAATGCTTTTGAACAGTGACCAGTAAATAGCAGTATAAAGTCTTCATAAAATATGATTATAAACAAACAATAGATTTATTAGTAAAACCAGCTAATATATGAAAGTCAAAGTATCAAACAGAAAAGATCTGAATCCAATCCATATTTCCAATTATGTTTTTATTAACAACATTAAATTCAGACCCAACTTCTTAATAAGCATAATAGACAGTCTTAAAAACTCTACAAATAAAATACCAAATATTCTCAGATATCACCATCTTACTAGTCTTAATAAATTTTTTTTTGACCAAAACAAGAAGCACTAAATTCAAATACAAAGCTAAATTAGCCAGCTTATTAGCATTGTTACCAGTAGAATTTTAGCTATTAATTAGCATAAAATTACCCTTATAATTCCTATAATTAATTAATATATTAATATCATTTCAAATTATCATTTATTATTTAATCAATTATCACATATCATGATTCAATTAAATAATCCAATTAGTATAACAAAAAGTAAAATGATCAAATTACACAATACTCTGAACTTTGTAACATTCAAAAATTTGCCGAAATTATGAATAGTTCACTCAAATTAATCAATAGTTCAGCAAAATAACTTGTAGTCTATCAAAATGTATCTTTAGTTTACCAAAATTTGAGCAAAAAGAAAAAGTGCAAGTTTATAGACTAGTACTACAACAAGTTGTATAAAAGAAGAGCTTTTTTTTTCAAGAAAATGTATCTTACTTTAGATTTATCACTTAGAACCATTCTTACACACACAAAAAAAAATAAATACCAAATAATTTAAAAAGCCAAATTCTTTAATTATTGCACTTGGAAAATCCCCAAAACCCAACTAACGTTTTGAAATTAATTAGTTACCAATTTCAGTAAACTGTTAGTGACTCAGGTCTGGATAGAAAACGTTCCCCTTGACAGAATTCATTTTCTTTTACATTTCTTTTATTTTTTTATTATAATTATTAGGGTAGTTTACAGACGAGATTTCTGTAAAAGAGATGACTTTCACAGCAAAATAACTACACATTTTAGTGAGCTTCCAGATGAGCAATTCCTGGAAAAGAGTTGACATTTACTACAACATAACTACATAAAGTAACTGGCAAAGAATTGGCCATTTCACTTATAAGCCCAGCAAGTTCAAATTATAAAAGATAATTTGAAGATAAATTCAGTTATTGGAGGTTCAACTACTTTTAGAAAACGTGAATTTGCAACCAACAGACATTTACAACATTTAAAAAAAGAGACCAAAAACCTCCAGTAATATTTGGTGCTCTCCCACAGAAATAACACAGCAAACAACAAACTTTAAAGTGGCAACCACACCAGACACAACAACTCTAGAGTATTATAAGTCAATTTACACTCATTACAAGCAGAGATTCAACATCCCAGACGGAATTGAAATTGTTGAAAGAACACTCTACCAATATATTAAAAACCATATCAACAATTATCTTCTTGGAAATTACAACATTTCAGAAGTAAGAAGCAATCTCTACAATAATTTAGTACACTATTCATGATTGGGAACTAAAGACCTTAACAGTGAAACACTTGTCATCTACTTTCAAGAACTCAATTACAACATTATCAAGTATTGTGAAAAAAAATACCCAGCACAGTCTAAATACTCTTTTAACTTTGAATCAGAAACAGAAACAGGCAACAAAAGCAAACAAAAAGTGAAACAACACTCAAAAACTGCTCTAAACACTCCAATACTACCAAAGACAACTGCCAAACACTTGCAAACACCTAAACAAAGAACCAGTGTCAAATTACCACTTTTTATTACACCATTTCCAATTTTACTTGTTCGACCACAAATACCAAATTCATTACTTAACCATTTCTCCAGACCAGAAGATTTTCAGTCACTTAGAAATCCTATTCAACAGCAGGAACCGATATTAACAAGCACCAATATTCTTGAATACTTGCAGGAAAATGAAAGTGATCATTCAGAAAATTTGGAAAGTGAAGAAACTGAATCAGAACAAAAAGAAGCCATAGAAAATGAAGAGAAAATGGCAACTGCTTATATTGCAAAGATTCCAGAATTCATGGGTGAAGATAATAATACCAGTCTTCAAGAATAGCTCGACAAAGTTCAAAAAGCAGGAGATGCAAATGGTTAGATTGCAGCAAGAATGCTCAAAGCAATTCCATACTTTCTCCAAGAAACAGCAAGAGAATGGTTTGAAAATTTAAAAGAACCATTTGAGAACTGGCAAGCATTCAAAGATGCTTTCTTACAACAATTTACCAACAACAACACTTCTATCACTCTCAGAAACCATTTTCACAATATCAAGCAAGAAACATCTGAAACTGTTATAACCTATCTTGGAAGATTCAACAAACTTTTCAGACAAATTTGACAATTGGAAACCAATGACTACTATTCTGATGCTCAAATTCTAGATTAGTTTATAGCAGAATTAAAAGACAAACTGATTAAGAAAGTCCACCCACATGCTCCAGCAGACTTAGCAACTGCCATTAGACATGCAAAGAGCTATAAAATGGCAATGGAAGAAGCAAATCACACCAAGCTTGTAAACCTTGCAATTGGAGAAACCAGCTCAGCAGCTGAAGAGAAAATAGACCAACTCACAAAGAAAGTTGAAAGCTATTTTACAAACCAACAACAACAGCAGCAACAACCACAAAAATATCAACCCCCACAATGACGCAATCAAAACAACTTTGGATCACCATCTAACAACCAACCTCAAAATTGTTATTATTGTGGAATTCCAGGACATTGGAAACAAGATTGCAAAAAATTGCAAAGAGACCAACAAAATAAGAGTAATCAACGTTATTTTTCACCACAACAATCTTATTACCAACCTCTACTATCCACTTATTATTCACCAAGACTCCAAAATCAAAACAATTATTATCAACCAGCTCCACAACCAATGCAGCAACAATATTAGCAATCTTTACCAATTCAGCAATATTAGATACAACCCACTTAACAATATCAAGTACCAGCCAGAAGATTGGTTCAACATAACCAATTCACACTTCAAAATCAATTTCAGAATAACAACAATAGAATCAACCCAAATAACCAATTAGTTTTCTGAAATTCTGGTCAGCAAAGACCAAATTACTTTCACACTCAATCCAGTTATTTAACAATGACTGAAGAATCAAATTTTCAACAAACTGCACTTTCTGAAGGTAAAACTGCAGTACTAAAAACAAACTTTTCCAACCATACCATTCTACTAGCTCAAATTGCTCAAAACGCCAACCTCTTAGATATATTCTCATTCGAATTTAAAGCAAATGAATTATCATTCTTGCTTAGTAATGCAGCAGCTAATGAACAAAAAGTTATTACTGCCATGTACACTGAAGCTACAGTTGAAGAAAAACCCATCCAATTAATTCTAGACAGTGGATTAACTGGAAGTATTATCACTTACCAGCTAATGCAACAGCTTCAAAGAACTGTTGACAGACCAGTTCAAACTGTAATTGTTACAGCAGATGGTATGAAGAAAACACCAGTAGGAAAAATTAACAATTTTTTATTTACCATTGATGGAATCACCATTCCAGTCAAAGTGCTAGTCATGGATGCACTCCAATACTAAGCTCTGGTCGAAAATGATTGGCTTCTTAAAGCCAATGCAAACTTAGATTGGAAAACTCAAGAACTAAAAATCTCATACCAAGGACAATATACTATAGTACCTGCTACTTGTGGTACTTTTAACAAATGATCAGAAAAAGCCCCAGTATTTGAATTTGAAGAGGAAAAAGAAATGCCACTTACTGAAACCTACATGGCTCTTGGATCAACATCCAATTGGGCTGAAGAAACAGAACAGGAGATTTTTGAAGAATCAAGAGGATGGAAGAAAGTTAGATATTCTACACCAGAACTACAGAAACAACCACCCTATATTCTACTCAAATGCAAAGATTGCAACAAGAAACTTTCATTAATGAGAGCATGTATTTCTCCAAAAGAGGAATATGAAACTCGTACCTGTTACTTTTACAAAGCATGCCATAGAGAACGATTTGGATCTCCAAAAAGAAGTGGAAAATGGGACAACACACCTTACCTTACATGTGGAGATATGTTATCAGAAGAATACAACTGGATTGATGTTGCAATGAGAGGAAGAATATGTAATCAAACCTGTTAATATGCTCTATCAATTTCGGAAAAAGTCAGAAAAGGAACACTATTTGATGCAGCATACAACAGTGCTCTCAATAAACTTTACTACTACCCTCATGATACTGAAATAATTTTTGACCTAACAATGACATTGATCAATGAAGCCACCCAAGAAGATGTTCGCCAAATGAAAGAAGCTGAATACATTGAGTATACCATGGAATTAGCTGGATTTGATTATGAAGATGAAGTAGAAATCTACCATCAAATTGCAAGCCACATATATCTGACCAAAGAAGCTCAAATTCAACAATTAGAGCAAATGAACATTCAATTGTGTGAAGAATGTGTTATGCCTTGTAATGACCAATGGTGTTTAGAATGTTATGCTTTTAGCATTCCTCTGCCAGATGAGAATGATGAAAATGAAATCGAATTTGGAGTATTTGAACTAGTAAAAGAACTACCAACCACTCCCATCTATCTTTTTAAAAAGCAACCATCTTTACAACTTAAATATTTTGACAACCATGGCCAAGGAATCAGACCAGAAAAATCACACGAAATTGATACTGGATATGACCTAAGATACCCAGAAAAAGATACTTTGGTTCTCCAACCAAAGTCCTTGACAAAAATCAATCTTAAAATTGCTCTTGAAATACCACCAAAAGCAATGGTTCAAATTGCCTCCAGATTATCATTGGCAAGCAAAGGAATCAATATTAGAGGAGGAGTTATAGATGCAGGATACACTGGAGACATTACCATTATGTTACAAAATAAGACAGACAAACCATTCAAAATTGAACATGCTGAAAAAATTGCTCAAGCAATTTATTTACTCTTAATCAACATTTCGGGTTTACAATCAGTAAACAACAGAGAACCATTGGGAAAAAGTGAAAGAAGAACTCAAAGTTTTGGTTCAACTGGATGATTTACAGTTCCAGTAAACATAGCTCTTAATACACAAAATGAATCTCACCAGATTCTTCAACTTTCCTAGCCAATTACTATTTCACCTTTTAGAGAACATTACAAAATTTACACTTGCTCAAAACCCATCACTACATAACAAATCTTTGAATCCAATGAACAAATCTGTTTGAAGCATAAAATCTCAATTCCAAATGTCTATATTCCCAAAGGAATGAAAAAATTTCAAGTTATATTCTACAACCCCAATAATTACCCTATTGTCTTATTAAACAAACTAGAGATTGGAATCATACACAGCAATATTTTTCAAGATGAAAACTCTCAAATTGTTTCTAATTTCATCGAAATTGTAAGGCACACTCTACTCCCAAATCCAAATATCATTTCTATTACTGAAAACTACCATTTTTTGGAAGAAAAACTCTCTCAAATCAACATGGGTCTCTTAGAATCTCAACAACAAAGACAATTAAAACAATTGATAGCTGAATTTGCAGATATATTTGCAAAAGACAACAATGACCTAGGAAAAACGAATATGGTTCAACATCAGATCCATACAGGAGATGCTTCACCAAAATGTCAGCAAGCTTACAGAGTGCCACTTGCCAGCCACCAATTCATCAGAAAAGAAGTCCAAAAAATGCTCAATAATAAATTGATTCAACCATCAAGAAGTCTTTGGGTCTTATCAGTAGTCCTTGTTAAAAAAAAAATTGAAAAATCAGATTTTGTGTTGACTATCGCCAATTGAACAGTGTGACAATTGAAGATGCCTACTCTTTTCTAAGAATTGATGACATGCTAGATGCTCTAAGAAAAGCCAAGTTTTTTTCAACTTTAGACTTGGAAAGTGGATACTGACAAGTCGAAATAGACTCAAAAGACTGACCCAAAACAGCATTTACCACCCAGGGAGAAAACTATGAGTTTAATATTATGCCTTTTGAACTCTGCAATACACCAGCAACATTCTAGCAACTCATGGATGTTATATATGAAAGACTCTTGTGGCAATTAGTAATTGTCTATCTTGATAACACTAATGTATACTCACCAAGCTTTAAGACTCATCTTATTCACCTGCAAGAAGTTTTTCAATGATTACGGAAAGCAAGATTGAAGTTAAACATTGAAAAATGTTACTTTGGAAAAACAAGCTTAATCTTTCTCAGACACATTGTTAGCAAAGATGGAGTCAAACCAAATTCTGGAACAATCAGTGCTGTCAAAAACTTTCAAACTCCCAGAAATACCACAGAACTACGAGGATTTGTAGAATTAGTCTCTTACTATCAAAAATTTATAAAAGAATTCTCAGAAATTGCCAAACCACTCAATTATCTTACCAACAAAAATGTACCATACAAATGGACTGAAGAACAACAAAAAGCTTTTGAAACTCTCAAAACAAAATTGACAACAGCCCCAGTTCTTGCTTACCCAGACTTCAACAAACGATTTTAATTAGCCACTAATGCTTCACACATAGCATTTGGTGCTATCTTATCACAATTGGATGAAAATGGCCAGGAACAAGTTATCGCCTATGCTAACAGAACACTCAAGCCAACAGAACTCAAATATGGCTCAACTGAACTAGAAGCCACTGCAGTCATCTGGGCTCTCAAATACTTTCAACAATACCTGAAGAATGGAAAAGAATTTAACATAATAACTGACAATATTGGCTTCAAATGACTTAATAAAAAGAAAACTGAACAAAATGCCAAACAGTCTCAATGGAATGACTTCCTAGTAGACTACAGATACATTGTACATCACAAACCAGGAAAACTACACACCAATGTTGATAGCCTCTCAAGAATGAGACAATATTAATACCAACATCAACACCAACAAAACACCAACAAACTTAACAGCAGAACAAACAACAAAATCAACAACAATGGATTCAGAAAACTACAACATCAAAAACTATTTGGAGACTCTCACCATGCCAAAAAATTGGTTTCCAAGTAAAAAACATTGATTACAACACTAATCCAAACAATATTTTATACACCACAACAAAATCTATTACAAAAATCATAAAAACCCAAATCAACTACTCAGATTAGTACAGAAAAATGAAAAAGAAACAATTTTATATAACATGCACACAGATCTGTCTTTAGCATACTTGAGAAGAGATGAAACAATTCAAAAAACTCTTGAACATTATTTTTGGTCTCACATGCAAAAAGACATTTGACAATATATAGAATCTTGTGATAGTTGTCAAAGAAAAGAAGGAACTCGCCCCACAAAACCTTTAAATCCAATCAAAGTTGGACAACTATTTGACAGAGTTGGAATTGATTTAGTCAGACCATTATCTATCACAACCCAAGGAAATTGCTATATTGCAGTAGCAGTAGATTATTTTACCAAATGGCCTAAAGCTAGAGTCATCCAAAGAGCAGATGCAAAATCAGTAGCAAATTTCATTTATGAAGACATTATTTGTAGACATGAATGTCCAATTGAACTCTTATCTGATCAAGGAACACATTTTGTGAACAACTTGATACAAGAAATTTGTGAATAATTCAATGTCAAAAGACCTCTATTATCACCCTATTACTCTTAAACAAATGGACTTGTAGAACATTTCAACAGAACATTGTGTGAATCTCTAGCCAAAGTCTCAACAGACTTTGAACAGGAATAGAATATCTTTATTTCATCAGTGTTACTAGCATACAGAACACTAAAACAAGATACTATGAAACACACACCATTTGATTTTACTTATGGAAGGACAGCAACATTACCAATTAATTTCACAGTAGAAACATATTCAGTGCAACCTATCAATGAAGAAAACTTTCAAAAAACACTCCAAAAAAGGGCTTACACTCTTCTCAGTATATTGGAAGGAAAAAAAAGGATAGCAGCAACTCACATTGAACATTTCCAAGCTTAACAAAAAGAAAAGACATGACAACAAATTACCACTCATTATCAATGAATTTAAAGTTGGAAATAAAGTTCTCTTACACAGAACTAAGGCTGAAAAACAATGGAGTGGAAAATTTGAAAACAAATGGGATAGACCATTTTATATTCACGAAATTCTAGGCAATAGATCATACAAGTTAAGACTTGATGATAAAATACTAGCAAAAATTACACATGGAGACAGATTGAAACACTATTATTCCAGAAACAATCATGAAACATTAATTCCACAAATTGGTACACATTCTCCTTTAATTAATCCTGAAGATATTCTCCAAAATTTAGAACCAATAATTATTATAGAACAACAACCAAACTTGAACACTTAAATTTTACAATAATTCTTTAATAAAAACACAAAGACAAAAAATAGTAAATAATTACAAAAAACACTCAAACCCAAAAACAAATAAAAACCACATATCCAAAAATAATTTTCTTTATTCTCTCTTTTCATAATTAGTTAATTTTATCATGATTATTCCCCAAAATATTCAACAAATATTCCAAAAGTTAATGTTAGCCTTAAAAACACTTCCTGACTTATCCATAACGATTAATGGAAGTCAAATTAATTACATTCAGAAAGAAACCACAGCCCCAGTAGTAAATCATTTACAGAACTATCACCTCTATAGAAAAAAAACAAGAAGTCACTCTGAAAATAGGTTACCAAGACTTTTGAAGCAAGCACTGGAAGAAAATTTTTTAATTGCCCCTATTAACATTCCATCAAATACTACAATACAACAAAAACTTCTACTACTTCTCAATAAACAGAACAATGAACACACTCTTATCTATAAATACTTTTACATTGGAAAGACACTTTATAAACGAAAACTGGAACTTAAAACAACAAATCTCACTCCTAAAGCTATACAAAAACAAATTCATAATGAATTCAAAACAGCAGCTGGACCAACAAACACTCGCTACAAACTTAGAGCAGCTTTTAGACTCTATGATTTGTTTAATACTTGTGAAAATATTCTACAAAATCTAATACTGCAATCAATAAAAGTCTAATATATTGGCAAACTCACAGAACTGAAATTTCGACAATTTTCTGACCAGATTACTTCAATTATTTTGGATTACTATCTTAATATCACAGATAGTGCTTGAACTTCGATAGAGCTCAGTCTTGAGGAGAAGATTATGTTACCAGTAGAATTTTAGCTATTAATTAGCATAAAATTACCCTTATAATTCCTATAATTAATTAGTATATTAATATCATTTGAAATTTTTATTTATTATTTAATCAATTATCACATATCACAATTCAATTAAATAATCCAATTACACAATACCCTGAACTTTGTAACATTCAGAAATTTGCCAAAATTTATAAGAAATTCGCCAAAATTTATAGAAATTCGCCAAAATTATGAATAGTTCACCCAAATTAATCAGTAGTTCAGCGAAATAACTTGTAGTCCATTAAAATGTATCTTTAGTTTGCCAAAATTTGAGCAAAGAGAAAAAGTGCAAGTTTATAGACTAGTATTACAACAAGTTGTATAAAAGAAGAGCTTTTCTCTTCAAGAAAATGTATCTTACTTTAGATTTATTACTTAGAATCATTCCTACACACACAAAAAGAAATAAATACCAAATAATTTGAAAAACCAAATTCTTTAATTATTGCACTTGGAAAATCCCCAAAACCCAACTAACATTTTGAAATTGATTAGCTACCAATTTCAGTAAACTGTTAGTAACTCCAGGTCTGGATTGAAAACGTTTCTCTTGACAGAATTCAATTTCTTTTACATTTCTTTTATTTTCTTATTATAATCATTAAGGTAGTCTACAGACAAGATTTCTGTAGAAAAGTTGACTTTCACAGCAAAGTAACTACACATTTTTAGTGAGTTTCTAGACGAGCAATTTCTGGAAAAAAATTGACATTTACTACAATGTAACTACATAAAGTAACTGGCAAGGAATTGGCCATTTTACTTATAAGCCCAGCAAGTTCAAATTATAGAAGATAATTTGAAGATAAATTCAGTTATTGGAGGTTCAACTACTTCTAAAAAACGTGAATTTGCAACCAACAGACATTTACAACATTCAAGAAAAGAGACCAAAAACCTCCAGTAATAGCATACTTATTTTTTAAAACATCCAAATATTTTTTAATCTTAAACTAGTAAACATTATTACTTATAAAAAAAGTACAAAGAAAAAAAGTAGGAAAAACAGATCAATAGAAGAATAATATTTGGCAAGTAAGCACAATATCAGTAAATTATGGCACACTGTTTAACAATAAGCACATTATTAAAAAATTATGGCACATTGCTTAGCAATAAGCACATTGTCAAAAAAAATAAAACACATTGCTTAAAAAAATATAAAATCTTATATTACAAGAATTATATATATAATAAGAGTATTAAAAGCAAAAAATAACAGAATCAAGACTAACAATCAGTTAAAATTCATTAATTACCCAATATTCTTTTCTTTAAAAATAGTTTTCTACAACTTGAAATAAAATCAAATTACATATTAATACAATATTAATTATTACCTGAATTTATAGTATTATTGCTTAATTAAGAATATTAATTACTTCCATGCTATCAATATTCTATGTTGATAGAATCTAATATTTAATCATATTGGACCAATAACTTTTGATCACAGCTATTAACAAATATTAATTTCTTATTTTTTTTTATTTTTTTTATTTTTTTTTGTTTTATTTCTTTGTTGTTTACTAATTAGTTAAAAAAAATTAAGTGCTAAGTATTTGACATCAAAAATAATCTGATAAAAGACCCAAAAATAAGAATAAAAATTTAAAAATAGCTTACCAGAAGAGCACAACTGCCAGAATAAACTAGTTATTACACTAAAAAAAATTCATAAAAGAAACCATCAATTAAATTTCTGTCTATTATACAAAAAACTCAACCAAAATTTTTAGACTTCAAAATCTTCAAAAATTACTAATATCATTAATTATTGAATATCAAGTTACAGATTTGTTATTTATTTCAACATCTTAAATAATTATCTGTAATAATATTAAGTTTTTTGTACCTAATAAAGTTTATAACACTATGTTTTTTCATCCAACAACAGTTGCAAAAATCTGGTAAAGCCATTTCCAACTCTATAACACAAACATCTAAAGCAGTTTAACTATCTGAATATACCACAATAGAACTGTAAACAAGAACACATTCCAAAGCCAAAACAATTGTTTGCAATTTTGCCATTATAGAAGATACCAAATTATTAACTTCAACACTAATACTCATAACTAGATTAAAAAAAAATACAGTCATATTATATCCTATCCTATATGTATCCAAGTTTTTTAAAAACTTATCTGTATAAATATTAACAATACTTAAATCAGTATCAAAAAACACTGTATTATATTAGAAATATTACCAATATCACAAATATTCAAAGGTCAAAAGCTAATATTAAATAATTCAACAGAAAAATAAGACACAAACTTGACCAAAAAATCATATGTTATTATCCAAATAGAAAAACAAATTCAAGTTATAAAAAAATGTGATCAAATATATGATAACACAGGATAACATGAAAAAACACAGAATAATGTATAATAACTTAGGATAATATAATACAAAACTTGATAATATATTATAGCATAAAATAACTAGTTGAAACATAAAATAATTAGTAAATAACATAAAAAAACAAAGTAATAACAGAAATAGCAAAGCAATAACTAGTAAGAATGAAATAATTAAAAAGCAATCCTGTAAAACAAAAAAATATATAAATATAAGTAGTTGTAAAAGTTAAAAAAAAGAAAAAAATTAGACTTTTAGAAGTTAATTAGACTTTCAGAGTTAATTAGACTTGCAAGTTATAATTATTAAATACTTTTACTTTTAAGGATAGTTGCTATCAACCAAAATAGAATTATATTAATAAAATATCTCTTTAATTCTTCAAATCTATGTTATAATCTATTATTTAATCTGCTGGCACAATAGCTCTTGATTACAACTATTAACAGGACACTTATTTTTTATATTTTATTTTATTTTCTTTATTTCTTTATTTTCTTTTATTTTCTTTTATTTTATTTTTTTTTATTCTCTCTTGTAGAGTGACAACATAAAAAAATTAACTGTCTGAAAATAGACTTTATAATAATCTGGTAAAAAAAAGGAGCTTCTTTTAAGTTTGGATATTAATATTATCTTAATAGCTTATTAGAAGGGTGAAAAGACACTGTTAGACTCTAATGACTGTGCTTATTAGCTCAAAAAAGATAGCTCACATTCACATACAAGAAGTTGCAATACTGCAAAACATATCTTTGTGTCTTATAACCAAAAAACTCTACAAGTAAATTTATAACAATTAAACAAATCTTCAAAGACTGATAATACTAACATAATAATAAGCCTATTAGAAAAAAACCATCCAAAACTCCCTAGAAACCCAAATTTGTGAGCACTAAACATTACCATCATACTCTACTTACTTTATTCATAATAATGCCAATTTGAATCAAACAAGAACTGAACTCTTAGAATTGAGTTTTTTTAGTGATGAAAGCTTTTCTAATTAAAGACTAACTTTTTTTTATTATACAATTAGTTAACAAAAGTAATACCAAAATTTTTAAGTAAATAAAAAACTTTATAGAACATTAAATTATTCAAAACAAAAGATATTGAAATGCTATCAAACAGATGAAATACAGACAAAAGATTATTGTTAAAAAAAATATTACAAACCAAAAAAATTTTATTATACTGGCCAGAAAATTGTTAATTGAACTAATATTCAATTTTACAGAACAGTATAAAAGATAGATAAGAGACCAACTCAAAATCTGCAGATTTAAAAACTTATAATCAAACAGACAACCAAAAATTCTACCAACATTTAAAAAATTTATTACAAAAGCCATTTTACTTTCAGTTTGTACTTGCTTAAAAAACTTTAAGCCATATAATAATAAGTAATAAAAAGCTTTGTTAAGAAAATCTTTTGACAAATCAGCTTTTATTCTCAAATCCTTCTTAATCAGCATATCTCATTTATTGTACACATTTCTAAAGACAAAATTAAATTGAGTCTTATAACTAATTATAGACTGCAGCATAACAAAAACTAAATAAAAAAACTGTTTATTTGAAATTTTTTTTCTTAAAACCAAATTAACAAAAAATTTGACATCTAAATGAGCTTTTGTTAACTGAATTTGGACAAATTCTCAAAAGACAAAAAGATACTGTTACAGAATGGTTTTCTTGGTATATATTTAATTGCTGATATCCTGTTCTAATTGCAATCAGTCTCTTGTGAGTTCCTTAATTCTAATTGTATGATAATGTTGGTATTTAAACTGTTGATTTCCTTTTGATGTCCTGATATAAACTATTTTTCAATCTTTGCTTGTTGTATGTGTTTATGTACTCCTTTTCAGAGGCTGAACTGAAATCTACCTGCTGTCTGGAGTCTTCTCTGAGACTATCTTTGCAATTGCCTAATGTGTTTCTCTAATCTAGAAACATGAAATATTAATGGCTTTTAGCACTTTTCCTAATTCTTACAATAAAGCTTTTATCAATTAGTAACAATGTAAATAATCTTAATCAAGGATTATTCTTCCAAGAGATTCAGCTGATGAATGATAGTTTCATTCAATAAATAATACAAGTAAGTTTTTTAACACTTTGGGTTGTGATAATTCAGTTTTAAATATTCTTTTTCATTTCTTTTTGATTTAAAGATTTCTTGGAATATTTTATTTAAAAATACGATTTAAAGTGGAGTTTGTTGGATAAATTGGATCTATTGCTTGATAAGTTATGATTTTTATTACTTGATTCTTTTTCTCAATATTAAAGCTACTGTATATATACATGTTTGTAGTTCTACGAGAAAACACATTGTAATACTTTTTTTTTGATATTTTAATTTAGTGTTTGCTGCTATTGTAAACTAGTGCTTACCACTATTACGAAATAGTGTTTGCTACTATGTTAATCATTACCTTTCTAAGGTTATTATTGTATTATATTATGATTGAATAGTTTATATTATTTTTATGATTCTTTTTCTAAATTTTTAAACTGTAACAATACTAAAATATCTATAAGACTCTTTTTTTTTGCAACAGATATTAGTAGGCTATATATTAATAATAAAACATTTCTTACTCTTTGATTAATAAAAATGGCCACTGTTTTTTTATTGTTTATTAAAATATTATTTGATTTAAAAAATTCATGTGCTGTTATTTATAGAAAAAGTACAAGAAATAAAGTAGAAAAAACAGATAAAAAAATAGACCAATAGAATAATAATACTTAACAAGAAAGTATAATATTAAAAAATTATGACATATTGCTTAACAATAGGCACATTATTAGTAAATTATAATATACTGGTTAGTAATAAGCACATTGTCAAAAAATTATAACATATTGCTTAGCAATAAGTATATTATCAGAGAAAATAGAACATATTACTTAAAAAAATATGAGATTTTATATAACAAGAATTATGTATATATAGTAATATTACCAGTAGAATTTTAGCTATTAACTAACATAAAATTACTTTTATAATTCCTATCATTAATTAGCATATATTATTAAATATTTTAATTATTACTTATTATTTAATTAAATTATTAAATATTACTATTTAATCAATAATCTAATTTGTACTATAGAAATTAAGATGATCAAATTACACAATATCTTAAACTATTTAACATTTAAAAATTTACTAAAATTTGTAGAAATTTACCAAAATAATTGATAGTTTACCAAAATAATCAATAGTTTGTAGAAATAATTTGTAATTCATTAAAATATATTTTTAGTTTATTAAAACAATAGCAAAGATAAAAATGCAAACTTAAAGACTAATACTATAATAAATTGTATAAAAAAAGAGCTTTTCTCTTTGAAAAAATGTATTTTACTTTAAATATCTTAGTTAGAAGCAATTATTCTTTACATATTTTTACAAATCAATAAAAATAAATGTTTGAAAACTCAATCTTTAATTATTATACTTGATAATTCCCAAAACTTAACTAACATTTTGAAATTAATTAGCTACCAATTTTAATAATCTATTAGTAATTCCAGACCTAAATAGAAAATGTTTTCTTTGATAAAATTCTATTTCTTTTATTTTTTTTTATTTTTTATTATAATTATTAGAGTAGTCTACAGACAAGATTCCTATAAGAGAGTTAATTTTTACAGCAAAGTAATTACATATTTTTTAGTAAGCTTTTAGATAAGCAATTCCTGGAAAAAAGTTGACATTTATAATATAACTATACAAAATAACTAACATAGAATTGGCTATTCTACTTATAAGCCTAATAGTTCAAATATAAAAGATAATTTAAAGATAAATTCAGTTATTAGAAATTTACTAGCTTTCAGAAAATATGAATTCACAACAAACAGATATTAACAACATTCAAAAAAAGAGACCAAAAATTTCTGGTAATATTTGGTATTCTTCTACAGAAATAACACAGCAATAATAACTTCAAAGTGATAATCACAATTAACACAACAGCTCTAAAGTATTATCAATTAATTTATACTTACTGCAAGCAAAGATTTAACATCCAAAATGGAATTGAAATTCTCAAAAAAACATTATATTAATATATTAAAAATTGCATTAACAATTATCTTTTTAAAAACTACAATATTTTAGAAGTTAGAAGCAATCTCTATAAAAATTTATTGCACTATTTTTACTTGGAAACTAAAGACCTTAATAGTAAAATACTTAACACTTATTTCTATAAACTTAACTTTAATATTATTTAATATTGTGAAGAAAAATACTCAGTACAGTCCAAATATCCTCTTAACTTTAAATCAAAACCAGAAAATAGCAACAGCAAAAAACAGAAGAAAAAAACACTTCAAGTTAGTCATATAATTTACAACATACTAAAAACAACTGCCAAATACTTGCAAACATCCAAACAAAAAACCAATATCAAATTACCACTTTCTATTACATCATTTTCAATTTTACTTGTTTAACTACAAACTTTCAATTCATTTTTTATCTGATTTTCGAGACCAGAAAATTTCACTTTACCATAAAGTCCTACTAAACAACCAGAATTAATATCCACTAGTACTAATTTTCTTGATTTTTTAGCAAAAAACCAAAGTAATCACTATGATAACAACAAAAACACTTCTAAATTTATGGAGAAAAAAACTACTAAAAATGAAAATATAGAAGACATAGCAATTACATACATTGCAAAAATCACTAATTCACAAGAAAAAATGCTAACATCAGCCTACAAGAATAACTCAACAAAGTCCAAAAAGCAGAAGATGCAAACAAATAGAATGCTATAAAAATACTTAAAGCTATTCCTTATTTTTTTCAAGGAACTGCAGGTAAATGGTTTGAAAATCTAACTAAACTCTTTAAAAACTAATAAGCATTCAAAAATGCTTTTTTAAAACAATTTACTAACAACAATATTTCTATTACTCTCTAAAATTGCTTTTATAATATTAAACAAAAAATATTCAAAACTATTATGACCTATTTTAGAAGCTTTAACAAACTTCTTAGACAGAATTAATAATTGAAAACCAATGACTATTATTCTAATACCCAGATTTTAGATTAATTTATTGCAGAATTAAAAAATAAATTGATCAAAAAAGTTTGCTTACATGTTCCAAAAGACTTAGTCACTGCTATTTAACATATAAAAAACTATAAAATAGCTATAAAAGAAGCAAACTAAACAAAGCTTGTAAATTTTGCTATAAAAAAAACCAGCTTAACAGCTGAAAAGAAAATAAACTAACTTACAAAGAAGATTGAAAACTATTTTACCAACTAATAACAACAATAGCAATTACAAAAATATCAATTTTTACAATAACAAAACCAAAGCAGTTTTTCATTATTATTATTATTCAATAATTAATCCCAGAACTATTATTATTGCAGAATTCCAAAATATTGGAAACAAAATTGCCAAAAATGCAAAGAGACCAACAGCAAAAAAATAATCAATACTATTCTCAATCTTAGCAATCCTATTACTAATTTTTACTACCAATATATTATTCACAAAGACTACAAAATCAAAACAGTTACTATTAATCTACTTCACAATCAATACAATAGCAATACTATAATCTTTACTAATTTAGCAATATTAATTACTATCTACTTAATAATATCAAATATCCGCTTAAAGATTAGTTCAACAAAACCAACTTATATTTCAAAATTGCTTTTAGAATAACAACCACAAAATTAATCCAAACAACCAGTTGGTTTCTTGAAATTCTGGTCAACAAAAACCTAATTACTATCACACTTAACCAAGTTATTTAACAATACCTAAAAAACTGGATTTTTAACAAACTGCATTTTTTAAAAATGAAGCTGCAGCACCAAAACAAAACTCTTCCAACAACAATCAAACTATTTTATTTGTAAAGATTGCTGAAAATACTAATCTATCTAATATTTTTTCATTCAAATTTAAAGTAAATAAATCATAATTCTTGCTTAACAATACAGCAGTCAATAAATAAAAAGCAATTACAGCAATATATACAGAAGCTAAAGTAAAAGGAAAACCAATTTGATTAATCCTAAACAATAAATCTGCTGGTAGTATTATTACTTACCAATTAATACAACAGTTTTAATAAACTATTAATAAGTCTGCCCAAACAGTTATTGTTACAGCTGATGGAATAAAGAAAATTCCAATAGAAAAAATTAACAACTTTTTCTTTACTATTAACAGAATTATCATTCCAATTAAAGTTCTTGTCATAAATACACTCCAATACCAAGCTCTTGTTAAAAATGATTGGCTTCTCAAAACCAATGCAAATCTCAATTGGAAATTCAAGAACTGAAAATTTTATATTAAGAACAATATACTTATATACTTGCTACATGTAATATATTTAACAAATAATCAAAAAAAGCCTTAGTGTTTGAATTTAAAGAGAAAAAAAAATGCCAATTACTGAAACATACATGGTTTTTAGATTAACATTCAATTGGATCGAGAAAACAAAGCAATAAATCTTTGAGGAAACCAGAGGATAGAATGTAGTTAGATATTTTACATCAAAACTAGAGAAACAACTATCTTATATTCTACTTAAATATAAAAACTACAAGAAAAAACTTTTATTAATAGAAGCATGTATATTTCCAGAAGAAGAATATAAAATACATACTTGCTATTTTTGCAAAACATATCATAGAGAACAATTCAGATACCCCAAATAAAATGGAAAATGGAACAACACTCTATGTTTTATATATGAAAAAATGCTATCAGAAGAATACAACTGGATTGATATTGCAATAAAAGGAGGAGTTTGTAATAAAATCTGTCAATATGTATTTTCAATTACAGAGAAAATAAAAAAAAAAACTTCTTTTGATGCAGTATATAACAGCACTTTCAACAAACTCTATTATTATCCACATGATACTGAAATAATCTATGAACTGGTCATAGTTCTAATCAATAAAAAAACCCAAGAAAATGTACACCAAATAAAAAAAGTAGAATACATTGAATATACAATAAAATTAGCTGGATTTGATTATGAAAATAAAGTAAAAACCTATTATTAAATTACAAATTATGCTTATCTGATTAAAGAAGCTCAAATTCAATAATTAGAACAAATAAACATTCAATTATGTAAAAAATATACTATGTCTTATAATAACTAATAGTATTTAGAATACTATGTATTTAATATTCTACTGCCCAATAAAAATGATAAATATGAAATTGAATTTGAAAAACCTGAACCAAAAGAAAAAATTGCAACAATATTAATCTATTTTACTAAAAATTAGCTTGTCATACAACTTAAATATTTTAACAACAATAACCAAAGAATCAAACCAGAAAAAATACATAAAATAAATGCTGGATATAATTTACAATATTCAAAAAAAGACACTTTGGTCCTTTAATTAAAATTGTTAACAAAAATTAATTTTAATATTGTCATCGAAATTTCATCAGGAGCAATGATTCAAATTGCTTCTCAATTATTTTTGGCCAACAAAAAAATTAATGTCAGAGGAGAAGTTATAGATGCAGAATACATAAGCAATATTACTATCATGTTACAAAATAAAATTAACAAATCATTCAAGATTAAACATGCTGAAAAAATTGCTCAAGCCATCTACCTATTCTTAATTAATATCTTGGGTTTATAATTAGTTAACAATAAAGAACAATTAGAAAAAAATGAAAAAAAACCCAAGATTTTGGTTCAACTAGATGATTTACAGTTCCAGTAAATATGGCTCTTAATACATAAAATGAATCTTACTAGATTCTTTAACTTTTTCAACCAATTACTATTTTATCTTTTAGAAAACATCATGAAATTTACATTTGTTTCAAGCCTACTATCACTCAATAAATTTTTAAATCCAATGAACAAATCTGTTTAAAGCATAAAATCTCAATTCTAAATGTTTATATTCCAAGAAAAATTAAAAAATTTTGAGTATCTTCTACAATTCCAACAATTACCCCATTGTTTTATTAAACAAATTAAAAATTGGAATTATACATAGCAACATTTTTCAAGATGAAACCTCTTAGATTGTCTTTAACTTTATTAAAATTGTAAAACATATTCTACTTTCAAACCCAAATATTATTTTCACTACTGAAAACTACTACATTCTAAAAAAAAAACTTTCTTAAATCAACATAAATTTCTTAAAACTCCAACAATAAAGACAATTAAAACAATTAATTGCTAAATAGGCCAATATATTTGTCAAAAATAATAACAATCTTAGAAAAACTGATATTGTACAGCATCAAATCTATACAGAAGATGCTTTATTAAAACATCAACAAGCTTACCAAGTTCTATCTGCCAACCACTAATTCATTAGAGAAAAGGTAGAGTAAATGCTCAATAATAGTCTTATTCAACCATTAAAAAGTCCTTAAGTCTTATCAGTAATTCTTATTAAAATAAAAAATGAAAAAATCAGATTTTGTATAAACTATCAATAACTAAATAGTGTTACAATTGGAAATGTCTATCCACTATCTAAAATTAACAACATGTTAAATACTTTGGGAAAAGCCAAGTTTTTTTCGACTTTAGACTTAGAAAATAGATATTGGCAAGTTAAAATAAATCTCAAAAATCGACCAAAAACAGTATTTATTACACAAAAAAGAAATTACAAATTCAATATTATGTTGTTTGAATTCTGTAATGTATTAGTAACATTCTAGTAACTTATAGATATTGTTTATAAAAAACTTCTATGACAATTAATAGTTGTTTACTTAGATAATACTAATGTATACTCTCCAAGTTTTAAAGCCTATTTAATCTACTTGTGAGAAAATTTTCAATGATTACAAAAAGCAGGATTAAAATTAAATATTAAAAAATATTACTTTAAAAAAACAAGCTTGATTTTTTTTGAACATATTATTAGCAAAAATGGAGTTCAATTTAATTCAGAAACAATTAATACTATTAAAAATTTCAAAATTTTTTAAAACACAACAAAACTAAGAGAATTTGTAAGATTAGCCTTCTATTACTGAAAATTTATTAAAAAATTTTCTGAAATTGCTAAACTACTTAATCATCTAACCAACAAAAATGTAAAATATTAATGAATACAAATTTAACAACAAGTATTTAACACTCTTAAAGAGAAACTCACTATAGCTCCAATTCTCAGATTTTAGCAAAAAATTCCAGTTAGCCATTAATGCTTTATACATAGTTTTTGGTACCATTCTATTATAATTGAATAACAATAGCAATAATTGCCTATGTTAATAGAACTCTTAAACCAACTGAATTCAAATATGAGTCTACCAAATTAGAAGTAGCAACTGTTATTTGAACTCTAAAACATTTTTAACAATACCTTTAAAATAGATTCCAATTCAATATTATCACAAATAGATATTGGTTTCAAATGGCTCAACAAGAAAAACTCTGAACTTAATGTTAAACAATTTTAATAGTCTGATTTTCTAACAGACTACAAATATATTATATATCACAAATCAGACAAATTATATACAAATGTAGATAATCTCTTTAGAATAAGGCAAGATTAAAATCAACACCAACAAACTACCAATTCAACAACAATTAACAAAAAAAACAATAGATTCTGAAAATTACAACAACATTGTTACAGTGATTATTTGGAGTCTTAAAACAAATAACAAACCCATAACTTGGTGCTCAATTAATATAATAATGTCGATTGCTGAAGATTGTTTGTATCTGAAGGTTTTGGTTGGGTTCTTTGTATAATGGACAAAGATTCAATAGTTGTTTTCAGTAGTCTTCTGGAATTGCAATTCCATCAATTTTTTTCTTGGCTTGGTGGCCAGCAATCCTCTAGTAAGTAATCCATAATTCTTTTACATGCTCTATCCACTTGCAGGGGTTTTTTATTAGACAATCCTTAACATCAATAATTTAGTACTTAATCCTTAATCAATTTAGTAAACAACAAAAAAAATAACAAAGAAAATAAAAGAAACAAAGAAAATAAAGAAATAAGCCAAGATAATTTTGCAAGTTAGTATCCTGTCAATAGCCATGATCAAGAGCTATTGTTTTAGTGTGTTTAAGTATGAATTACTATCAACATAAAAGGTTAATAGTGAAAAGTGGATTGAGATAGTGAATAATTATTTATTGATATTTGTGATGTAAAAGATTGCTTAGATCAAATCTAAACTGAGAAGTCTGTCTTTTCTACTTCTAATACTACTGCTATATATACATAATTAAAATTCCTTAATTCTTCAATTTTTCACACCAGAAATCCTAGAATTCTTGGAATTCTGCAATTCCTTGTATGAGAATCTTGAAATTTCTGGAATTTTGCAATTCCTTTGAGAAGAATTCTGGAATTTCACATTTACTACAACTATTTCTGATTGGCTAATTTATATGCTAATATACTTCTTATATTCTATAAGTAACATTATTCCCTCTTCTTTAATATTGAGCTTTGTTGAAATCTCCTAATTTTCATTCTCCATTTTTGAGTATTTTTTGAATTTTTTTTTTAAGAATTATTTGTGTTATCTTGTTTTGTAACTTTTTAAATTGGGCATTGGTTATTTTTCCCATTTGGTTAACAGTAATAGTGTACATTTTTGCATTGAGTAAGATTTCTGGTCGATTTTGAAATCCAGTATATAGCCAATAAATGGCTCTTGCTTGTGTGGTTAAATTGTTCTTTTTCACAAATTGTTTCAATTGTTGTAGTATAGTTGTGTCAAATAATCATTTTGTTTTATCTGTGTACAAACTTTGAATATTCAAGTATTGTTCCAAATAAAATTAACAAAAGTTTCTTGGAAATTGTTGTATCTACTAATTCTAAGTTTCTATAGTCAACTCTTGATATTGAGTAACTTTTGGTTGTGTTTCTATTGTCAATTTTACTTTTGTGATTATTTTGTCCACAGTGTTCTCCATTTTTTTCTATATTTTATCTTATGGTCTTTTTCTGGTGTTTGTGTATCTGATAATTTGTTGATTAATTGTAATTTTCATTTCCTGTTGTTGAATCAATTGAAAAAGTTGTTGCACTAGTGAGTGAATGTTGTTAGTAATCTCCATTTTTTGCTGTCTGTTGTTATATATACTGTGTTTTTATATACTTCTTGGTTGTTCAATTTTACATGTTTGTTTCAATGATATAATTGGTTTTAGATCTCGTAAAATCTTATCTGGTTTGACTAGTATTCTCTGTACTCCTAATTGTAAAATATTACTGGTGAATAATATTGCTATATGATAGTATTGTTTTAGTCAATCACCATGTGCTGCTTTGGTCAAGATTTTGTTGTTCAATCTTAATTTATAAGTTCCATTTCCAAGAATTTTTTTTATGTGAAATGGTCCATTCTATTTGAAGTCAAATTTTTCACTCCATTGTTTTTCTGTTTTAATACGATGTAAAAATACTTTGTCTCCAATCTTGAATTTAACTAGTTTCTCTGGTAGTTAATTATTATGTCTTTCTTTCTGTTTTTTTTGTGACTTTTGGATGTTATCAGCTGCTTTTTACTGTGTGTTTTCTAGTGTCTCTATTAAGTCATATGTTTTTCTCAACAATGTTCTTTGAAAATTCTTTTCTGTTATTGGTTCTGTTAGATATGTCTTACTTCTATCTTAACTGATAATGTTGCTGTTCTATTGTATACTAATTCGAATGGTGTTGCTTGTGTAGTGTCTTGCTTCATTGTCTGATAAGCAAATAATACTGATGGTATAATTAAATTCCATTCATTCTGGTTTTCTTGGCTGATTTTGGCAATGACTTCACACAATATTCTGTTAAATTTTTTAACTAGCCCATTTGTTTATGGATAGTATGGTAATGATAATGGTTTTTTTATCCCAAATCTTTGACTTAATTCTGTTAATGTTCTATTCACAAAGTGAGTTTTTTAATCCAATAATAATTCTTTTGGACATTCATGTTGACAGATCAAGTCTTGATGAATGAATTTGGCAATAGATTCTGTATTTGCTTTTTGAATGGCTTTTGCTTCTGGCCATTTTGTGAGATAATTCATGACTACTGCAATATATTTGTTGCTTCTGTTGATGATTGTTAATGGTCCGACTAAGTCAATTCCAATTTGATCAAATAGTTGTTTTACTTTAATTGATCTCAATGGTTTACTGGGTTTTGTTCTTCCTCTTCTTTGACAAACATTACAATTTTGAACATATTAGATGATATCTGGATACATTGATGGCCAATAGTATCTTTTCTTGATTTTTTCTATTGTTGCTTCTTTATGGAAATGTTCTGCTATTGGATTTGAGTGCATATTGAACAATATTGTCTCTTTCTCTGGTTCCATAATTACTCTGGTTGGCTGATCTGAATTTCTTTTGTTCTTTTGGTAAAGTATATTTTGATGATTAATAAAATATTTTGATTGCTGTTTTATGTTGTTTTGTTCTTTTTGAGATAATTTTTTTTTGAACAATTGGGTATCTATATAATATTAGAGTTGTTAATATTTTTGTATATTTATGTTTTGTATTTTTTTGGGTTAAAAATGTTTTTAGACTTGTCTCATTTGTGACAATCTATTGACATTTCCGTTTTCTTTTCTTTTTTTATAATGCACTGTATAATTAAATGGTGAAAGTTCTATTTTCCATCTGGCATGACAATTGTCTGCAAATTTTTGTTTCTGAATTAAAGTCAATCCTTTGTAATCAGTGTATACATCAAACTTTTGACTTAAGTATTCTTTCTATTTGATAACAGCCCAATAGATGGCTAAGTGTTCTAATGCTGGAGTTCTATAGTTCTTTTCAGCTGGATTTAAGCTTCTACTGGCATAAGCTACCAGATGTTTTCTTTTATCTGGTCCTCTCTGTGATAGTACTGCTTCCAATACTTGACCTGATGCATTGGTAGTGATAATGAATGGTTTGCTGTGATCTGAATATATAAATACTAGAGCTTGAATAAGCTTTCTTCTTAGTGTGTCAAATGCTTCTTATTAAGCTTCTGTTCACTCATATTTTACATTCTTAGTTTGTAAATAATGGAGTGGCTGAGTCAGTTTAGAAAAGTTCTTGATAAAACAGTAATAATATCCTGCAAATCCCAAAAATGCTTTTAGTTCTATCAAGTTGGTTGGTACTAAAAAGTTTTTTACTATTGCAATCTTGTCTGGATCTGTTTTAATACCATCTTTGCCTACAACATGTCTCAAAAATTTGAGTTCTGTTTTTCCAAAGAAACATTTGTTTGCATTCAACTTTAATCCTGCTCTTTTCAACCTTTTAAATACTTGTTAAAGATGATGTAAATGATCATCAAATGTCTTGGAGAACATATTTGTGTTGTCTAAGTAAACAACTACAGATTTTCACAGTAGTCCAGTATAAACAATTTCTATGAGTTGTTGGAATGTGGCTGGAGCATTCATCAATCCAAATAACATTACTTCGAATTCAAAATTTTTTTCTTAAGTTGTAAACACCATCTTCTCTTTATCCTCTGGTTTTATAGCTACTTGCCAGTAACCATTGTCTAAGTCTAATGTTGAGAATCATTTTTTTCCTCCAAAAGCATTGAACAATTCTTGGATCTTTGGAGTTAAACAACTATCTCCTTTGATCACTTCATTTAGTTTTCAGTAATCTATACAAAAGTGGATTTTTCTATTTTTTTTATGAACTAGTACTACTGGTGATAACCATGGGTTTATTGATGGTTGAATTAACTCATTGTTAAGCATCCGATTGATTTCTTGACAAATAATCTCATGGCTGGCTGGTGGTACTCTGTATGCTCTTTGTTTAATTGGTATTGCATCTCCAGTCTTGATTTAATGTTGGATTATATTAGTTCTGCCAAATTTGTTTTTGCTAACAAAGATATTATTAAAGTTATTAAGTAATATCTTAAGTTGCATATGTTGTAGTGAGTCTAGATTTCTCAAGTTCATTTGTTCTAATTGTTCTGGTTAGAGCAAATAACATTCTTCTTGTCCATATATTGTTTAAGATGTAATATCTACATATCCACACAGTTGTAGAAAGTCTGGAATGGTATTTGGCAGTTGGTTTTCAATTTCGGTGATTAAGTATCCAATGGTGGTTCTTTCTGGTATCTTGATAACATTTCCTATGTTGTTGTAAATGGGAATTTTAATGTAACTATGATTCTTGACTGGTATGTGTAAATTGACTAATCCGATCTCTTCTGATTCATAAAGTGTTGCTTCTGTCTCAAAAATCTGAATCTGATCCTTTACTTTTCTTTCTATGACTACTATGTACTGGTCATATGATAGAATAGAAATTGGTTGACAGGTGGAGATAATTTCTCTCTTGTCAATAATTTCTTCCTCTGCCATATTGACTGGTATATTTATTCTACTCATGGATCCAAATCTCTGTATCTCTCTAGCTGTAATCTCTAATTCTTTTCTGTTTCTCACTGATACTAGTTGAGTTATTTTTACCAGAGGCAAAAATATTGTTTATGCTATCTTTTCATTTGGCTCTATAATATAGTCCTTTTCTGAATTATTTTGTAGCATAGCAATGATATTTCTTACATATCCTGCATCAATTATCTCTTCTCTGATGTTGATTCTCTTTTTCACTAAACTACTCCTGGATGCTAGTTGAATTATGGTTGTTGCTGGAATTTCCAGTGCTATTTTGAGATCAATGCAGGTATGCAAATATGGTTTCAATTTGATGGCATCTCTTTCTGGATATCTCAGATCAAATTCTGCATCAGTATCATGTGCACATTTTGGCATGATACTCTCATTGTTATCGCTGAACTATTTCAGTTTCTGTTCTTTGGTAAGATTGGGGAGCATGATATATTGTTCATAGTTTAGATTGGAGTTTGAATCTGAATTTAAATTATTGTTGTTATTATGGCCATATTGAGCAGAGCTAGAACCATTGTTTTTGTTATCATCATTGTCGGAGTTTGAATTAGGATTGGACTTTGATTCCAATTCCAATATGCAGCTGCTAATTGGTTTTTCCTCTTCTGGGATCATGTAGATCATGCATAGTGGTGGATTGTAAATGAGATCATACTTATTACAATATTGAAAGTTACAGGGAATTAGGCAGTATTAATACAGTCTAGTGTTCAACTGTTCTAAGTGTTGCTTTTGTTTTTTTCTAGTGGGTGCTAAGTTTTGATAATGTTCATAAAATTTTTTTGGATCTGTTTCAATATCCAAGAATGCTTCTGGATTGGGGATCAAAACAATATCGACTGGTTCTGATGAATTGTTTTTGATCTCTAAGATTTCACTGGATGTGGCTCCTTCGACTTTGGCATTGGTCATATGCCAGATCTTATTCTTATTGTGTGAATACCTGTTCAAGCAATTAATTGCTCAATGCCAGACTGCAGTAATAGGCATTGCATAACTCATCCAGTTGTTGATGAAGATTGTGTATTAGCACAAAGCATTGCATGTTCCTTCTTATCCAGAAATGTTGTTCCACATTTCTTTGTTAAGCAACTGTTTGCCACAAGCAAGACATGGTTTGTTGTCTCACTTTCCTTGATGTTTTGAGTACCTGTATTATTTTCTATGGCATGGCTTATAGTAATAATGCGTGTGTGTTCAGTAGTCTTCATCTAACACTATCCAAGCTTTCATGGAAAAAAGTTTCTTCTCACAGTCTTTGTATTTGAGAGATATGTATGGTGGTTGTGGCAGTGACTCATGGACTGAGTATGAATTTGTCCAGCCACTGTTTATTTCATTGGTGTTTGTGGCTTCTTCAAGTACGTTTTCTTCTTTTCTTTCTTTTTCCTTTCTCTTGTTATCCTTTTCCTACTTCCAAGTTGACAGTTTGTTCTGGTTATTGTCAGTTCCCCATGCTTGGTCAGTATTTCAGGTAAGTTTTTCTCATTGTTTTTTTTTCTCATTGTCATTCCAAGAAAGTATGGATGGCAGCTCATTGTGGTCATTGTCAGCCCATAAAACTTGATACACTTTTCAAGTTGGTTTTTCTTTTTCTTCCTCAAAGTTAATAAGTGGTGCTGGTGGGTTGTTGGTTTTAAAGTGACTACACATGGTTAATACTTGTGTGTCTTGGCCATTTTGGCTAAATTGGAGCTCCTATGTTATCCAGTCAAGTATAGCATTGGTTTTAGATAACCAGTTGTTTCCTACTAATGCCTAATATTGAGTTACTTCTATCACTAGAACTTTGATAAGAATAATGATGCCATTGACTTCAAAGAGAAAGTCATCAATTTCACTAATAGAGATTTTGGTTGCTTCATCTGCAGTAATTATGCAAGCACTGGCAGCATGATCAACTTGGCAACCTAATTGATCCATAAGTTGTTTTGTGATGATGCTGCCAGCTGATCCACTGTCTAAGATCAGTTTAATGGAGTGCTTATCCACTTTGGCATCAGTGTATATTGTGGTTATGAGTTTGGTGTCCAATGTGGCTCCTCTAAATAATAGAACTGGGTTTGTTTTTTTGAGTTCAAAGAAATATGACAACAAGAATTTCATCTTTGGTACTGGTTGCAGGTGAGATATTATTAGTAAGTAGTGGTTGTTGGTTGGGTTTTGGGTAATTGGGTGAAGTGTCTTTTAAGGTAACCAGAAGACTTAAATAGTGTTGAAAATTTGGGTTTTGGGCATACTCAGTTCCTGAGCTCTGAAAACGTGGTTCTAATAGTTGGTTGGAAGAACTGGGAATTGGTTGATGAACAACCATTACCAATTTCCAGTTTTGAGTGATCCATGATCTGGGGTTTTTGGTGTTATTTGAGCTGGGTTTGATAGCAGTGTTTGAACTGTGGGTGTCTGATAAATTATTTGTGACTACAGCAGTTGATATATTATTTGTGGCTGTGGTTAATAAATTGAAGATTGATATATGGGTGGTTGGTATATTGGTTGTTGTATCATTAGTAGGTAAGTGGTTTGATATTAATCTTGATTTGGATGATGGTTCAAAGTTTGAAATCAGTAATCAGAGTTTTTGTATTGATTTTCCAATCATGGGCTACAATAAAAATGGCAATTAATTTTAATGTGACCTTGTTTACTACAGTTGTGACAAACATGCATCTCTTGCTGCCACGTTTGATTAGATAACAAGGGATACAACTGATTTTGGAAACAATTGGCATTTCTTATATTATTGTGTTATTGTAGTGGCTGATAAATTGTGTAATTGTTAGCTAAGTATCCCTCTAATTTCTGATTAATTGAATTGCTGAATTGTTTTAATTTAGAATCCAATTCAGATGATTCATTTATTACTAGATTAATAGCTTGGATGTGATTGGCCTCTAACTCAGCTGACTCAAAGTCTCTGGCATGAGTAATGGTGGCTTAAAGCATGACTGGATGTAATGGACATACATGTTGGAGAATATTACTGCACAGACCATAAATAAACTGGTTTAAAATCTGTGGTGCTGTGAAATAGTTGGTGTCTATTGCTTGGATCTGTCATAGATTTTGATGAAAGTGTTCCAAGTATGTGGTGACTGCTTCTGTATCTCCTTGTTTGATTGTATTGAAGGTATTGGCCAAGCAATTAATACTATTATTATTACTGAAATATTTTAAGAATTCAAGTTTGAATTTCTAAAAGATTTGCAGTCTGGCAGCTAAGCTCTGATATCATGAATCAGCAGTATCTTGGAAAAAGTACAGAATTACTTGAAGAGCTCTGTTGTCATCCCAATTATTTACTATAATTGCTTTGGCAATGTTATTGATCCACACCTGGGCATCATTTTCTTTACTGGTGAATCTTTCCAGTTTTGCTATTGGTGTAAATGCCATGAATTATTGTTGCTATTGTTGAAGTATTTGTTGTTGGAATGGTTCTTGCAGAAGTTGAATTTGCTGATTTAGTTGTTGGAGTAGCTGTTGTAGAAGTTTGGCTATTGGGTTAATTAGTGATTGATTGATGATTCTTATCAGAAGTAGGTTTTGCTGATTAATTAAGTCAGAGTTTGGATTATTCTGATTTTCCTAAGTTTGAATATTTGGAATTTTAATTTTTGGATTTTCTGGGATCAGGTTTTGGTAAGTAAATTTTTGATTCTTAGCTTCTTCTTTTTCTTCTTCTTCTGATTTTGTTACTTCTCATAGATCAGCTGTTTCAAAATTTGGTGGTGGTAGCAATGATTGAAATTCTGATGGTGTTGACAAGCATAAATTAAATTCCTTAAAATATTTACTATATGGTCCTAATAAATCTGTTTTTTTTTGTTTACTTTGAAATGAAAATCAGCCAAACATTGATGTTATGTTTGATGTAGATGCACCTACTAATGTTATGTTGATGACACTTCCAGGTATATAGTAGTAGGATGAGTTGTTTGGTAACTTAACTCTGGTTTTTTTCTAAGTGGGTGATTGTATTCTTTGAGATGTCACTGCTGGTGTTTGCAGTTTTTCTTTTTTTTTACTGGTATATGTAATTGGATATCTTTGTTGAGTGTAATATTCAATTTCTTTATTGATTTCTGTGATAATAGATGCAAAATTGGAATTTGTTGATAGGCTAGTGTTTTGAATTAATTTGTTGTAAAAAGTTTCCCTTGCTAATTCGGTATTTACTAGTGTTCTTGACAAATAGGCAATTTTCTCGTTGACATAAAAATTGAAGACTAATTCTACTAATATGTGATTGTGGTTTAATCTCAAGTGTTGACAGTAGTGTTAAAATAAAGATTTCATGAATCTTAAATGGTTTGCTCCTATTCTTTCTGATTTTGCCACTTTTGGATGAGTGTTGTTGATGCTGGTTCTCTGTAGGATTATACCTCACAGGGAGCACCAAATATTATAATGATTATTTGAGATCTTAAAGCAAATAACAAACCCGTAACTTGGTGCTCAATTGATATAATGATGTTGATTGCTGAAAGTTGTTGTATCTGAAAGTTTTGATTGGGTTCTTTGTATAATGGACAGAGATTCAATAGTTGTTTTCAGTAGCCTTCCGGAATCGTAATTCTGTCAATTTTTTTCTTGGCTTGGTGGCCAGCAATCTTCTGGTAAGTAATCCATAATTCTTTTATATGCTCTATCTACTCACAAGGATCTTTTACCAAGCAATCCTTGACATTAATAATTCAGCACTTAATCTTTAATCAATTTAGTAAACAACAATAGAAATAACAAAGAAAATAAAAGAAACAAAGAAAATAAAGAAATAAGCCAAGACAATTTTGCAAGTTAGTATCCTGTCAATAGCCATAATTAAGAGCTATTGTTCCAGTGTGTTTAAGTATGAGTTACTATTAACATAAAATGTTGATAGTGGAAAGTAGATTGAGATAATAAATAATTATTTATTGATATTTGTGATGTGAAAGATTGCTTAGATCAAACTAAACTAAAAAGTCTGTTTTTTTTACTTCTAATACTACTGCTATATATACATAATTGAGATTCCTCAATTCCTCAATTCTTTACACTAGGAATCCTGGAATTCCTGGAATTCTGCAATTCCTTATACAAAAACCTTGAAATTCCTAGAATCCTGGAATTTTACATTTACTACAGCTACTTCTGATTGGCTAATTTATATGCTAATATACTTCTTATATTCTATGAGTAACAACATCAAAAACTATCTGGAGACTCTCAACATATCAGAAAATTGGTCTTTAGCTAAAAAATACTAATTACAACATTAATTCAAACAATACTTTCTGTATTACAACAAAATTTATTATCAAAACTGCCAAAATTCAACAAATTCACTTTGATTAATCCAATAAAATAAAATAAAAAACAATCTTATACAACATGTATACAAACTTTTTATCATAATATTTAGGAAAAAACACCACAATACAAAGAACATTAAAACATTATTTTTGGTCTTACATGTATCAAGACATTTGATAATATATAGAATCATGTGATAGTTATCAAAGAAGAAAAGAAATTTGACTCATTAAACCTTTAAATTCAATTAAAGTTGAACAATTTTTTGACAAAATAGGAATTGATTTAATTAAACTACTGTTTATTACCACTCAAAAAAACCATTATATTGTAATTACTGTAGACTATCTTATCAAATGGCCAAAAACCAGAGCCATCTAAAGAGCAAATACAAAATCAATAGCAAATTTCATTTATAAAAACACTATTTATAGACATAGATGCCCAATTGAACTCTTATCTAATTAAAAAACATCTTTTGTAAACAACTTGATACAAAAAATTAGTAAACAGTTTAATATTAAACAACTTTTATCATTACTATATCATCTACAAACAAATGAATTAGTAAAATAGTTTAACAGAACATTTTGTAAATTATTAGCCAAAGTTTCAACTAACTTTGAACAAGAATAGAATATTTTTATTTCATCAGTATTACTAGTATATAAAACACTAAAACAAAATACCATAAAGCACATACTTTTTGATTTAACCTATGGAAAAATAGCAATATTACCAATTAATTTTACTATAGAAACATACTCAGTGGTACTTATTAATGAAGAAAACTTTCAAAAAACACTTTAATAAAAAGCTTATACTCTTTTCAATATATTAGAAAAAAAATGACAAATTGCAGTCACTTATATTGAATATTCTTAAGCTTAACAAAAAGAATAACATAACAATAAATTGTGACCAACCACCAAATTTAAAATTGGAAACAAAGTTTTTTTACACAAAACTAAGACTAAAAAACAATAAAGTGGTAAATTTGAACATAAATAAAACAGATTATTCTATATCTATAAAGTTTTAGACAATAGATTATACAAGTTAAAACTTGATGACAAAGTCTTAGTAAAAGTTGCATATAAAGATTGATTGAAACATTATCACTTTAGAACAAACTCTAAACTATTAATTCCACAAATTAGTACACATTCCCCTTTAATTAATCCTGAAAATATTTCCCAAAACTTAAAACCAATAATTATAATAGAACAACAACAAAACTTAATTATTTAAAATTCAACATTAAAATACACAAACAATAAATAATCACAAAAAATATCCAAATTCAAAAACATATAAAACTCCTATATCCAAAAACAATTTTCTTATTCTTTTCAAATTTTTTTTTCTAAATTTTTATTCTTAGTTAGTCATTTTTATTATAATTATTTCCCAAAATATTTAATAAATATTCCAAAAATTAATGTTAGCTTTGAAAACACTTCCAAATTTATCTATAACAATTAATAGAAGTCAAATTAATTATATTCAAAAAAAAACTATAATACCAGTAGTATTTAATTTGCAAAATTATTACTTCTATAAAAAAAAAACAAAAATTTATTCTGAAAATCAATTACCAAAACTTTTAAAGCAAGCTTTAAAAGAAAATCTTTTATTCAATCCTATTGATATTTCACCAAATATTACAACCTAACAAAAACTTCTGTTATTTTTTAATAAGCAAAACAATAAACATACTCTTATTTATAGATATTTTTATATTAAAAGAATATTTTATGAGTAAAATTAGAACTTGTAATAACAAATCTTATTTCTAAAACTATACAAAAACAAATTCACAATGAATTCAAAACAGCAGCTGAACCAACAAATACTCCCTATAAACTTAAAACAGCACTTAAACTCTATTACTTATTCAATATTTGCAAAAATGTCTTACAAAATCCAATACTCCAACCAATAAAGATTTAATACATTGGCAAATTTACAGAACTAGAATTTCAACAATTTTCAAACCAAATTACCACGATTATTTTGGATTACTATCTCAATATTACAGATGGTACTTAGACTTTAATGGAGCTCAAACTTAAGAAAAAGATTATGTTACCAGTAGAATTTTAGCTATTAATTAACATGAAATTACTCTTATAATTCTTATTATTAATTAACATATATTATTAAACATTTTAATTATCACTTATTATTTAATCAAATTATCAAATATTACTATTTAATTAATAAACCAATTTGTACTATAGAAATTAAGATGATTAAATTATACAATATTCTAAACCACTTAACATTCAAAAATTTGCTAAAATTTATAGAAATTTGTAGAAATAATTAATAGTTTACTAAAATAATTAATAGTTTGTAAAAATAACTTGTAGTTCATCAAAATGTATCTTTAGTTGATTAAACAATAGCAAAGAAAAAAATGCAAATTCAAAGACTAGTACTATAACAAGTTGTATAAAGAAGAACTTTTTTCTTTGAAAAAATGTATTTTACTTTAGATATCTTAATTAGAAGCAATTATTCTTTACATATCTTTACAAATCAATAAAAATAAATATTTAAAAATTCAATTTTTGATTATTATATTTGATAATTCCTAAAACCCAATTAATGTTTTAAAATTAATTAGCTACCAATTTCAATAATTTATTAATAATTCCAGGCTTGAATAAAAAACGTTTTACTTGATAAAATTTTATTTTTTTTACATTTCTTTTATTTTTTTTTATTTTTTATTATAATTATTAGAGTAGCCTATAAACAAAATTCCTGTAAAAAAGTTGACTTTCATAGTAAAGTAATTGCATATTTTTTAATAAGCTTTCACTTTAGCAATTTCTGAGAAAAAGTTAATATTTATTACAATATAATTATACAAAGTAACTGTTATGAAATTGGCCATTCCACTTATAAGTTCAGTGATTCAAATTATAAAAAATAATTTGAAGATAAATTTAATTATTAGAGATTCACTAACTTCCAGAAAATGTGAATTCACAACAAACAGACATTAACAACATTCAAAAAAAGAGACTAAAAACCTTTAGTAATAGTAAGAGTATTAGAAACAAAAAAACAGAATTAATTGAAACAAATTAGTTAAAATTCATTAATTATTTAATACTTTTTTCTTTAAAAAATAGTTTTTTACAACTTAAAATACAATCAAATTACATATTAATAAAATATTAATTATTATTTAAATTCATATTATTATTATTTGATTAAGAAATATTAATCAATTCTACACTCTATATTAATAGAATTCAATATTTAACCATACTGAAATAATAGTTTTTGATTATAACTATTAATGAGATACTAATTTTTTATTTTTTTTTGTTTCATTTCTTTGTTGTTTACTAATTAATTAAAAAAGAATTAAGTGCTAAGTATTCAATATCAAAGATAATTTGGTAAAAAACCCAAAAATAAGAATAAAAATTTAAGAATAGCTTATTAAAAAAACATGACTGTTAAAATAAACTGGCCATCATATTAAAAAAAAATTCACAGAAAAAACCATCAATTGAATTTTTGTTTATTATACAAAAAACTCAACCCAAAACTTTTAGACTTCAAAATCTTCAGAAATTACCAATATTACTAGCTATTAAGCACTAAGTTATGGGTTTGTTATTTGTTCTAATACTTCAAATAATCATCTGTAATATTACTATATCTAAAATATACTAAGTAGTAATTTGATTACTTTTTATTCAAATTGTGTTATTAACAAAGACACTGGCTGCCAAGTATAAAAACAAATTACCTTGGTTTTCTAATCTACTAGTTTTAACAATAAACTTAGTGTCAATATGATAATCACACAAACTTTTTTGTTTTTTGACTTTACACATATGTATTTTTTACACATGACCAGTCACTTGGGCTAATTAAAGCAATACTATAGAACTATATTAACAGATATCACACTATTAATACCAAGAAAAAAACTGCAAAGTTTACAAAAACCAAAACCAATACTTTGTGTCTTAATAATACCAAGTAACTTAACAAACCCATCAGAAAGCAATAAAAAAAACTCATAAATCTCTAACTACATTAAACTATTACACATAATTAAACTTTTAAATTCTATAAACACTCTGTACTTAACTTTGACTATTTACATTTTTTACAATAAGTTTTTTTCAAATCTCTTACCAATTCAATAATTTTTATGCTAGCAACTTTAGCACAGCCAAAAATGCATAAAGTCTTTAAAACCCAATTTTTAAAGACAAAACTCTTGCACAAAGCTATATATATCTCAAGATTAAAGGCATAAATAGAAAGCATCTGCATAATATGAGATAATAACAGACACACTTTTAACATAGAAATCCACTGGACCATAAGTGAATCAAGCAATATATTATAAGCAACAGAATTTATTATACATATAAATAAGTAATTAAGAAGTTTCATTTTTCTATAATAAAGACACAACACATTAGAATAAGTTTTATTATACAAGTATTTTTTTATAATAACTGATAAATAATAATATAAAATCTTCATAAAATATAAATACAGATTAACAATAAGTTTACTTATAAAACTGGATGTTATATATGAGTCAAAATATTAAACCAATAAAGTTCAATTCCAATTCACATCATCAATTATATTAGTATTAATTATATTGGACCCAGATCCAATTTTTTAATGAGCTTAATAGATAGTTCTAAAAACATTACAAGTAAAATGCTAAACATTTCTTAATATCACTACTTTATCAGCCTTAATATAACTTTTCTTGACTAAAATAGAAATTACAAAATTTGAATGTAAAGTCAAGCAAGCCAGTTTATTAATATGTTTATTGTCTGGAACTCTCAAATAGCCTTTAATTTTAAACCAAAATATGTCAAACTTCTTATTCTAATAAAGTTTACTATGTGTTTTTTTAATAGTTATATTATATTAAATAATTAAATTTTATAATAATAATAATAATAATAATAATAATAATAATAATAATAATAATAATAATAATAATAATAATAATAATAATAATAAAATAAATTAATAATAAATTATTTATTTTTTACAAATAATTTTTAATATTATTATTAAATATCTTGTATATTATATTTATTATTTTATTTTTAAGTTTGAAATTTGATTTTTGTAATTAATAAATTTTAAAAATAATAGTTTAAAAATTTTACAAATTTATAAATTATTTGTTTAGTATTTATTTACATTTATTTAATTATTTTAAATATATTAAAATATAAATAATACTTAATATTACAACTAATTATTATTATTATTTTTAATAAACAATTGTAAATACAAGTTATTAAAAACAAAATTAATTTTATATTAATCAATAACAAAATATTTTATAATAAAAAACAGATAAAAAACAGATAAAAGCTAATTTTTTTTACAATTTATTTTTAAAAACTTACTAATAAGAAAAAAATTCTTTAAATAACAATATGTTAATATTAATTTAACTTATATATTACAGACTATATTATAAAAAAATTAGCAATAAATAAAAAAGTACAAGAAATATATCATAGAAAAATCAGATTATAATAAAATAAAATAATGATTTGCTTTATGTATTAAGCAAAAATTTCCTATTGTAATAAAGTTTCAGTACACACCAAATCACATGACCGGAGCATATATTAGGACAATCTACTAATGTCGCGTTGTGACGCGAAAAATAAAGAAGATATTGAAATAATTGCTTTTGGACTTTTTCTTTATTCAAAGGGACAAATGGCGCTCACAACAAAACACATTGATGTCAACTTTAATAACGAAATGGGTATTTTACTTTTTACTAAAATGTATTTAGAGAAACTTTGAATTTTGGGGTACGTTCTTACGCGTTTCTGTAAATCGACAATTTCCACTTATGGCACTATAGAGACATTAAAAGCATTCCTTCAAACTTACAAAGAAGCGTCTCAATCACCCCTGTTCTTGAATGAAATGGATATTGACGAAGTTGAACAACCGGAACAACAAAAGAAGCCCAAATATATGGAGCAACTTGTGAGCTCTAATATACAATTTAGTTGTTCGATAAGTTTTGTGACAAAATTTAATTTAATTTTCTCTTGATAGCAAAAGATTGCTGATCGAGAAGAGGAATCTTTGATCATTGAGTTGGATGATATAGCCGCAGCTAATGTACGTTGTATTAGGAGTTCTCCACAAAAATAATTTCTTACACAATTACAATTTTTCAGGACGATGGAATTAAAAAAATCGGTGAAAAGATTAAAAGAAATGCAAAGATTTATATCGATTTGTTTTATCGTGTCATTGATTCACTGATGCCACAGCCCCGAAAGGATATTAGTTACCTAGATGATGTTATTGATGTTCTAATGGCAAAAAGAAAAGAAAGAGAACAAGAGAGAATTCTGCAAGGTGTCTCTTTTCCACCAAATTTAACTAGACGACAGTAAGTTCAATTTTAATTCGAGATACAAACTTTGATTCAACTATAACTTTTCAGTCAAATCGCATTGGAATTTTTTTTAGCAATATCTATCTCAAACCACCATCAAATGATAAACCATTGGCGGTACGTGAAGCAAATGGTGCCTGTCTCGGTCATTTGATCACCGTGCGAGGAATTGTGACTCGTGTTTCCGATGTTAAGCCATTTTTACTCATTAACACCTATTCATGTGATACATGTGGAGATGAAGTCTTTCAAGAAATTACGAAAAAAAGTTTCATGCCCTTGATCGAGTGTCCATCAGAAAAGTGCAAAATGAATAAAGTACGTGGTAACTTGCAAATGGAAAGTCGTGCAAGCAAGTTTTTGCCATTTCAAGATGTAAAGTTGCAAGAGGAGGTTAGTCGAGATTGGATTGATGATCAGAAGCATTCAAAATTTTTGAATGCAAACAATTAAACCTCGACATTTTCTTTAGACTGATCAAGTTCCAGAAGGACATATTCCTCGAACAATGACCATTCATCTCTATGGCAGCATGACTCGCACATTGAATCCTGGAGACTGTGTTGATGTTTCTGGGATTTATTTACCAACTCCATTTACTGGCTTTAGAGCTTTGCGTGCTGGCCTTCTAACCGAAACCTATCTTGAAGCTCAATATGTCGGTCAGCTCAAAAAGCAATATAGTAAAATGGTAAAAACTCTAGAAATCGAACGAAAAATTAAAGATCTAAGTGAAGACCCGGATCTTTATTCAAAATTAGCCCAAAGCATTGCTCCCGAAATTTTTGGTCACGATGATGTCAAAAAGGCTTTATTATTATTGCTCGTTGGTGGGGTCACTAAAACAATGGGCGACGGAATGAAGATTCGTGGAGATCTTAATATTTGTCTGATGGGAGATCCTGGGGTGGCCAAGTCTCAACTGCTGAAATTTATTACAAAGGTAGCCCCACGTGGCGTTTATACCACTGGACGCGGTAGTTCTGGGGTTGGTTTAACAGCCGCAGTCATGCGAGATCCGGTTACAGATGAAATGGTTCTTGGTAACTTTTAAATTATTCAAATTTGGAATTGGTAAGAATTTTCACTATATTTAACACAACTTCACTTTATAGAAGGTGGGGCCCTTGTGTTAGCAGATAATGGAATTTGCTGTATTGATGAATTCGATAAAATGGAGGACACTGATCGTACAGCTATTCACGAAGTGATGGAACAACAAACGATTAGCATTAGTAAGGCAGGGATAACAACAACTTTGAATGCTCGAACGTCGATACTTGCCGCAGCAAATCCATTACACGGACGCTATAATCCTAACATATCTCCCGTCCAAAATATCAATCTTCCAGCAGCTTTGCTATCCCGTTTTGATATTTTATTTTTGATATTAGACCAGCCCAATATAGAAGATGATCAAAAGAAGGCAGAACATATATCTCATGTGCACATGCAAGGTTCTCATCCTTCCTCAGATTTTGAAGTATTAGATGGTCATATGATCAGGTATGCTATAGTAATAGTAGTCGTAGTATTCTTTTAAGCCTGACCATAATAACAATAATTCTATGCAAAAAGACATTACGTTGCAGAAGCTCGATCAAGAAGACCGGTTGTTCCAAAGAGAGTTTCTGAATATATTATAAACTCTTATGTGCGGCTTCGTAATGAGCAAGTCAAAGATATAGAAGACAAACGTGAATTCGCATATATAACAGCTCGTACGCTTTTAGCCGTTCTTCGTTTGTCTCAAGCTCGGGCACGGCTTCGTCTCGATGATGTCGTATCACAGGCAGATGTGGAAGAAGCTCTAAGGTTGATTGAGGTTTCAAAATCATCACTTTATAAAGAGAGGGAAACAGTTAATGAAGATAACACAGCAACGACAGCAATTTACCATATCATTCGTTCAATGGGCGATGAAAATATGCCCGATAATCATGAAGAAAATGAAACTTCATTGGTACAACTGAGTTTAGCTGATATCAGAGATCGTATATTCGCCGCGGGATATACTCAAGAACAGTTAACGGAATGCTTCAATGCATATGCTGATTTAAATGTGTGGATGATGGATAAAGAGCACCGCAACTTAACCTTAGTACATGGGAGACAAACCCAATAGAAATTAGGGAACACGTACATAATCACCAATTACCAATATATATTGTATTCGAGGAATTATCATTTAAAAGGACGTTTAAGATGGACTATCACGGTTAGACGGTTTTTTTGTTGCTTCATACTGTCAAATAAAAATGATCAAAATACCCTGGACACATCTAAATTACATGAAAATTAAAAATTTATATTACCCCAATCTAAACTATTTTAAAGAGTGATTATCAAGAAAGCTCAGAGGTTTACTAGAGCGGGATGAGTTTAGCGAATAAATGCCTAAACAGGAAATCCCGTTCGTGGCTTATAATTTATTTAAGATCATCATCATCAAAATCATCAGGAAAATCTGGATCAATTGGGAAAAATTGAACACATATAACCAAATTGATAATTAGTCAACATTTCAATATAATGAAAACGCGTACCATTAAAAAATTCCTGGTCGACAACCTTATCACCTCCTTGACTATGTTTATGACCGGCCTTGTGATGGGCAGCGTGAGCGGCAAAGTAACTCTCGTCACCTGGGAAAGCGATACCCATGCCGATAGCAGCGCCGCTACCGCCAGGGTGACCACTACCACTTTCTCGGAATAACATAGGTTGGTGGAAAGAGCCACTACCACCAGATGGTGACTCATCATATTCATCTACAGTCATTGGTTCATAGTATTCGTCTGTGTAAAAAATATGAAACGAGGAAAAATTACATATTTTAAAAATTGGGTCAACACAAATATTTTAGTCAAAATTTTCAAATGAGTTTTAGAATGGAGTACTAACCGCTACCGTCCCCCTCGGGAATTTGCGACATCTTGCGTTTCTGACTCTGGAGGTGAAGTTTTCCTTTTTTACCTATTGTGACCAAAAAGACTACGAAAGGTTTGAGATGTGTTGAAAGGCAAGTTCGAGAAGATTAAACGGATAAGAGTCTTTGAGATCGGCAGATATCATATCATCAGGTTACTGGGACTAGTAAATATGAAAACCGTCCCAGGAATTAGGAATCTGGAAACAGAGATTTGAGGGTGACTCATCCCAATTCTTTTTTACAAAATCCACAGTAAGTCTTAAACTAGCTAAGATTGGTGCATAATATGAGATCAATGATGTAAAAATTTACAAAATATCGGAGTTTAAGCGAAACTTGGGCTTGAATCTTTTTAAAAATGGCAACACAGTTTGTGGTTAGTAATATTCCGCAGGCCCCTAGCACGTTGTTAAATAGCGACAACCCTAGCATGAAAGCCGCACTAGGAACGTTATCCGACGACGGCGAAGACGGTATCGAAAATCTTGAAGCCAACATGACTCAAAATCATGGATATAACCCTTCAAGTCTCAGTTCTTCAGAAAGTTCCCTTCCTGGAGGCCTACCAACGTCACGAAGTCTGAACTCATCCGAAGTTATGGTAACGCTAGGTGGAGAGGAAAAAAAAGGTTCGAGTGAATCAAAAGAAAGGCAAAGGGTTACTAGGGTTGGTGGCAGTGTTGATCCAGGAACAAGAGGTAAAAGTGCCAATTTCGAAAACTATAGAGATTCGTTGAAACCTTTGGGAGAGATCAAAAAGTCTAAAGTAAGACAAACATTAATACCAGACACCATAAAGGAACCCGAGACCAATAAGAAAGCTGTTGATGAGATACTAAAGGAATTTAAGGAATTGAAATCGCGCGATGATCATGGTGAAGGTCATAAAGGATCTTCGAAGGGGGCAATCATTTTAAATGCTACACTCGATCTTGCGCTTGCCGGTCTTTTTGTTGCTTATATCTTGTCAAAACGACCAGGTGTTGATAAGAGCAATCTGGGAATTGGTGCGATTGGCTTATCGATTCTTTATGGTGCTCAATGGTGAGTACGGAAGACAAAAATTTATTTGTTGTGGATTTGATCAAAGAACTCGTTTGGTACACGATATAATTTAACTTTTTATTCTAGGTACGCGTTTAAGAAATGGTTCACAGATTCAAATTGACTGTTTAGTCAGTAGATTCGACTATGTCTTTGATTTTTATTGAATTGAATCACAGTTCACTTACGCTTGACGCCCAAGAATGATGGGTGAAATAATATTAATATAGGAAATTGGAAACACTAAAAATACAAAACCTTTTCTAGCTTGGTTAGAGAAATAGAAATTTGATTTGCATAGCGAAATCAGAGGATAGTTTTCTTAAGGTTTTTTGAATATAAATTTTTTTTACATCCATATTTATTGTTTATAGTCTAAGGGGTTTAATGTTGAATCCGATTATTAAATGGTAATCAGTTTTGATTGTCAGTGTTCGATTAAGCGTGCGCGAAACGTATCACGATATCACGAGCCAGCTTTTAAAATTTAGCCTATGAACATACGCGACTTTTGTCAAAATATAACACGAGGAACGTTCCTTTAATCTTACTAAATAACCATGGATAAGTTCGTGATCAGAACGAGACCGCTTAAAAGAGCAAAACGTGAAGAGAACAGTGAGGACGAGAGGGATAAGAAGCTAGAGGACAAAGTTGAACCTAGAACGGTGAAAAAACCAAAACTTGAAGTTACTAATAAAAGTAAAGAAAAGGCGCAAGAAAAAAAAAGTGGATTGAAAGCTAGACTCAATCGAACTTCTAGAAAGAATGAGGCAAAACTTGAAACAACTTCAACCCCAAAAGAAACAAAGGGGAAGGGGGAGGAACAAGAAAACGTGGAAGCTGAGGTTGCTCAAGAAGAGAAAGCTGCTGAAGCATATGAAGAAAATGCGATCGAAGAGATTGCTAATAAGCTGTCAGTATCGCTTTTTTAGAAGTTAATAAACTGATGCTACAACTCTGAAATTGATTTAATCTTAATTTTTACAGTGCTGAAGGAGGTATTCCGAAAACTGCTCTAGGAATAAATTGGAAGGATGGTGATCCGTAAGCTTTAAAATTTTCCCTTCTAGCCTCATTTTAATACAGATTTTATCAGAAATCTTCAATATCTAATATTGACTTGTAGCGTTCCTTATGCGGCTCTTTGTAAAACTTTTGAAGAGATCGAAGCAACTACAAAACGTTTATCAATTCAAGAATATCTGACCACCTTTTTGTCGCGCGTCATTGAAAAAACTCCAGATAATTTGTTGCAAAGTTTATACTTATGTATAAATCGGGTAACTTTTGGTTTAAATAATAATTTATCCCCATTTCAAAATCTCGCTCGTCACTAAAAATTTGAGTCTAGATTTGCCCCGAATATGAGAGTTTGGAATTGGGCATAGGAGAGACAACTTTAGTAAAAGCAATCGCTGAAGCTACCGGTCGAAATAATTCTTCAATCAAAAATGATTTGGCCAAGTTGGGCGATATTGGAGAAGTTGCTAAGGTAACAAATGGGATTATTGGAGTTTTGTTTTTTACAATCTCTGATTGCCCATCAGCTCTTTAACTATTTTTTTAGCATAGTAAGAAGTCACAAGCAACTCTCTTTGCTCCGAAGCCACTAACGGTGCCTTCTGTATTCAAAAAAATGAAGGCGATCGCTGCAACTAGTGGCCAAGATGTAAGGATGTCTATCTGGTAAAGCCTATAAATTGTGTAGATCAAATATTAATATGCTTATTAATACTTTTCCTAGTCTCAAAACCGAAAATTAGGTGATATCAAAGGCCTTCTCTCTTCGTGTTCTGATGGAAACGAGGCAAAATATTTGATTAGGTGAATTTTCTTTATTGGTTTTTATTTGTGAATAAGAACTCAACTCCTCGATTCTTTAGATCACTAGAAGGAAAGCTGCGTATTGGTTTGGCCGAACAAACAGTTCTGGTTAGCCTTGCCCAAGCTGCTGTGTTAACTAGTCCTGGTAAATACAAAAGATAAGGCTGAATGTTATTCACATGAACAAAGACGATTGGCTAAGGATTTTATCCTGTTTTATCAGAATACGAAAAGTTATCAAAGGCAAACAAGGCAACTGAACTCGCTGAAGCCCCAAACATTATCAAAGCCATATTCAGGTGAGGCCAGAATATTCAGCATCAGGAGATATTGTGTAGCTGTTCGCATATTTTGATTTAATATTTCTCCTCGTTCTAGTGAGGTACCATCTTATGATATTGTTATTCCCAATTTGTTGAAGTATGGAATTAAACGATTAAGGGATCATTGCAAATTCACACCTGGTATTTCATTTATGTCGATCGTTGATAGTATGATTTCTAATATTGATTCAAGAAAAAGTGTTCTCAATCAACTTTCTATGGATCAAGGAATACCCATTAAGCCGATGTTGGCACATCCGACCAAAAGTATTACCGAAGTTCTCGATCGACTTGAGGGGCACAAATTTATTTGTGAATTCAAGTATGACGGTGAACGAGGACAGGTATTTGTCAACGATTTTTCATTGAATTTTTCTTTATATGTCTATATTTCTATTGATACAGTTTTTTGTTAATTGCAGATTCATAGGCTTGAAGACGGTACATCAAAAATTTATAGTCGAAATATGGAAGATAATTGTCAAAAATATCCAGATATCCTTGAAAAACTTAACAAGGTTAGTGTCTTCATTGAATTAAAGAATGTGATTTCTTGCTAAAGACTTTGATTTCTCGCTTTCAGTTTATTAAACCGGCTACCAGATCCTTTGTTCTGGATTGTGAGGTTGTAGCTTGGGATTGTGAAAGTCAATCCCTTCGACCTTTTCAAGTTTTGAGTACTAGGAAACGAAAGGACGTGAAAGAGGAAGATATTAAGGTTACCGTTTGTGTGTTTGCTTTTGATTTACTCTATCTAAATGGGGAGGTAAGGAATCTTTCAATATAAATAAGCTCAATTATTTAATCGATTTTAATAATTTTCTCCAATTTCTTCAAAGTCATACCTGTCGAAACCACTCTCGGAAAGACGTCAACATTTATATCAAGCATTTAATACAGTTGAAGGTGAATTCGCCTTTGCACATTACATGGAAGCTTCAAACATTGAAGAAATTCAAACATTTTTGGATGAAAGTGTAAAGCGTAGTTGCGAAGGCTTGATGGTAAAGATAAGCGAAGGCGCCGAGTCGACGTATGAACCTTCGAAGAGATCTAGAAATTGGTTGAAGGTTTGTTACTTTTTTAAGGCATATTATACAAATAAATTCACAAACTTAACTATTTTAACAAACACCATTAAGCTCAAGAAAGATTATTTGTCAGGGGTCGGGGATTCATTGGACCTTGTTGTTATTGGAGCTTACCTTGGACGTGGGAAACGTACCAATGTATATGGTGGGTTTCTCCTGGCCTGCTATGACCCAGATCATGAGGAGTATCAAACCATATGCAAAATTGGAACTGGCTTCTCGGACGCTATGCTGGAGGAACATTACAAATTCTTGAAAGAACACGAAATCAATGACCCGAAAAAATATTATAATTACGACAAAGCAACTAAACCAGACGTGTGGTTTGAGCCTTGTCAGGTTTGGGAAATTCGTTCAGCTGACCTTAGCATATCTCCCATATATAAAGCCGCTGTTGGAGTGGTATGTAGGTTGTTGAATTGTAATTTAAATCGTCATTCGTTTTTAATTTTGTTTGTTGTACAAGTGCGACTCATCGAAAGGCATTTCCTTACGATTTCCTCGATTTATCCGGATTAGAGATGATAAAAATCCAGAAACTGCTACTACACATGAACAGGTAAGCTTTGCAAATACTGAATTCAATATTTCTTAATCGCTCATTATAATTATCTTCCTGGTTAAATAGATTGCGGACATGTATCAAAGACAATTCGAAGGCAAAGATTGAAAAGGCGTAACAGAATTTTACTTTCGAATCATGTGGCTTTTTTTTGTTATTAAGGACCGGCGTTTACTGTCCTGTTTTCGATTCTTATACATTAAAAAGTTGTCCTTTTTATCCTCGGATTGACTCCTTTGAATAAATACTTTGTCTAGTTTTACGATGAAAAATCAATTGCTTTCCAATAAATATTGATCGTCTTCTCAAACGAGAAAGCATTACAGACAAAGATATTAGTCCTTCTTTTCTGAATTTATTGACGCTTCAAATCTTAGAAGTTAAATTGTTCTTAAAACTTGAAAAGATTAGTTTGCAAGGCAAAACTTGAAATTTCTCTCAATATTCCACTTTTGAATACAATTATTCAGAAGTTGAGAATAAATTAGTAATTAGGAATTAAAACAGAATATGATTGATTGTAAGTAATTATCAGCATATTTGATTAATGTATTTGCTCAAGACAAAATTATGAATATTTTGTAGTAAAATTTTTTGAATTTTCAAAGAAACTGTTTTGCATACAGAATTTTATATTATTATTATTATTATTGCTGTTATTATTATTATTATTATTACATCTTAACTTTTTTACGATTAAGTTTTATAATAATTTTTTTTTATTAAATTTTTTGAAAGCTATAATTATTTTAATTTGGATTTAATATATGGCTTTATTTATTCTTATATAATAATATAATAAAATCGGCACATTTTTAAGATTAACAATTGATTAAAACCTAAATAATAATAATAATAATAATAATAATAATAATAATAATAATAATAATAATAATAATAATAATAATAATAATAATAATTATATTATAATTATTATTATTTCTATTTATTAAATCAATTTTATTGTCGTCGAAAATAATTTTATAAAAGATGCAGATTACAATGAAGTCATTAGGGATCTGTAATTATTTTGATTTTTTGCTTTAATTTAAGAATAATCATTAATTCGTTTGTTCACTTTCTTTGAACCCTTTAAAACGACGAGAAAGCATTCCTGCAGGTAAAAAGGTCTATTGTTTAGTTTCTATTAGAAAATTCCGAATGTCGCTGCCTAAATAAAATGCATAATGGTTATTGATTAAAGCTACCCTGCCTGGAATTTTTTGCGTTTCAATCAAGAAGTAACCTTTGAATTAGAAACAGCAGTACGACTTTTCGAGACACTCGAAAATCAATTGGCTTCAACCATTCCAGTTGAAAGGCATCGTATCGAAATCATTTAATCATAAGATCAATAAATCAGAATCACCAAGCTGGGAAATATTACAACTTCAAATAGGGCTTTTTTAATAGGTCTGTATTTATAGAAAGAAAGAAAATTTCTCAGGTATTTTATTTTCCTTTATAGTTATAACATATTAAATATTATTTAGATGTAATATTTAATAACTTAATTAATCAAAGGGTAATAGCTTTGCAGTCGTTTCTATCACATTAATTGTAGTCAATATCACATTCGTATAAACAATGAAAAAGATGTATTTACTAAAGTAACCCTTAAAGTTTATAAATTAGCATATATATTCTGGTTATATCAACAGTGAACTTTCAGAATATAGATATAATGAATGTGGTTTATTATTTCGGGAAATACGGAAAGTTTGCTTCCTGATGTACTTTACTCTATACTCTTAATATTGATACTTAATACATAAAAGAGTTAAAAGATTTAATCTTCTGGAATAGTATCATTAAAGATATTCTACAATTTATAATTCAGGTATTTTTTAACCAAATGAAAAATTTCATGCTTGATCAAAATTAAATATCTCATATAATTATTTTTAAATAGGTTATTTATCATCAAACTAATTTAATTTGTAAAAATAAATATTAATGTTAAACTTCATTTAATTAAGCAATATAAAATATTATTTTTAAAAAATTAAAAAATTATATTAATTGTAATTATTAACATATATTAAATTAATTATAATATATTTAATTATTATTTTTAAAAAATAATTTTCTTTTAATTAAATTAATTAAATTTTTTTTATTATTTTTATACAATATACTAATATAATACATATACATTTCTAAAATAAATATAAATTACACATTTTTTATAGATAATTAATTATTTGCACAAATTAAAATCATATTATATTATATTATATTATATTATATTATTTATTTTATAATAACCACATTTAAAATTATATTTGTATTTAAAAATTATAATATAATATAATTTTAATATTAATTATATTCTATATTTATAAAACAATTATAATTAAAAATTTTAAAACTTTTTATTTTTCCACCTATGCATATTTATAATTTTATATTAATATGTAACATAATTGTAAATATTTAAATTGCTGTTTAATTTTTATTTATTATTATTGTTATAAAATCCACCAATTTAAAATCTACCAATATTTTTGGCATCAGGTCTTAATTAGAAAAAAATATAACATTATTTTTTACTAAAAACTTTATGTTTTTTAAATCAATTAAATCTTTCAATATCTTTAATTAAGTTAAATTCTGCTTCAAAATTGCATTATTTATTCCATCTAAAATTTAGAATCTTGATCTATTATACAGGAGAAAATATGTTTAAAGTATTTCATTTTTCCATTTTTTGAAATAAAACAGATTTTTCTGTTCAGCCACACTTGTTATTTTGCTTTATCAATTTTTCTTTTATATAAATCTGAAAAACTTGAAATTCAATTTTTGGCGATTATATTTACAGATAAAAATTCATTGATCATAATTTTCCAAACTTAGTTTTCAAAATTCTAGTCTTTCGAGCTAGCTTTGAATACGCCTGCCATAATATTTTTTGGTCAGATGACTACATAGCTATTTTGCCTTTTTAATCAAAAATTACTAATTCCTATATTCTTTGGTTCAGGCTAAATTATGGTATGTATCTTTTTAAGTAATTCATTAAGTCCTTTACAATTTTTAAATATGATGTTTACATTTTGAAAAGCATCTTGAAAAACGGCCATGGTATTTCAAAAATTTTAAAAAAATAAGTAACTATTAGAGAAATTAATAGAGTTATGAATTCCTTGGCCGTTTCAGCCCAAGAAGAGATCTTCCTAAACCAAATGCTTCACATCATTATGTAAAATCGAGCAGAAATATTAAAACTAATTTTTTCTTTGTGAATCTGTCTGTTTGCGCGGAAAGCGCTGAAATTTTTTAACCCATAGCTCCTCTTTGATAAAAACGAAAAGGTTATTCTTTTTGAGGTTATAAGAGTGAGTTATCATTAAGAAAATCCTTTTAAGGTGATCACGCACGCTAATTTCTGACCCATGGTTTGTTGATTTAATTAAGGTTTTATCATTATTATTAACCCCAAGTCCAAATTTGGAAAATTCCAAAAAAAAAAAAAAAAAAAAAAAAAAGGGTCTGACCACTAAATTGTTTGGAGGATCAATAGATTTAAAAAGGATTTACTATAACATAAATTCTATTCTTTTGGAATGTTTATTATGACGTTAAGTACCCAATATTTGTGTGTACAAACAGGAATTTGTCAATTTCGTTTTTCGACTGCTTTTCATACTAGTCACTATTAAAACATTTCGATAATAGAAAACGAACGACCTCTCTCTCAAGTTCTTCCCACCAGAAAATACCTCATGAACGCTCTTTCAAACCTTACCAAAAAGCGAATATCATATTTCTATGACGGTAAGCTTCTCTGGAAACTCCTTCCTTGTTTGTTCTCCTGCCTAACTCATTCTTAGTTTCCTTGAACAGAAGATGTTGGCAATTTCACTTACGGAACAGGTATAATTGATTTTTCATGATCCTCTCTTATGCTTAAAAGCTTCAAGCTCACTTTATTCTTCAATAGGCCACCCCATGAAGCCCCACAGAATGCGCATGGTTCATGATTTAGTCATGAACTATGGACTTTTTAAGAAAATGGAAGTTCTTGTATCCTTTTGATAATAGAAAGTTCGGAGAGTAAATAAATGTTTTGTTTACCTTGTATTTGCTTTGATTTTCATTCATTTGCTGCTTTCAGTGTCCCGAAAGAGCTAGTATGCGACAAATGACGCGATTTCACACCGATGAGTATATCGACTTCTTAAATAGGGTTACCCCGGAGAATGTCGAAGAACTATCTCAACAACAAACGAGATGTAACTACATAACATTTTTTTTTCATTAACATCCATCTTGCAGAATTGATTTTAATTTTCCTTTTATAGTTAATGTTGGGGAAGATTGTCCTATATTCGAAGGTCTCTTTGAATTTTGCTCGATATCAGCTGGTGGATCTATAGGCAAGTGATTTCAAAATTTAGCATTCATTCTATCATCTTATTTGCTTCAAGAAAATTTCTCTAAATCTAAAGCTTACAAATCTAGGGGCTGCTAATAAATTGACTAGTGGCGAATCAGACATAGCAATTAATTGGTCCGGTGGATTGCATCATGCGAAAAGATTTGAAGCTTCCGGATTCTGTTATGTGAATGATATAGTTTTAGCTATATTAGAATTATTGAGGTTTGCTCAATTGGAAGGGTTTTCAATTTCGATAAAGATCCTATCAATCTCAAAATTTTTTTTTCTCCTCTAGATTTCATCAACGCGTCTTATACATTGATATTGATATTCATCACGGGGATGGTGTCGAAGAGGCTTTTTTTACCACTGATCGAGTCTTGACTTGCTCATTTCACAAATTTGGGCAATTCTTTCCTGGTACCGGAGATGTTGGGGTAAATTTACTTGTGCCAACCAGTAAATTTCATGCAATATTTTATTCTTCAAATGCAAACTAATGCGTTTGTTTACGTGATGAGGATATTGGTATTGGAAAGGGTAAGCATTACGCTATCAATTTTCCTTTGAAAGATGGCATGGATGATGCAAGCTACGAAAACGTTTTTAGGCCGGTATGTAACACTTAGTATTTTTCAAAACTTTTAAAAAACTTTATAATAAATCGGATTTTCAAAATTCGTTTATATCAGGTAGTAAGACATATCATGGACTGGTATCGTCCTGGAGCAGTTCTTATGCAATGTGGTGCTGACTCATTATCGGGTGATCGATTGGGATGCTTCAATCTTTCAATCAAAGGTCACGCTTCATGCGTTGAATTTGTTAAGAGCTTCAACTTACCCTTGATGGTCGTTGGTGGTGGTGGATACACTATAAGAAATGTTGCACGAGTTTGGACATATGAAACCGGTCTATTACTGGGGGAGCGTTTACAAGAAGGTAAAATATGGGATTTCCTGTATTTTCCGCTGATTTAAAAAATTTTATGCAAATCTCTTTATCGAGCTTTTTACTTTACTTTTTGTGTGAATAGATTTACCATATAATAATTTCTTGGAATATTATGGACCCGAATATAGATTGGACGTCCCATCAAATAATATGGAAAATCTGAACACTCCTGCATATCTAGAAGATATGAAGTAAGAGTTTTCCCAAGACTCTTGGCAAATATCTTGACAATTAGCTAACTATTATGCTATGTCACACGCCCGATTTTTAGAGCAAAAGTTTTCGAAAATCTGAGGCACATCCCCTTTGCACCAAGTGTCCAGATGCAAGGTGACCCGAGTCAATTAAATAACGTTCTTTTTTCCTATAAATTTCCGATCTCATTTCGATTTTTTTTTAGAGGTTCCAAGAAACTATGGATCTGATAACGACGATTCGGAAGACGAAGATCCCGATATTCGGATATCACGTCGGTTTGAGTAAAAGATTAGATTTTTTTAACTTATTAATACAATTTCCTAAATTTCAACCCACTTTTTTCTACTACAGAGAGACAAAGGGATTCACATGTTGTTCCAGAAACTGAACTTTCAGATTCAGAGACCGAAAGTAACCGTCGTAATGAACGCAGTTATTTATCAAATCCAAAGGCCGAATCTTTCAGAAGAAATCGTACGACAACAAGCAAAAGAACTGCTTACACGTTGCATGAAAATGGGGACGGTGAAAGTCGTACGCAATCCTCAACACGATTAGGCAAAAGCAAAGAAAAACATAAGGAGGGGCGCCTTCCACGTAGTAGAGCTCCTCTGAAGTCGACCAATTCCATGGAAGACGTTCTAAATACCAAATATCCGGTGAAAAGATTAAGCACGGAAAATTACTCGATAATGAATGAAAGATTACCCCCTACATCTTCTGGTGGTCGGAATGCATTAATTAAACAAGAGTCTAACGATAATCTACACAACTCTTCCGGGAGTCGGTCCTTTTATCGTCATCGTTCACGGGATCATAACGACGATGATGACTACGAAGAGGACGACGATGATGATATGATGGAACACCCTCCATCAATGTTACATAGACAAGAGGAGGATGATGATGATGGTATGGCCGATGCCTAATATTTGTTTCACTGAAATTGTGGCAGATCAAGTGATGGTTATTTCAAAGGCGGCAATAATAATATGGAATGCAACTAAATTCCGATGCTAATTTTGAAATATAACCTAACCGCAATTGTCATTATTATTATTATTATTTTATTTATTTCTTATGATATCACACAATAAAAATATTATGTCAAATATGAAAATTTAATCCGATTTGGGAAACCCGGCTAAATATACTACTGAATTAGTAATTTTTAAAGAAGTTGACAGGACAAAGCGAAATATTCTTTTCTTTCCTCAATAAATTCTATAACAATGTGGTTAGATCGTATAAACATCTTCAAATCAAGAAGACCCCAAGCATTGGCACGTCAAGTATTTGTCAATGGCCCACTACCAAAAACCAAACTGGACGCAAAAGGACGACCAGCACACGTTTATGTTACCAATAAAGTGAAAACTTCAAAATACACTTTACTTAGCTTTATACCCAAAAATTTGTATGAACAATTTCGTCGTGTAGCAAATTTCTTTTTTTTGGCACTAGTAATATTACAATGGTTTCCTGAATTTGCTACAATCAACCCGGTTGTAGCGGCTCTACCCATGTTCATTATAATTAGTATAACCGCCATTAAAGACGGGTTCGAAGATTTTAAACGTCATGTAACAGATAGGAGGTTAAATAATCGAAAAACTTTGACATTAGGCAACTGGCGAAACTATAACTACGCCGATCCCTCTATAACTATTGTTCAACGGATAAAATCATCAATCACCCAAAAACCGATTAGTGAAACAAAAAATGAAAATGAGCTGCCAGAATGGAAAGAAACTCTGTGGAAAGATGTCCGAGTTGGGGATATCATTAAATTAAAAAATGATGAATATATACCAGCTGGTAAATTTTCTTTTATCGATTTTGATAACTTTATAATAAATTTGGTCAAATTACTTACCCTATTGTCCATAGATGTCCTTATTCTTTCCACCTCTGAACCAAATTCTTTGTGTTATGTGGAAACCAAAAATCTTGATGGCGAAACAAATCTTAAAATCAGGCAAACTGTCCCCGAGACAGATCAATTAAATACTCCTGAAGATTGTGCCTTGGCTAAATTTTATGTTGATTCAGAACCGCCAACCACAAATTTATTCAGTTATAATGCCACTTTAGTTTTTCCCGAAGGTCTACCTGATCGTCCACGTCCTCGTGGTTCATCGATCAAAGTACCCATTAATTTAAATACTATGCTGCTACGAGGTTGTGCCTTAAAAAACACTGAATGGGTAATTGGGGTAGTCGTGTTTACTGGAACTGATACCAAACTTGCGTTGAATTCTGGCAAAACTCCTTCAAAAAGGAGCAGAATTGAGAAACAAATGAATCCTCAAATGTAGGTATTTTTCAAAATTATTCTTTGGATTAATTGTTTTTCAAACATATTAAACAATGTTGCGACGAAATTTCCTTTGGTCTTTCAGCTTCATTAATTTGGCCCTTTTGGTCGTATTGTGTGCTGGTTGTGCAATCGGGAGCAAGATTTGGGAATCAGTTTATGTCAATAAAAATTCCCCTTTTCTCAATCAGAAAGGAACTAGTACTGATAAACCATCGTTCAATGCTTTCGTAGCGTTCTGGTATGGCAAAATTTTTCACCATGGTCATTTGATCAAATTCTTATGCTATAAAAATTTACCACTTATCAATACTTCTTAGGAATGCGATGGTAACATTTCAAAACATTGTTCCAATTTCTCTTTATCTTTCCATCGAATTTGTCAAGAGTTTCCAGGTAATGGAAGTTACTTGTGATCATTACTGTTATATGAAATTCGAAATCCTGATGTCTGATTCATCCCGAAAATTTCTCAGGCATTTTTCATTTACATGGACGATGAAATGAGATATGCTAAAACGGACACGCCATGTATCCCAAAGAATTGGAATTTATCAGACGATTTAGGTATGAATCTCATTTCTTTATATATACATCATTTAATCCTTCCTTTCAACCTTTGACAATCATTGATAGGTGCTGAATATGAAGGGTCCCCCTTTAAATAAAATATTTAATATTAACTACCACCCCTTTAACGTGAAATCGGATTGAATCGATCTCAAGGTCAAATTGAATACATTTTCTCGGATAAAACCGGTACACTTACTCAAAATGTAATGGAATTTCGAAAATGTTCCGTGGGCGGGAAAGTTTATGATGGGATTGAATCTATTAACGAAACAGAAGCTGTGAGGGTGCCCTCAAAGGAGGTAAACATCACGAACGCTTCAAACTCTCAATCATCATCTAGTGATGTGATTCAATCGGACGCTTCCGCAGGAAAGGAATCTGATAAACCTCGATTCACTGATGCTACTTTATCAGCGGATATGCATGACACCACGAATCCGAAACAAATGGAAGCTATCAAGGCATTTTGGATTGTGTTATCCGTGTGTCATACCGTTCTCGTAAGCACAAATTCAGATGGAGAACAAAATTATAAAGCACAATCACCTGATGAATCGGCACTCGTACAAGCTGCCAATGATGTTGGATACGCATTCAGATCACGGGATTCTAACACGATTGTTATCACTGACCCGGAAGGAAACGAGATTCATTATGAAATGTTGAACGTCTTGGAATTCACCAGCTCACGAAAAAGAATGAGTGTTATAGTAAGGTCACCAGAAGATGGAAAAATTTATTTATTTTGTAAAGGAGCTGACAATGTAATCTTTGAAAGATTATCTACTGGACAAGATTTCATGTTAAATACAACTGGTGAACATCTAGAAAGTTTTGCCAAAGAGGGTATGTTGAATTTTTATTTCACCAAGTATATACCTCATCAATACTAATTAATTAAAATTTGATAATAGGTCTAAGAACGTTATGTTTGGCAAGGAAAATCATTGATCCATCCTACTATGAAAGATGGAATATTGAGTTTCGGGAAGCATCTACGGCAATCACCGATCGTGAAAAAAGGGTCGCTGATGTTTGCGACCAAGTTGAAACCAATTTAACCCTTCTTGGTGCTACCGCAATTGAAGATCGACTCCAGGATGGTGTACCACAATGTATAGCCACGCTAAAACGGGCCGGTATCAAAATTTGGGTTTTGACCGGAGATAAAATGGAGACGGCGATCAGTATAGGTTTCTCAACTTTTTTGTTGAGCAAAGAGATGAATCTCATTGTTATTCGTGGTGGTGCATATGGAGAACCTGGCAGTGCCTATGAACAAATGCGAAATGCTGTTGAAAAATTTTTTGGCACTGATCCAGAAATTCAAGAACGAATTCGATCTACCGAAATTCCACCTGTTACTCAATTTAGTAGCGCACCAAGACTGTCGACTTCTCATGCACGTGAAAATAGTTCAGGATCAGTTTACTCGCTGAAAACTGCTGGCTCTAGCTCACATCGCACTGGTGGTCACGCCTTGATCATTGATGGAGTAGCGCTCAAATATGCTTTGGAAGAACCTTGGAGTAGGGATTTGTTATTGGATCTCGCTTGTCGATGCAAGGCTGTTGTATGCTGTCGAGTTTCACCTTTACAAAAAGCAAAAGTTGTCGAATTGGTGAGGAATGGAAAAGATGTGATGACATGTGCTATTGGGGATGGCGCCAACGATGTCAGCATGATTCAGGTAAATGTTAATAGGGACAAAGATTTTGGGAGTTTTCTAATTTTTTAATTCTTTTAAATGATTATAGGCAGCTCATGTTGGAATTGGAGTAGCCGGAGAAGAAGGATTACAAGCTGTAATGGCATCTGATTATGCAATAGCGCAGTTTCGTTATTTGAGTCGTCTTTTACTTGTTCATGGGCACTATTCATACATAAGAAACACTTCAATGATCCTAAATTTCTTTTACAAAAATCTCATCGGTGTCGGGGTATTATTTTGGTTTCAGATTTATTGTGGATTTTCAACGACGGTAGTTTTCGAGTACACCTACGTTTTATTCTGGAATCTTTTTTTCACATGTACTGCGGTCTTAGCAATCGGAGTTTTTGACAGGGATCTATCGGATAGAGTTGCAATTGAAGTTCCCGAATTATATCAATGGGGCATTCAGCAGAAAGCTTTTTCAATGTTTCGATTCTTTATTTACATGCTGGAAGGACTTTATCAATCTTTGGTTTGCTTCTACATCCCATATTTTGCTTATAAAAGAGGAAGTGTTAATCGATATGGGCGTCAGCCTGATTATTTGGAAATGGGAACTACAATGGCTATCACTTGTATCATGCTAGCAAATCTTTTCACCGGTTTCAATATGCAAAGTTGGACAGTATTTCATTATGTAACGGTTATTGGATCTATCGCCTTGATATACGTTTACGTTGCAGTTTACACTCAGATACCTATATCGGATGTATACGGTTTTGATGAAGTTGTGTACGGTGGAGCCGTATTTTGGTTCTGTATGGCATTAACAATAGTTATTGCAATTCTACCGAGATATGTTGTTCGTTATGTCCAACGTCTTTTAAAACCTCACGATATTGATATCGTACAAGAAATTTGTAAACAAGATCCCGATCATGATTTCACGATTGATCCGAATTTCCCCGCATCTCACCATTCAACAAATCTAAGACGACAACACACTGTCGATTCACAGTATTCTGCCAACGACTCTGTAAGACCATTATACCCTGAAGGGGATTCCGCACATTCCCTGGGTGACACCCTTGGACCAGAACACACAATGATACATCGTCCGTCTGGATCACTAACTGCAGTCGGACGTACGTCGTCTGAATATTTAGCGATTATTAACGATTCACCCCAAGGTTCGGCTAATTTGACGTATATGCAAACTGGGCTGACCTCTCCAATGCGTGGTTATGCGTTTTCACAAGAAGATGGAACGGGACGTATGATATTACCAACGTTAAGAAGACGAAAAACCAATCCTGGACCATTAGGAAGAGTTAGTGTTATTGACTATGAAACAGGATCTTTACGAAGACGTAGTTTACCGGAAGTAAGAAGTCCGCGAGATATTATTGACATTTTAGGTGGTAACATACCGATCGTTGATAACGCTGTTACCGGGGATTCTGGCTCAAATATTGAAAGAATAAGAATGGTTCAATTTAATGAGTCCGTACGAAATGACGGGGGAACTAGTTCTTTTTCGTCACGGCGACCCAGTAATGTGGAAACTTTTGGATCAGATGAACAACCGCCGGATGACCAAGACGATGAAGAAACGAATAATGGGCCGGAAATGAAAGAGTAAATATTACGGATCCTTTTGATAACCGCATAGATAATGACTTTGTATTAGAACATGATCGTTGTTGTGAATTTTTATCTTTTAAACAATTTTGGAAAACCCGTATTCTATGGGTCAGATTTTACTTACCATCCACCACTTTGAAAAAAAGACTAATTTAATTCTGGGATAGATATTCGCATTTTCATTTTATCATGTATATATACAATACCGATTGTAGTTTTGTACTGAATATCTGTTTTTTGTTTTGATTAAATTCGTAATGACAATTCAAATAAAAAATAGGAAATGTTAAAGAACGTGCTTGGTAGTTAGTGCATGTCACAAAACTCGATAAAAATTTTTACTTTTTAGTATTTACAGTAAGACAAAAAAATTATTTTTCGATTAAAAATAAATAAATTTTTCAAATAATAAAACTAATTAACGATAATAAAGTTAATTAGAAAATATCAAAAAATTAAGTAATCTTTCAAAATTCATGTAAAAATTAAAGTTGAAAAATTAAAATTAATTTTTGAATCGTTAAAAAAATTTAGATTTTGTTTCAATTTCAAAATTCAGTTTTTTAATTTTCAACCATAATTTTATGCAATTCTAAAAATTATTTCTCACAATAATACAATTTATACAATAATATAATCCAAAAAAAAACGAAAAAAACAGAGTAAATAAAAAATAAAATACATTAAAACATATGAATCAAAATTAATAGATTAATAAATTAACATAAAAAAAAATATTAAAATAAATTATGTTAATTTTAAATATAAAATGGTTTACTAAATAATTTTTTTTTTTACCAAATAACAAAATTTTTAAAGTATTTATAATAGCATATAAATTATTTAAAATAAAATTAGCAATTGTGTAACAGTGATTTGATCAAAACATAATTTTCTGCTTTAATTTATTTTGTAAAATAATTAATAATAATTAATAATAATAATAATAATAATAATAATAATTTTTTCTTAAAAAGTTAAAATTAAGAGCTTAACAACGTTTATTTTAATTCAAACAAAAGATCAATTAAAAAATATTGAGTAATCTTTTTTTTAAATTTGGGAGAGAAAAAGAGATTTTTTAACAAATATTAGATGTTTTAATAAAGTAAGTCAATAATAAGTAGCTAATGTCTTTTGAATTGATTCTGTTTTTTTTTTTCAAAAATATTTAGTTAAAAAATTAGTATTGCATATTATAAATCATAATTTATTTATTTTAAATTAATAATTTTAAATTTTTAATATAATTGGTTTTCATAAATTCTTTTTTTGCTGTTAATTATGATTTAAAAAAAATTATTTTTATCTAAAAAAAAAAATTTTCAAATCCAAAATAGTTTTTTTTTAAGTTAAAGCTTTGATAATCAGTTTTATTAACAAGTAAATAGTTATTTTGCTTATTGTTTTTTATTTTAAAGTTAAATTATGACTTAATAATCTGTTATTAACAAAAATTTAATACCAAAAAAATATTTACATTAGTAATTTATAGACCAAAATTATTATAAAACATTTTTTGTTTAGTAATTAAATATTTTTGTTTATTAACATAGAACTTTTATAATTTTAAATAATATGATACTTTAATTAAAACTAAAAAATATAATGTAAAAAAATAAATAATTTTTTAAATCAAATTATTTTAGAATCGATTTAGTTGTAAGTTTTTTTTTGTTGATGAATGTTTTAATAATAATAAATTGAACATATTTATTAGTTGTTTAAGCTTTTGGAACTTTTTATTTAATTTTTGCAAAATTTGGAATTTTTTTTTTTGATTGGATTGATTTCAAATTAAGCAAATTTCCAAAAATTAGAAATTTTAAAAATTTTGGTTTCAAGTTTTTAAATGTATTATTTTTAAAATTTTTAACACATCATATTAATTGAATTATTTGCACGTTTAATTTGCAATTTTTAATTAAAATTATATAATTTTTAATATTGTTAATCTTTGTAATTTTTTAATTTGTTAACAAGAAATTTTTTTTAAACTAGTCTCTTTTATAACTATATTATTATTATTAAATATATTTAAATAATAGATTTTAATTAATATAATATTTAATTGGTTATATATAGGTATCATATTAAATTTTAAATTTAACGCAATAAATGAAAACGGCTAACCTTGTAAAAATTAAAATGTCTTGAAAATTTCCATTCTAATTATATTGATTATATAATATTTCAAAATAAGTACATATATGAATATAAATATAAATAAAGAAACGATTCCTCCCTTAAATTCTCCATCTGTTCCAAGTTAAATATCAATAAAAATAATCAATATAATTATTAAAGTGCTTATTTATTTAATCGACTTATATATCTTGTCGTATCTCGGGCAGAATATTGTGTCTCTTCGGAATTAAGTATTTTTTCACAAATTCTGATCAAAATGCCAATTTTCAACTGAATACTTTGAGAGGTGTATGTTTTTTGATTACCATCAATCACATCAAAATCGCACGTGAATAGGATCAATGTTATTTAAAGATCTTTCTCCTGATATAATTTTACATGAAATGATAGCAAAGCTGTATATATCACTATACTTAGTATGAGAACCCCCTTGCAAATCTCGGGTACAAGATAATCAAGAACACCCTAAATTTTTCCAGACTGTGGAGTGTAACCCGCCAGACGACAGAGTCCAAGATTAGAAATTAAAACTTTTAAGGGGGGGTTTTTTTTTTCAAAACAAGGATATTTCCAGGATGCACACCAGTTTTGATTCATGTATAAATCTTAGGCCACCAACTATTTCAAACAGAATACGAAGAAACATGTTACACATAGAAATATCTTTATTCCACTTTAGAAAAGCTTTGAGGTTTCCGTGTTCCACAAATGGTAAAACATAATAAATTCATCTTTGGTTATTCCATAGAATTAAAGGATGTACTTGCAAGAAGCAATTTTATGATAAATCACTTCAATAACTTCATTTATTTGCCTCTGGTGCTTTTGGATAGTTTAAATGCTCTTTCTAGGTTTTTTGTGGTTCCCTATCCATTTTTATAGCACCATCCAAGGTTGTATTGTACATTTTGATTCCCGCCTCTGGTGTTTTTAAATAGAATTCAAATGTTTCTTCTAGAGTTCCTGCTTTTTTTCATTCATTTCGATAATATGTTTCAATACTAATTTGTGAACTCGGTTTTCCCACTTTTTCTTATTTCGAATCGATTTTGATAATATATTCTAAGACCGATTCGTTCGAGTAAGCTTCCCGCTTCTGTTGCTTTTGAATAGAGTTCGAATACTTTTTTCTCATTTTTCGTCATTCCCTTTCCATTTTCATAATTAAAAAAAAAACAACAAGATTACAGTTTCTATTAAGATTTTTTAATTTAATATTTATAGATTTAATTAATTTTTTAATTTGAACAGACTTTGAATATGAAAATTCATTTGTTAATATTACTTGCCTCCTTACTATTATGGAAGTAATTTCAATCAGAGCTTGAAATAGAAATTAATTATTTCGAGATCACATTTTTAAATAATAATATTTCCATCTATCAAAATAATGAAATAAAATTAATTCTGAGGAATTGTATATCTAGAAAGAATTTTCATCTCGATTTGGATAAGAAATCTATCATAGTAGAAAGCATAGTTAATAAAGAATATTTTATTATCGCTGATTATAATTCTATAAAAGATGAACAACATAATGAAATCATTAAGGAAATCCGTAAAAATATTTAACAATTTAAAACAGATAAATTTACACATTTTTTTTAGTTTTTGCTTTCTTGGAAATTTATTTTATAGATTAATTATTCATTGATTCATTTGTATGTCCATTTTTTTTTGATACAGATAAGGAGATTTATTTTTTATTAAAAAATTTTAAATGTGACCATCCAACTAGAATAAATAATGACTGTTATTATTATTATTATTATTATTATTATTATTGATTTTAAGCTACCTTGATTGGACTGTTTGCAGTATATACCCAAATACTATTATTACCAAATTATAACTGTCTAATTGGTATTATAATTTACTAAATAGCTTAAAAAAAATTCAATGTATTAATTTTTACTAATCATAAAAATTTTTTTTAAAAAAAATAAAAATTTCTACATAAAATCAATATAATTAATCAAGATTTCTCTGATATTAGAATTGTAATTGGTGAAGTGCCCAATATTAGAACTTTTCTAGTAATTAGATTAAAAAGGATAATTCTCAGGTAAGGATTTTGTTTGCTTCAAAAGTATTTTGGCCAACATAAATTCATATGTTTTATTTTCCTGCACAGATATATTTATAATGGCGAGATTTCTCTTGATAAACATGGAGTACCTACCATTTTAGAATTGCTTGTTATCGCTGATGAGCTTATTCTAGAAAACTTTATTGATCCCCTTGAAGAATATTTGATTGAACACCATGCAAAAGAGTTAGAAGAAAATTTCGCCACTTTACAAAAAACTTCATTCATGCATGATTCTTTCAAAAATTTACAAAATTTCTGCACCGAAATAGCTGCTAACAATCCAGCAATAGTCTTCAACTCACAAGATTTTACCTCCCTTAATGAAAATTCACTTTCCTCAATTTTAAACCGGGA